>CM024641.1:5724373-6079618 GCA_014182715.1 Eucalyptus cloeziana
AAGCTGGAAATCCCCCATAGACGAACTTTGCCTCCAGCTTTCTCATAGTCTCCTTCAACTTCTCAATATCTTCACCCATGGCAGTCTCTTGAACTTGCTGTTGAAAGCTTTAACTTGAAGGTTAAGAGCTTGTACCTTCTCATGGAGAGAATCTGAAGTAGATTTCAATGCTGAGCGGAGGTTAGTTATCTCATACTCCATACCATATTGCTAAGCCTTCAACTCCATAAGGAGTTCTAGCAACCTTTGAAAGTCTGCAGTTGGTTTTGGTGGTGTACTAAGTCCAGCCAAATTAATTTCAGGAGCGGTGAGATTTGAGGGAACGTCAGCACGTCGATCACCAAGACTTGGAGAGGATGCCTCAATATCAACTTTAGGAAAGTGAGAGGCATAGACATCCTCTGGATCAGTAGGAGATCTGCTAACATCATCACTGTTAAAAACAGGAGAAGAATAAATACCTATTTTCTTAGCAACTCCCCCTGTTTTCATGCCTACAGGTGGAGAAGGAAAATCTTCTTCCTGGTCTTTCTCAGCTTCAATACCCAAGTGATGTTCTTTTTTTCTTACATCTCCTGCAGTTCCACTCCTAGTCTTCTCATAATCCTCTAATAAAGATATTGCAAATGTGGGTTCAACAGAGTCATCTTGACCCTCATTCTCTTCTGCTTCTCTTCTTTATTCTTCTCTTTCTTCTCTTCTTTCTCTTGCTCTTCTTTCTTCTTCCTGCTCTGTTTCTCCTCTTGCTTGTTCTCCTCTGTCTTGAGGCTGCTCAAATATTACAAAACTCTGAAGAGTTTCTAAGGCAAATGCAAAGAGACTGAGATCATCCTCATCCTCTTCATCCTGTAGGATAAGGGCTATTCTCTTCTTGATAGGTGCACTCCTAGGCTCCTTGCATTTTCTTTTCAAAGCAGCAGAGTCTTATTTTGTTTTGTTGGGGGACTTCTCCTTCAAGCACTCCAAAGCTTTGTTCAATTCCTTTAGTCTCATTTTTTATACCATTTTTAGTCCTATAACGATAGGAGCAATGGTTCGAACACAGAGAGGTGCTAGAAGCTGAATTTGAAAGTGTTTGAACAACTTGGTGACCAGCGCCGAGTAAGGAAGTTGTCCCTTATCCTTCACAACAGTCCTGTATATGTGTATAAGTATTGTGTGTGGTAGTGAGAACTTCATCCCATTGCTGATGACGAGCATCATTTTTGCTTTAGAACGAGAGACATCAATCTTGGAGGTTGACTTTGGTTGGATGCAATTGATCACAACCTTGTGCAGTAAGATGTTTGAAGTAGATATTTTGGAATAAGTAATGCTGCCTTCAGCAAGTCTGTCCCTAACAAGAGACATTGTTGCATGACCAATAGACACATTTATTGGTTGGAAACTCCCCCTTTCCACACCAATAACATCCACAAATGTGTCCACATCCACCACGAACTCTTTTTCTCTCACAATAAAATGAAATCTATTCGCATCAAGAAATGACAAGTTTGAATAGAAATATGCAGTTAATTCAGGGTAAGCGACAGAAGTTTCGGAACAAAATCTTTCAAGTTGAAGGAGAGTCAACTTCTCCCTCATATTCACCTTCAAAGAATCCAAGAAATCAAACTCCACATAACGAGGGTTCATCACCCCTCTTTTCAACAATTTTGAGAAAGTCTTTCTGTGCTTTTCAAAACGAAACAAACTTGTTCCCTCACCATGCACATCAGTAGTAACGCCCATTCTAGGCTGAAAATTCGCGTACATTCTCTCATCATCATCCTTCACCTCTGGCTGATTAAAAGGGCTAAAACGATGATCAGCGGGAAAGCTAGCAAATGTTTTGTCTGTCGTTCCTTCAGGTGCTATGCCTAACCTTTCCATTGTTTGTAAGAACTGAGTCTCATTTTGATATCTTTGTTCGTGCAGAAACTCATCAATAAACGTCATTGCAGAACCACCCTGCTTCAACTGATTGTATAGTTTAAAAATGAACTAGGGTTTTGATGTTCTTATACGTTCGACATCCTCTACGATCTCCTCTTCCATTGGTTGGCGCGCAGAATTTTAAGTGGCATGCTGTAAAGAGTGATGCTGTTGAGAATGTTGATGTTGTGGAGAATCTTCTTCTTCAGTCAAGTCAAAATGAGTAGGACCCTCGGGCATATTCTATGGTCCCCTACTTGCTATCTGAGATGACTTTCTTTGAAAAGACATCTTCACAGTCGAGGAGGATTCCACAACCACGTTCGAAGGAGAAAGATGAAAACTTGTAGAACAAGCTTGAGAGTAAAAAATGAGAGAGTAGAAAGTCTGTATGTGAGGGTTTGGTAAAAATGCTCGAAAGAAATACAAAAGGTATATCAAGAAGATGAACGGTCACGAATAAAGGAAAGCAAACCGTCACAAAGAAAATTACCTTTTTCGAAATAAAATAAAAATTGCCTTTTTCAAAAAATAAAAACTGCCAAAGATTCAAAATTTAAAAAGATAACTTCCAAGAATAAAATAGGTAAACAACAATTCGAATAAATGTACCTTATTATTCCAAAAATAAAATACCTAGATTCGAAACTTCCTATTATTGAAGTAGAGTCTGGAAAGTCTGAATCTAACCAACTTCAGACTTTAACCAGTAAGGGGTAAAATATTCAATCTGGTGCGAAGAGACTCAAATAGATTTTTCTCCAGAGGCTTTGTAAATATATATGCCAATTGATTCTTCGAGTCAATGAACTAAATCATAATCTCTCCATTTTGGACATGATCCGATATGAAATGGTGTCGAATCTCTATATGCTTTGCTCTTAAATGAAGAATTGGGTTCTTCGTGAGATTAATAACACTGGTGTTGTCACATTTGATCTCAGTACACAATTCTTCAATTCCAAAGTCTCTTAGCTATTGTCTTATCCATAAGATTTGAGAACAACAGCTCCCAAGAGCCACATACTCTGCTTCTATAGTTGATAAAGCCACAGTACTCTACTTCCTTCAGAACCAAGATACCAGCATGTTGCCCAGCAGTTGACAAGTACCAGAAGTACTCTTTCTATCAACTTTACAACTTGCTAAATCTACGTCTGAATATCCAAGGAGAGTAAAGTTTCATTCTTTGGGATACCATAGTCTTAGCTTTGGAGTAGTTCCAACATATCTGATGATGCGTTTTGCAGCACTTAAGTGAGATTCTTTGAGATTTGATTCGAATCTAACACAGATGCAAACACTAAACAAAATGTCAAATCTAGATGTAGTAAGGTAAAGAAGCGAACCAATAATGCTCCTGTAAAACTTCTGGTTTACTTTCTTTCATGCTTCATCTTTATCCAACTTCGAAGAACTTGACATTGATGTCTCTGTCTTTTTACAATTCTCCAATTTGAATTTATTGATGAAATCATTTGCATACTTCTCTTGGTGAATAAAAATACATTTCTCCAATTGTCTAACTTGCAATCCCAAAAAGAAGGTTAACTCACCCATCTAGAATTCATCCTACATACATCTATAAAATTTATTTCATAGATTTTCATTAGGGGATCCAAAGATGATATCATCAACATAAATTTGAACTAGTAAAAAATCTTTACATTCTCTTTGTATGAACAAAGTAGTATCTACATTTCCCTTAATAAAACCATTTTGGATTAGGAATTTACTTAACCTTTCATACCAGGCTCGAGGCGTTTACTTTAATCCCTATAAGGTCCTTTTCAGTCTATAGACTGAGTCTGGCTTTCTTGAATCTTCAAATCAAGATGGTTGTTCCACATAGACTTTTTCTTGGATTAATCCATTTAGGAATGCACCTTTTACATCTATCTGGAATAACTTGAAATTTTTATAGTAAGCAAAAGCAAGTAATAATCTAATTACTTCTAACCTTACTATTGGTGCATAGGTCCCGTCATAATCTATCCATTCTTCTTGCGTATATCCTTTGCCACGAGTCTTGCTTTGTTCCTGGACACTTTTCATTTCTCGTTCATCTTGTTCCTGAAAACCCATTTAGTCCCTATAATAGACTTACCTTTAGGTTTAGGAATTAGTTCCTAAACATCATTGATGCTTCACTATCTAAGATCTTCTTGCATAGCTTCAATCTGGCTTTCATCATACAAGGCTTCTTCTACACTTTTGGGTTCTATTTCAGAAATGAGTTGTCACAACCAAATTTTTGGGTGTACTACCTAGAGTTTGGCTAATGGATTACTAAGCCTAAACTTAACTCGGGCTCTCCCAAGCCCATACCAATTCGCGACTTAAGTTCAAGTTCTTAACATGTAATTGATTTTCAATTAGGAGTCGCCACTAATTTATTTTTGGTGGGTCGATTAGAAACCCAACTAAAGTAATAGGAGATTTACGTTACTCCTATGAACTAGAGATTGTGAGTTTAGGGACTTGATTACGTTAGATTTCTCTAACGCCCTTTCGATACCTTTCTCTTTTATTTTGAAAAAATGTTTGGCAAACAGCTTGAATTGATTTTAATTTACTTCCCCAACATGTGAGGTGTTCATGCAGATGTGCAAACCACCAATTTAACACCCAAATAAAGTAGTGAATAAATTGCAGGACTAACCTCATAGCAACGAAAGCATCTGTAATGTTAAATCAGAACTCACATCAACAACCCTAGATATGATTTCTAATTAACATGCAATCACTCAATAATTTTTTATGATTTTCTCTTGTTTAATGAAAAAAAAAATATTTTATGGAATGCATCCTACTAATCTAACATGAAATGATATGACATGGTAGTATAGCCTAAACTATATTAACCAAAATGACCTAATTCTAATGGCGGACAATTTCTAATTAAATGAACCTAACAACAATCACTAGATGAGGTACATTTCATGAACCTAATTCTATATGATGTGCACATGATTTTTATTTTTCTTAATAACCATGCAATCTATTTTAATATGCAATGACGTGCAAAGAATGCCCTAATTCTATTTTTTTTTCTTTTTCTTTTATGAAATTCGAAATTAAAATTGCCAAATAATTCAACGTGCAATTAATTTTTTTTTTAAAAAACTATCATCCTAAATGAATGCATTTTTTTTTAATTTTTTACTTTAGAAATTTGAAATAAAATCCCTATTATAGATATGCGAGATAACCCTAAAACAAGAAATATTATAATACTAACTCAAATATTTTTTTGATTGTTTTCTTTTATGAAAATAAAATTGATTCAAACACCACGACAGCAAATCAAACAAGATAAGATTGATATCCAAAATTCACGAACCATATCTCGCGTATGAAATCGAGTTGGCCAATTTTAAACTAAATCGAGAATCGAATCTCGGGCGTGAGATCGGGTGCGATTTTGCAAGAGATTGTGAGTCGGATTTTGAGCACGAAAATCATACTTGTCAATCTCTAATTTGAGGGGCTATTTCATGTCAGAATCTCAATTACACATTCTACTAAAAAAGGCAAAATAACAAAAAGAAAAATAATAAATAAATAAATAATAAGGTAAATAAAAGACTACCTAATTTAATTTTCTTTTTTCCTTTTGTTTTTCCTTCTTTTCCAAAGCACGGCTTGTGCTCGCGTGGTGCCCAACTAAGGGTGGCTAATCGAAGGTCCAGTAGGGGGAAGCTCCGGCAACTACGGGTGGCGAGCTCGATGGCACAACGGCGGCAAGCGAGATATGTAGCAAGGGGACCCGAAACGGAGGCTAGACAGCTCGATGGCCGGGGCGGAGCAGGGTGTCATGGGTGGAGCTGACCGTAAGCGGACCAGCGACGAACGAACCAGAAGCAGAGTTGGTGTGACATCGCAAATTTTCAATCCTATTTTCTATTGAATAAATCGGGCATTTCATCGACACGCTTATAAGGTTGTTCTTAGAACTTATCACTCTTGAGATAACTAGACTATCTAGGGAAACCATTAAGGACGTTAAGAGAAATAGACTTGAGAATTCGACCAGGAATCGGCTTCTCGACCGTGCTCATCTTTAGAGGCCAGTACAACACGGTTAAAAATCGATTTGAGATCAGAGATAGGTCAGTTCGACTGAGATGTGTGGCTAATCGTGGGTGAAACCACTAAATTGGAAAATTCTCGTCGACCGGTCTTAGACTGATTTTCCTATTGTTTTGGTACCCTGTGTCCGTATTTGAATCCTCGAGATTTTCACAACAACCCCTATTGACTTTGATCCTCCGCCAAAGAAAGAAAACAAAGCTTTTTCTTCTTTTTTTGTGCTATTTCCTTTACCCAAGAGAACGAAGGAAGGTTCCTCCCTTTGTACTATTGACCTTGATCCAAAAATAAAATAAACCCCAGGAAGTGATCAAAGAGAAGCCCCTTTTTTCCTCATAAATTGTGGCCATGTTTTCCATTGTGTTGCCCCCAAAACCCTATGCATTTAACCTATTTATAGGCCACGAGTTAGGGTTTTAATTTTTCCAAATCCATATCCAAACGCAATATTCGCAATATTTTCTTTTCACATCTGCCCTCATCCAAAAAATTCATCATATCTCGGAAGAATTTTAAATTCCTATTTTTCACGAGATAATTTTTTTATCATTAATTTTTAGGCCAATTTGCTCGCTTCATGAGCTTAGTCCGGCTTGCCAAGTTAAAGATCAGAACCACTAATTCGAACCCAACCATCACTGGTCCAATAAAAAAATGCAAATTAAAAACAAATATACCTAAATCTATATGCTATGCAATTAATATTTTTTCAGGGATAAAATTAACCCCTAATTTTATGCAATAAATAAATGATCGAATTGCCAAAATTTAGGTGTCAACAGCTGCCCCACTTTAAAGGTGAACTCAAAGAGGTTGCCTTTAAAGACAAATTGAGACCTAAATTTTGACCATGCGCATGCATTTAATGATTTTTTGTCGGAAAATGAATTCCCATTTTAAAATGCAATTTATATGATGCATGAAAATGCTAATGCAAATGCATGATGCGAAAGTAAAAAACGTACCTACAGTTACTTACCAATCAGTGCGGTGGAGCATCTTGAGGTACATGATAAATCCTCATTTACTCCACAAGTACCCAGTTTTCACTCAGGTTCCTTGAAGAGTCTAATAGGTAATAAATTAAGACATCGAGACTAAGCAGAACATTCACATCCAAAGTGATATGTTCAATGAAAAGAATTAAGACATCCAGATCCAGACTGAGATGTCAAGATTTTTTAAACTCGAAATACCTAGATCTAGACTAAGGTATAACGAGAAAGATTGAAAAACGTTCTTATACATAGTGAAATGTTTAAATGAAAATAATCAAGACATCCGGGTCTAGACTAAGATGTCATGATTTTTTAAGCTCGAAATACCTAGATCCAAACTAAGGTATAACGAGAAAGGTCGAAAAAATATTCACATCCAAAATGAAATGTTTAAATGAAAATAATCAAGACATCCGGGTCTAGGCGAGATGTCATGATTTTTGAAACTCGAAATATCTAGATCCAGACTAAGGTATAACGAAAAAGGTCGAAAAAACATTCACATGCAAAGTGAAATATTTAGACGAAAATAATCTAGACATCCGAGTCTAGACTGAGATGTCATGATTTTTAAAGCTCGAAATACCTAGATCCAAACTAAGGTGTAACGAGAAAGGTCGAAAAAACATTCACATCCAAAGTGAAATGTTTAGATGAAAATAATCAAGACATTTAGGTCCAGACTGAGATGTCATTATTTTTTAAGCTCGAAATACCTAGATCCATACTAAGGTATAACAAGAAAGGTCAAAAAAACATTCACATCCAAAGTGAAATGTTTATATGAAAATAATCAAGACATCTAGGTCCAGACTAAGATGTCATGATTTTTTAAGCTTGAAATACCTAGATCCAGACTAAGGTATAAGGAGAAAGGTCAAAAAAACATTCACATCCAAAATGAAATGTTTAGACGAAGATAATCAAGACATTCAGGTCCAGATTGAGATGTCAAAATTTTGGAACTTTGGGCTACGAAAACATGCCGGGTCGATAAAAGAAAGTCGGGCTACGAAAGCTCGCCGGTTTGATAAAAAGGATTCTGGGTTACGAAAGCACACCAAGTCAATATAAATGGACACCGAGCTACGAAAGCATGCCGGGTCCATAAAGAGGGACTCTGGGCTACAAAAGCACCCCAAGTCAAAACCTCCGGGCTACGGAAGCACGCCATGTCTATTAAAAGGGACATCAGGCTACAGAAGCACGCCGAGTCAATGAAAAGGGACACTAGGCTACGAAAGCACGCCAGGTCAAGAACTCTAGGCTACAGAAGCACGCCAGGTCAGTGGAAAGGGCTTTGGGCTACAAAAGCACACCGAATCTCAAGGCTTCAAGGAGCAACTTGAACGTCAATCATTACTCGATCTGCAAGGAAATATTATCTGTCAGACATGACTAGAGAAAAAACTGATATGCATTTATTAAAGATGTAGACAATTTGAGCTACTTTAGAATGCACAGTTCAAAGTTCAATAGGGTTTTCATCCGTTCAATCAAGGTTTATACATAATGATTTTACCATATTTGCATCACCCCAAATTTCCAGAGGAGAGAATTGTTGTTCAAGACAAATAACATGGATTTCTTACGAATACTAAATGAGAGATTTTCAGTTAGAAATGACTTTCACTCACGCTCATTCGAAATGGCTATTTTAGGAGAATCACTCCATCTCACCATCATCATATCAACAAGGATCCGAGTATTCTCGCAAGTAGTACGTCCTTCCCAATCTAAGAGGTCTTTAATAGGAATTGTAATATGAGCTTGGTTAATGGCTTAACAAATGGAGTCTTTGAGTCAAGGCTATTGAAAGAATAATTCTGTAATCTTCTCTAGGTTTACAAGTCAAGAACCTTGCAACATGAGAAAGAAATAATCTTGCCCACACTTCTTCGAGCGATGCTTAAGACGTGTGAACCCCTACGTTAATTCTAGTGCCAGAATCTAAAGAGACTTTATAAGGGACGTAACGTAAGCTGGGTTCATGGGTTGAGAAACGAAGGGACATTAGGCTCCAAATATGTGTAAAGGGTGAGAGTTGATGATCATCTAGGCATTGTTGCCAGTCTTCTTCCGCACCAGGGATTGTCATTATAAAATGTACTATTGATCTTGACTCTTTGAGTACTGCTCCATCGAGATTCAATTTTTGCAATTGATAGTCATCTATCTCGACTCTCTTTTTTTCATCTATGGGCATCGACCTTACTTTTACCAGGCACACCGCTTTTTCGAGCCCCTAATTTTCATGCATTTTTTGTTCACTTCTTTTTCATGGGCATTGGCCTTGCTTTTACTAGGCACACTACTTTTTCATGCCTCTTGGTTCTATTGAATGACCATATGGTGCTTTTTAACATTTTGACCTTTGGGAGGTCTTCGTCTTCTATTAGCACTCTAGACCATACTATTTGAACAATTGTTTTTTTTTTTTTTTTTTTTGCCTTGCCCCAGTGTGGGGGATGATCACCAACTGGGTTTGAAGAAATGAAATTGTAGGCTCAAATGGGCTATGCAAAGGATATAAGTATGTAGGATAGAGAAAGAAATGCTCTTCATCATCATTAGGCACTTAAATTACCACATGAATTCAATGTAATAGTAAGACTTGAAGATTGATGCAAGTGAAAGTAAGAAAATTTATTTTCATTTTTTCCACCCTGTGGTACTGTCTTACCTCCAATTTGCCCTGATGTGGAGTGGTTCTTGACAAGGATAATTTGAAAAAATTTCCACAAGTGTATGGCTCAAAGGGGTTAAGCAATGGATCACCTGTAGTGTTTGGGATAGAAAAATGAATTGCCCCTCATCATTTTGGTCATCGTTCCTTTCGCGAGAGAACTCCTTTCCTTGCGGATATGGAACTTTTTACACTCATCTCACAAGTGTATGAGTAGGGGACTATGTATATGATAGGGCTTACCTTTCATCATCCTGACATGTCCCATTCAACATTCTCAATCCATTGAATTGTCCATCTTGACAAATCTCCACATGAAATTGATGAGTTAAAAAGGTAAAATCACTATGGAAATCCTCTTTTCAAAAGAGTCCAGCAACTTTAAGCATGAAAAACTTTTGTGACTTCAAAGCAGACAATTTTACCACATTCAAAGCATGATTTTAAGCATTCATTCAGAAAATTGCCCCACAAAGGGATTGCCTCAACAATGAATGTCCTTAGATTGTCCCTATCAATCAAGATTGAAAATCTACTTTTGCCCCTACACAAGAGAACGTGCATGAAAGGATACTATGCAACATCAAAGTAAATTCAAATTGCACATCCATTTTGGCTCGGATCAAGATTTTGTCTTAGTCATATCACTACTAGAATCTATAGTGCCCCTAATTCGTTATCTGCAAGAAAACGAGCAGAGTATCATCTCCCAAAATTAATTATGTTCAAGGACGAGATGTACCTCTTTCACCAAAGATGGATGGTCCTCTTTTTACTTGCCCCTCATTTCATTTTAGAAATGTGTTATCAACCTGTTGAGCGACAGTTGAGCCAATTGATCTATCATTGCAACCTAATGTGACCTTTCCTGATGTTTCTTCAGGCCAAGAAAATAATGCTCATGAATCATGTGTGCTTGAGTTCTTCACCCTCCTTGGTCTAATGATGCGAACCCTCTAGGTCAAAGATTCTTCTTTCCGGATTTGTCACTAGTCTCTTCATGGTGGCATCAAATTTGACTATCTCGGGAAAATGAGTTCATTCAAAAGTCCTCTTGGCTCTTTTATTCGAGTCATAATTTCTCACTTGTTTTGATCTATCATTTTAGCTCTTGACCATGTATGGATGGGTGAGTGGGATCGCTCCATAATCACCTAATTCAAATGAACGGGAACATGTAAGCATGAGGTGTAAATAAAGAGTCAATCCATGACAATGATCTAATCGATTTTTTTTTCATTTATTCGTGAAGGTTCGTACAATAAGGGAATTTCCTAAAAATGGACTAGGAAAATAAAGACATGAGACGCTCTAGCAAGGGTGAAGTTTCCTAAACATGAATTAGGAAAAGCCAAAATTTGAAACTTCCTAATAAGAACAATAAAGACATGAATTGAAAACAAATTTCCAAAGTTTTTTTGTGATTTTTCAAATGATTCATTGCGTGGCAATTTCCTCATTTCATTTCTGATTGACAAATGAATTAGATCAAATGACTAACCTAGATTATCATGGACAAACCAAAAGTATGACAAAGTAAGTAAATTGCATAATATAGGGATAGAATACTTACTTCACCAAGGAAAATCAATGGCAATCACATAGACATGAACATGAGATGTGAGGCTCGATTTATACTCTAGACAGGCTTAGCAAAGTGAAGCCACAAGAATGATTGGACTAGCTGCAAGCGTGCGGACTAAGTCGGGTCCTCATGACTCCAGCTTGGTCAAAGAGCCGACCAAGGTTCCGGGCATGCGAATCGAGGTGGGTACTCTTGACACCAATAAAGAACTTCGGAATTGAGATGGGTGACTCATACCGCAGACATGCGGTCGAAGTGGTATCCATCTCAATACCATCCTAGATGATCCTATGTGGCCCAGGTCCGGCGGCAGGTTGTGTGTGGAAAAGTGCAGTGTAAATGCATAGGCATGCATGGCAGTTTATATCAAGGAACACTTCGTAAATGAAAGTAAACCATACATTCCTACACCTCCCTATAAAACAAAGGTTGGCAAACACTTTCCCTTATACCTCCCAATCTGCAAGAACATTTAACACCTTAGATGTTAGGGACGTACCTGGAATCCTTGTTGCCAAACAAAATTTTTTTTCACAAAGAAATAGAAAATTGGCCTAAGTCCCCTAAGAGCTTTAACTCATGTCCTCAGTGGAGTCGCCAAGTTGTCACGACCAAATTTTCGGGTGTACCACCTAAGGTTTGGCTAATGGATTACTAAGCCTAAACTTAGCTCACGCTCTCCCAAGCCCATATCAATTCGCGACTTAGGTTCAAGTTCTTAACATGTAATTGATTTTCAATTAGGAGTCGCCACTAATCTATTTTTGGTGGGTCGATGTGGCACCCCCCAAAACCCGAGGCGTCGCCACAGAAACTATGCGATAGAAGAAAGATTCAAGCCAACGCTTAGGCGTAAAATTTTTTTTCTTTTCTTTTCCTTTAAAAAGGTTTTAAGGATTTTGCGTAGCTCAAAGTGGAATTTAAGAGGCGAGTCTCACTAACACTTCGCTTCCCTCACGACAACACAATACACACCAACTATCTTGGATTAAACGAAAGCACGAGGCCGAACCACTTTTATTTACACTTATAATTATGAAGGGCAACACAGGTCGGTACAAAAAGGATAGGCCAAGACTCATCTATGCTCGGCCTTCAACCTCAAAAAGAGACACGCGACCCTAAAAATACGACGTGTAACGCTCTCCCTTCGATTTTCTCGTGGCGGCCATCCAAAAGTTGCTAACCCCCACTCCACGTGCGCGGTCATCACACCCAACCCGGTGCGTCGGGCGGTGGAGGTGGCAACATCCCCATCGAAACACCGTTGCGGCGGATGTGGACGGAGATGTACTCCTGGATGACCGGCCTCCCGAGATAAGCCCACGTCATACGATACGATCGCGCGCACACGCAAAAGGTCAGTCCCGGTAGGGTGGGACGATCTATCTCGGTCACCACGACCTCCACGTCAAATGGAAGGCCATAGAACACTCCCCGCGTGACGGCAGGGAGAGGCATCGTGCTAATCTGAAATGTTGGTCCCCGAAGGGGTGAGTACAACCACTCAACAAGTAAAGAGATCCAATCAACACTCAATGCATTTAAACAATACAAACAGTTCAATACACGTGTCATCCATATATCGTAATGTACTTACCTCGAAGCCATGTACGTGCCATCATACCTCTTCATCACAATCATATTATATACATAGCACCAATCACAAATGATCAGCATCATCATACCATATGACCCATACATGTCATCATGTCATCTTAGTACACACACATGTCATCATGTCATCTTAGTACACATACATGTCATCCTCATATCATAGTACACATACATGTCATCATGTCATCTTAGTACGCATACATGTCATCATGTCATCTTAGTACACATACATGTCATCATGTCATCTAAGTACACATACATGTCATCATCATATCATAGTACACATGCATGTCATCATGTCATCTTAGTACACATACATGTCATCATCATATCATATCACTTATGCATGATTTAATTTCCCACTTTAGTTCTCAATTGATCAACACATCACCCTTTCCCGGGATCATCCATCCCATACTTTACACTCGCACCCTCACTCGGGTCTCACGAGAAAAACCTCTGGAATTATGCCAATCATGGCCACCAGGCATCCGGCACCCCCAACGCTCCGGGCATCTCGCATCCCAACTGGCATCACGAGGTATCCCCTCGGGCAAAGACCTCAGAGGCTTCCGGCACCCATCTCATTCCAGGCATCCCCGACACTCCCGGGGTATCCGGCCATGTATCTCTCTATACATTCCGGCCAACGCTTCCTCCTCCAACCATTTCCATGGATCATATTGCCAATTACTTTTCAATTTATCATGCACATGATGTCATGACAAAACAGGATTACCTTAGTACTTGTGCATGCATAAATTAAGCATCTACACATACATGCAATAGGTGCAATTGCTAATATAGATTAAATCCTTGGGGGATTTTTACTTACCACATGCATTTTGAATTATAAAAATCCAATTTATTCCAAATTGAAATTAATTAAATAATCACATAAATCCTAAAATCATGAAATTAAGGCATATAATATCCAAATATAATAGAATGGAAAAATATGCAGAAAACACATGGCCAAACAATTTCCACATAATAAACCACTTTTCCACAATTTCCATGCACATTTTCGGACAAGGGCAGAACGCACGATTTTCTTGGTAAGTCAATTAAAATACCCATATGACCTCAGAAAATTATGAAATTTTTTCCAGGATGTAGTTAAGACATTAAGCTATACTTTTCATGAAGAAACCTAAGTCAAATTCATTTTAGATAAATTATTGCAGACCCACGAAGCTCCTGGTCAAGTCACCGAAAATACACAGAGCACTATGTCAGAAATATGCAAATTTGACCCACCTATACTTCTTCGTTTTCTCTGATTTTTGGATATGTTATACTCATAAGGATCCTATACAACTTTCATGAAGAGACTTAAGCCAAACTACCAAAGGAAGACCTTCAAATGGTCCCACGAAGTCTCTGGTAACCCACATCGCAACTCCAGTTTTCATCGTCTTCAAGGTCAGGTTGGTTACCTAGCCTAAACTTGTTATTTTTGCATGAAATTTGAGTATGTTCTTCCTTAAGATGTGCTCTACAAGTTTCATGAAGAAGTCTAAGAGAGATTCTTAGTAAAAACCAACATGCAAGCCACGAACTCACCTCAAGGTCAGAAAAACAGTTCCAGATCTAGGGTCTCCGAAATATGAGGTTTAGACCCCTCAAATCTCCATCATTTTTCACGAAATTTCAGTATGTTATAGTTCAAGGTGTTAGCTACAACTTCCATGAAGAGATCCAAGCCAAAATCGAGCTCCAAGCATACATGCAAGCCCTCACAAGTTTCTGACTTCACGGGTTCATGCGAAAACAGCATGCATTTTCAACAACCAAACACCCTAGCTTCGGTTTTTAGCTTCCAAACACCCAAAAGATCAAACATCCATACAAAACACACATGCATGAGTAAGATGGAACCTAAACTTGCCTCACACAAGTAAGAACGACGACGAACAGCGGCGGTGGACGGACGGCGGCTCTCCCTCTCCCTCTCGCGCGAGCCTCCTTCCTTCTTCTCCTTTCTCTCTTTCTCTCCCTCTCTCTCCTTTCTCTCGCACGGCACCCCCTCCTCTCTCTCCCTTTTCTCTTTTCTTCTTCCCCCTTAATCATCACAAGGAAGACTTCTAATGCATGGGTGCCAAATGGCCCATGCATTAGGACACTTGGGGAGGGCATGCAAACCCTCCCCCTCCTCCTCTTCGCACGGCCACACAAGGCCCATTGGGCCTTATGGGCTTGGCCCACACGGCCCACCCTTAGGCCCTCCAACCATGGGCCTAAGTCCATGCTATTGGGCTTAAAGCCCAATCCAACTCCCTTCTCTAATTTAAATTAGAACTAACAATTAATTCCACCTAATTAAAATTCTATAACATTAAATCTATAACAAACAATCTATAACAAGCATGGCAACACAAAATTTTATCTTTAATAATTATCTAATAGCTTAATTTAAATTAAAAACAAACAAGGCACAAGGCACAAGGCCTTAAGAGAGAACTAAAACTAAAACACAACCAAATAGGTAAATTCATTACCTATTTAAAAAGCTCTAGGGCACCTTAGGACATGCCCTTAATTTCTAGGATGCCACAGTCGATTAGAAACCCAAGTAAAGTAACAAGATATTTACTTTACTCTTACGAACCAGAGATTGTGAGTTCAGAGATTTGATTACGTTAGATTTCTCTAATGCCCTTTCGGTACCTTTCTCTTTTATTTTGAAAAAATGTTTGGCAAGCAGCTTGAATTGATTTTAATTTGCTTCCCTAACATGTAAGGTGTTTATGCGGGTGTGCAAACCACCAATTTAACACCCAGATAAAGCAGTGAATAAATTGTAGGACTTACCCCATAGCAATGAAAGCATATGCAATGTTAAATCAGAATTCACATCAACAGCCCTAGATATCATTTCTAATTAACATACAATCACTCAATCATTTTTCATGATTTTCTCTTGTTTAATGAAAAAAAAATGTTTTATGGATGCATACTACTAATCTAACATGAAATAAATATGACATGACAGTATAGCCTAAACTATATTAACCAAAATGACAGAATCTTAATGACGGGCAATTTTTAATTAAATGAACATAGTAACAATCACTAAATGACGTGCATTTCATGAACCTAATTCTATTTGATGTGCACATGATTTGTATTTTTCTCAATAAGCATGTGATCTATTCTAATATGCAATGACGTACAAATAAGGCCCTAATTCTATTTTTTTTCTTTTTCTTTTGTGAAATTCGAAAATAAAATTGCCAAATAATGACACGTGCAATTCAAATTTTAAAAAAAAAAACTAATATCCTAGATTAATGCATTTTTTGATTTTTTACTTTAGAAATTTGAAATTAAATCCAAATTCTAAATATGCAAGATAACCCTACAACAAGAAATATTCTAATCTTAACTCAATTTTTTTTTTTTGATTTTCTTTTGGGAAAATAAAATTGATTCAAACACCACGACAGCAAATCAAACAAGATAAGATTGATTTCCAAAAATTGACGAACCATATCTCACGCATGAGATCGGGTTGGCCAATTTTAAACTAAGTCGCGAATTGAATATCGGGCGTGAGATCGAATTGACAATTTCGCAAGTGATTGTGGATCAAATTTCAGGCGTGAAAATCGGACTATCAATCTCTAATTTGAGAGGTTATTTCATGTTAGAATCTCATTTACACATTCTACTAAAAAAGGCAAAATAACCAAGAAAAATAATAAATAAAAACAAAATTAAGGTAAATAAAAGACTACCTAATTTAATTTTCTTTTTTTTTCCCCTTTGTTTTTTCCTTCTTTTTCCAAAGCATGGCTTGTGCTCGTGGTGCCCACCAAGGGTGGCTGATTGGAGGTCCGGCGGGGAAGCTCCGGCAACTACAAGTGGTGGAGCTCGGCGGCGCGAGCGCGGTAAGCAAATCTGCAGCGAGGAGACCCGAAACAGAGGCTAGACAGCTCGATGGCAAGGGCGAAGCAGGGTGTCATGGATGGAGCTGCCGGGCGAAAGAGCTGATCGTAGGTGGACTAGCGACGAATGAACTAGAAGTAGAGTCGAGGTCGTCGCAGATCGGCACGATGGGGCGTCGGAGGGTCGCATGGTGGCTCAAGGTCCGGATTTAGAGCGGTGGAAGCAGCTCAAGTGAGACTCGGAACAGCACAACAGCAGCTTTATCGGATGGAACAAAGGATCGAACGACAACGAACAAGGCGGATTAGCCGTTTACAGTGTTGGGTGACCGATCGGAGGTCACGGTGGTCAGATCTAGCTGCAGGAGCGAAGCTCAGGCGCTGAGCTCGCGGGTTGTTGTGGCGTCCCTGCTGGAATCGCAAGAGGGGGCGAGCGGTAGTGATGATCAGTGGACGGCGATACCGGATGTCGTGGTGAGATGCCTGGTGGGACGCGGCGGTGACGATTGGTGCAGTGGAGGCTAGTAGTGCAGGCATCGGTCTAGTAGAGGAACCTCTAGAGAAGATCAACAATAGGGGCCCTTTTTGCTTTTTTTTTTTTCTCTTTTTCCCTTTGCTGGTCGAACACCTTTCTCCCCCCGACCTGTTCCCTTTTCCCCTTCTGACCTATTCTCTCTTTGCTTTTTCCTCTTCTTCACTTTTCAGCAGAAGGTAAACCCCCATTGACTTTTGATCCTCCCCAAAAGAAAGAAAAATAAAAAAAGCTTTTTCTTCCTTTTTTGTGTTGTTTCCTTTACCCAAGAGAACAAAGGAAGGTTCCCCCTTTCTACCGTTGACCTTGATTCGAAAATAAAACAAACCCCAAGAAGTTATCAAAGAGAAGCCCCCTTTTTCCTCTTAAATTGTGATCATGTTTTTCCATTGTGTCGCCCCCAAAACCCTATTCATTTAACCTATTTATAGGCCACGAGTTAGGGTTTTAATTTTTCCATATCCATATCCAAACGCAATATTCGCAATATTTGCTTTTCACATCTGCCCTTATCCAAAAGATTCATCATATCCCAGAAGAATTTTAAATTCCTATTTATCACGAGATAATTTTTTTATCATTAATTTTTGGGCCAATTTGCTCACTTCATGGTCTTAGTCCGACCTGCCAAGTTAAAGATCTAAACCACTAATTCGAACTCATCCGTCACCGATTCAATAAAATAAATGCAAATTAAAAATAAATGCATATAAATCTATATGCTATGCAATTAATTGTGGCATCCTAGAAATTAAGGGCATGTCCTAAGGTGCCCTAGAGCTTTTTAAATAGGTAATGAATTTACCTATTTGGTTGTGTTTTAGTTTTAGTTCTCTCTTAAGGCCTTGTGCCTTGTGCCTTGTTTGTTTTTAATTTAAATTAAGCTATTAGATAATTATTAAAGATAAAATTTTGTGTTGCCATGGTTGTTATAGATTGTTTGTTATAGATTTAATGTTATAGAATTTTAATTAGGTGGAATTAATTGTTAGTTCTAATTTAAATTAGAGAAGGGAGTTGGATTGGGCTTTAAGCCCAATAGCATGGACTTAGGCCCATGGTTGGAGGGCCTAAGGGTGGGCCGTGTGGGCCAAGCCCATAAGGCCCAATGGGCCTTGTGTGGCCGTGCGAAGAGGAGGAGGGGGAGGGTTTGCATGCCCCCCCAAGTGTCCTAATGCATGGGCCATTTGGCACCCATGCATTAGAAGTCTTCCTTGTGATGATTAAGGGGAAGAAGAAAAGAGAAAAGGGAGAGAGAGGAGGGGGTGCCGTGCGAGAGAAAGGAGAGAGGGAGAGAGAAAGAGAGAAAGGAGAAGAAGGAAGGAGGCTCGCGCGAGAGGGAGAGGGAGAGCCGCCGTCCGTCCACCGCCGCTGTTCGTCGTCATTCTTACTTGTGTGAGGCAAGTTTAGGTTCCATCTTACTCATGCATGTGTGTTTTGTATGGATGTTTGATCTTTTGGGTGTTTGGAAGCTAAAAACCGAAGCTAGGGTGTTTGGTTGTTGAAAATGCATGCTGTTTTCGCATGAACCCGTGAAGTCAGAAACTTGTGAGGGCTTGCATGTATGCTTGGAGCTCGATTTTGGCTTGGATCTCTTCATGGAAGTTGTAGCTAACACCTTGAAATATAACATACTGAAATTTCGTGAAAAATGATGGAGATTTGAGGGGTCTAAACCTCATATTTCGGAGACCCTAGATCTGGAACTGTTTTCTGACCTTGAGGTGAGTTCGTGGCTTGCATGTTGGTTTTACTAAGAATATCTCTTAGACTTCTTCATGAAACTTGTAGAGCACATCTTAAGGAAGAACATACTCAAATTTCATGCAAAAATAACAAGTTTAGGCTAGGTAACCAACCTGACCTTGAAGACGATGAAAACTGGAGTTGCGATGTGGGTTACCAGAGACTTCGTGGGACCATTTGAAGGTCTTCCTTTGGTATTTTGGCTTAAGTCTCTTCATGAAAGTTGTATAGGATCCTTATGAGTATAACATATCCAAAAATCAGAGAAAACGAAGAAGTATAGGTGGGTCAAATCTGCATATTTCTGACATAGTGCTCTGTGTATTTTCGGTGACTTGACCAGGAGCTTCGTGGGTCTACAATAATTTATCTAAAATGAATTTGACTTAGGTTTCTTCATGAAAAGTATAGCTTAATGTCTTAACTACATCCTGGAAAAATTTCATAATTTTCTGAGGTCATATGGGTATTTTAATTGACTTACCAAGAAAATCGTGCGTTCTGCCCTTGTCCGAAAATGTGCATGGAAATTGTGGAAAAGTGGTTTATTATGTGGAAATTGTTTGGCCATGTGTTTTCTGCATATTTTTCCATTCTATTATATTTGGATATTATATGCCTTAATTTCATGATTTTAGGATTTATGTGATTATTTAATTAATTTCAATTTGGAATAAATTGGATTTTTATAATTCAAAATGCATGTGGTAAGTAAAAATCCCCCAAGGATTTAATCTATATTAGCAATTGCACCTATTGCATGTATGTGTAGATGCTTAATTTATGCATGCACAAGTACTAAGGTAATCCTGTTTTGTCATGACATCATGTGCATGATAAATTGAAAAGTAATTGGCAATATGATCCATGGAAATGGTTGGAGGAGGAAGCGTTGGCCGGAATGTATAGAGATACATGGCCGGATACCCCGGAGTGTCGGATGCCTGGAATGAGATGGGTGCCGGAAGCCTCGGAGGTCTTTGCCCGAGGGGATACCTCGTGATGCCAGTTGGGATGCGAGATGCCCGGAGCGTTGGGGGTGCCGGATGCCTGGTGGCCATGATTGGCATAATTCCAGAGGTTTTTCTCGTGAGACCCGAGTGAGGGTGCGAGTGTAAAGTATGGGATGGATGATCCCGGGAAAGGGTGATGTGTTGATCAATTGAGAACTAAAGTGGGAAATTAAATCATGCATAAGTGATATGATATGATGATGACATGTATGTGTACTAAGATGACATGATGACATGCATGTGTACTATGATATGATGATGACATGTATGTGTACTTAGATGACATGATGACATGTATGTGTACTAAGATGACATGATGACATGTATGTGTACTAAGATGACATGATGACATGTATGTGTACTATGATATGATGATGACATGTATGTGTACTAAGATGACATGATGACATGTGTGCGTACTAAGATGACATGATGACATGTATGGGTCATATGGTATGATGATGGTGATCATTTGTGATTGGTGCTATGTATATAATATGATTGTGATGAAGAGGTATGATGGCACGTACATGGCTTCGAGGTAAGTACATTACGATATATGGATGACACGTGTATTGGAAACTGTTTGTATTGTTTAAATGCATTGAGTGTTGATTGGATCTCTTTACTTGTTGAGTGGTTGTACTCACCCCTTCGGGGACCAACATTTCAGATTAGCACGATGCCTCTCCCCGCCGTCACGCGGGAGTGTTCTATGGCCTTCCATCTCGACGTGGAGGTCGTGGTGACCGAGATAGATCGTCCCACCCTACCGGACTGACCTTTTTGCGTGTGCGCGCGATTGTATCGTATGACGTGGGCTTATCTCGGGAGGCCCGGTCATCCAGAGTACATCTCCGTCCACATCCGCTGCAACGGTGTTTCGATGGGGATGTTGCCACCTCCACCGCCCGACGCACCGGGTTGGGTGTGATGACTCTGCGCACGTGGAGTGGGGGTTAGCAACTTTTTGGATGGCCGCCACGAGAAAATCGAAGGGAGAGCGTTACACGTCGTATTTTTAGGGTCGCGTGTCTCTTTTTGAGGTTGAAGGCCGAGCATAGATGAGTCTTGGCCTATCCTTTTGTACCGACCTGTGTTGCCCTTCATAATTATAAGTGTAAATAAAAGTGGTTCGGCCTCGTGCTTTCGTTTAATCCAAGATAGTTGGTGTGTATTGTGTTGTCGTGAGGGAAGCGAAGTGTTAGTGAGACTCGCCTCTTAAATTTCGCTTTGAGCTGCGCAAAATCCTTAAAACCTTTTTAAAGGAAAAGAAAAGAAAAAATTTGTTACGCCTAAGCGTTGGCTTGAATCTTTCTTCTATCGCATAGTTTCTGTGGCGACGCCTCGGGTTTTGGGGGGTGCCACATTAATATTTTTTCAACGATAAAACTAACCCCTAATTTTATGCAATAAATAAATTATTAGATTGCCAAAATTTAGATATCAACATGAGTGCGAAGGCACTAGACTCTTCTTGCCTTTTTGATTTGGTGCGAATTCATTCATCAATGTTGCCAATAATGTGTTCCTTGGGATGACTTGACTTATGCTTCTAGTTGCCGGTTGGTCTGAGAGTTTGCAGATCCTCTACTTTAGTTGAATCTCCTTGTTCTGCTCGATTGTGGTCTTCAGAAGTTTGAACCACTTCGAGGGAAGTAGACTTTGAAAGGTCTTGAGCGAGTTCAGATTCTTCAAGTTGAGTCTGATTCAACTGATTCTGCATAGAGTCTTGAAACTTGACGTTCAAAGATTATTCTACAGATTGAGTATTCTTGTTGAATACTCTAAATGCTTTGTTTGTCATTGAGTAGCCAAGAAAATTCATTCGTCTAATTTTTCTTCAAACTTTTCAGTTCGATCATTAGCATTTTTCAAAACAAAACACTTGCAGCCAAACACATGAAAGTAAGAACCATTTGGTTTTTTCCCTTTATATACTTCATAAGGAGTTTTCTCTAGACTAGGCCTCAAGAACACTCTGTTAATAATGTAACAAGTTGTAGAAACTACTTCAGCCCAAAATTGAGAGGAAATTTTACTCTCGATTAAACGGGTTCTTGTCATATCCTGCAAGGATCTATTCTTTCTTTCCAACACCCCATTATGTTTTGGAGTGTATGGAGAAGAGAAAACATGCTGGAAACTAGATTCATCACAGAACTTCGCAAAGTCTTCATTTTCGAACTCACCTCCATGGTATGTTCGTATGCTTGAAATAGCATATCTTTTTTTATTTTGAACCTTCTTAGCAAACTTCGAAAAGTGAGAGAAGGCTTCAAATTTATTTGCCAGAAAGTAAACCCAAGTAAGGCGAGAGTAATTATTCACGATTACTAGGCAGTATCTCTTTCCACCAATACTTTGAGTTCTTGTTGGTCCAAAAAGGTCCATATGTAGAAGCTGCAAACTTTAATTAGTAGAAACTTGATTTATAGATTTAAAAGAACTTCTAACCTGTTTTCCTAAAACGCATGGAGTGCATAATTCAGATTTTTGATAAGTCAAGTTGGGGAGACCACAAACAAGCTTCTTAGAAGAAATCTTGACAATTTGCTTCATGTTAACATGACCAAGCTTTCTATGCCAGATATTTTCTTCATCTTGAATAGAAACAAGACACTGAGAACTTTCTAGTTTTATATCCATAAGATAAATGTTCCCATGCCTTCGTTCAGTGAAAGATTGAGAGCAGTCTTGACTCATTCACGAACAAATGCCTTCTTGGAAATTTATTTTGAAATCAGTATCGCAAAACTAACTTATACTAAGTAGATTATAATTCAAACCTTCCACCAATGAGACATTGTTGACAGTGAGGCTTCCAATTTTCACGGTTCCACAACCAACAATTCTTCCTTTGCTGTTCCCTTCAAAAGAAACTTTTCCACTATTTATTTGAATAAACTTCATAAAACAACCTAAATCTCTTGTCATGTCTCGAACAACCACTATCCATATACCATTTGATTTTCTTTTTGATAATGACCTGTGATCAAAAGAAGAATTCAAGTTTTCTTTGATACCCATATTTTCTTGGGTCTAGGAGAGTTAGTATTAAAAACAATCTTTGCCCAATCCCTCTTAACAGGTCTCCAGACCTTGGGACATTCCTTCTCGAAATGTTCTGAGCTGTTACACTTTGAACATTTGAGAGCACTTCGGCCAACAGGTTTCACAAAAACCTTTTGAAAATGATTTTTGTAAAATGCCCTTGTAGGTCTCTGTTTAATTCTTTCTTTAATTTTGGGAAAATCAATTAAAGGAATAGTTTCTAAAGTCATTCTCAAACTAGTTTTGTTAAAATAAAGTCTTTGTACATAAAGAATTTTCTCCAATTTCTCAGATCCTTTTGAAAATCTTTTTGTGATATTTGAAATGTCTTCTTTCAAAAACAAAGTTTCTTTCGAAAGAGAATTTGAATTTTCTTTCAAATCAACAAAACTTTTATCCAGATTTTCTAACTCTTTTTTTCCAAGAAGTTTCTTGTAGCCTTAATTTAGAATTCCCCCTTTTTAGCTCGGAAATCCTTTTAAGAGATGTTTTGAGGTTGAAACAAAGTTCATTTATATACTTCAAATTTTTAATAGGAATTTTAAATTGCTAGCCTCAACTTCTTCGTCTGAGTCTAAATCTATTTCAAAGTCTCGAGTCCGAGGTTTGACTACGAATTGGCCTTTAGACAAAGGTTGGCATATTCTTCATCACTTTCCTCACATTCAGTATCACTCCGTGTTTCAGCTTTGAGAGCCTTCTTATCATTCTCAGTTCTTTCTCTCTTTTTTCTTCAACAAAGGACAATTAGGTTTAATATGCCCATTTTTCTTGCGTTCGAAGCATATTACATCTTTGCTGCTCTCATTGTCCTCAGTTGGTCTCTTTTGGAAATTTATTGTGCTCTGCTTTTTCCAATTGAATTTTTTTCCCTTTCTATTTAACTTCCCGAACTTCCTAATCATGAGTGCTAGCTCTTCATCATCCATGTCATCTTTAGAATCCATATCATCAAAATCATCATTAGATTTTAAAGCAATTGACTTCTTACCTTTAGGATCTTCTTCCTCATTGATCTGCTCCACTTCATATGATTGAAGTGTGCCTACTAGTTCGTCTACTTAAAGAGGCATGATCCTCTGAGTTTCTCCAATTGATGTCTTCACACGATTCCAATCTATGGAGAGTCCACGCAGTAATTTAGTGACCTTCATTGGTCCTGAGATTAGCTATCCTTGGTATGCCAAACTGTTTACAATCTTTATGAAGCAACTAAACATATCAGTGATGGATTCTCCAAGCTTCATCTTGAAGGCTTCATACTGTCCGAGTATAATATTGATTTTTGTTTCCTTTACTCGATCAGTTCCTTCGAAGGCAATGTGCAATCTGTCCCAGACTTCTTTTGCTATTTCACAGCAAGAAATTTGGTTATACTCAATAAGAGATAAGGCACAGTATAAAGAGTATATAGCTTTAACATCAAGAGCTTGTCTCTTGGTTAATTCTTCTTGTGTCATTTCGTCAGCATCTACAACTTCCTTTCCTCTTTTTAAGGTTGATGTAGCTTTGGGATTGATCCCTTTTTCTATTATATCCCATTCTAGAGAATCTTCCGATCTCAGGAATGCCTTCATCTTGTTTTTCCAAACACTGTACTCATTCCCGTCAAAGTAAGGTGGTCTGGTGTTGCTTTGGCCTTCAACCAAACCTAGAGCCAAAATACTAGCCATAGATCTTTAGCTTTAGAAGTAAAACACTTCAATAAAATAAGCACACAAGCTCTAATACCAATTGAAAGGGCTAGTAACAACACCTAGAGAGATGGTGAATAGGTGTAAAAATAATTTTGCAAAGTTTAGTAGAAGTAATTTGCTTTTTAGAGAAAGATGAGCTTTGAATAAGTTTAGGATTTAGCAATTAGATAAAGCTATAAACAAAATAAAAAGAGTTCAGTGAAGAGAATAAGAACACAAGGTTTATAGTGGTTCGGCTTAGATCAAGCCTATGTCCACTCTCCCACGCTGATAGCCCATTGGCTGGTTTTCACTAAGAATCAAAAGAGATTTTATAGACTTGCAGTCTCTACTTCATGGTGAAGAACCTCTACTGGTCTCACACAAAGTTTCTCTCTTTCATATACAACTTTGAGCTCTGTGAATGAAATAGCAAGGAACTAAGAAGCTTCAGACTTTGAAATTTTTCTTTCACACACTCGAACAACTAAAGAGTCCACCTTAAATACTCCTTTATGCCTTTACGACCGTTGACACTTTCCGAATGAATTCTTCCAATCTACCCGTTGCACAGAATCAATCAAGGAGATCTCGAGTCATTTGAAGATTGTGATGAAAGTCCATCAATCCTGTTTGCCCATATAATCATGATTTTGGTTTCCATAAGTAGAACTTTCTAAGTTTGCTTGCTTTCAAAAAAATTTGATTATCAGAATTGATTCCATTAAGGATAATCAATCATGTAGGTGCTATATCCAACCAAAGAATCATCCATAAGCCATACAAATCAAATCCTTGAAGAAATAAAGATAACCTCGCATCTGGATGAGTCTTCATTCTTTAGTAGCATTTAGTTTGGAATCTGTCAGTGTGAGCAGACTTTGAATCAAAAGTCTGGTAGTCTTCAGACTTTGACACTTCAGTCTAGAAGTCTTCAAACTAGACTGAGAAAGGTTTTATCAACTTCAAAACAGTAAATGAGTTTTCTCCAACACTTTTAGCCAAAGTATCATTAAGAGTCACAATTAGCCATTATTAGTGGATCGACTAGAAGCATTATTAGGAGTCGCCATAACCCCAAAAGTGATTAACTAATGCTAAATTTTCAGAACATATATCAATCTCTTGCCACGTCTCTTATGGTTTTCAGCTACCTCCTCCATGGACTGCCTCACGTAGCCATCATTGGTGGTGTCGTTTCCATATGACCCATTCATCCATTCACATAACATGAACTCAAGCAATCAAGTAGATTAGCAACATTCACACATCAAACAAAAAATGGCCTCAGATCGGCCTTTGCTTTTCATGCATTTTGACCACCCCTAACCTCTTAATGACTAGGGTTCATTAATTAATGGTTAATGATGATTTGCCACCATTTACATTCACATAATAATGGTTAATATTAACTAATCCCTAATTCAGTTATAATCAATTCCCAATAGGCTACCTATCGAGAATTCATCTAGCAAACACATGCACAAGCATCAAATTAAGCACGCACTCAAATCGTTTGACATTGATTCACAATATATCACACAAGAGGAAGTGACCACTTATTCATTTATATCTTAAATTCATACTGATTATATGAAGTCATATATTTCCCACTTAATCAATATGGGGCCCTCATCATCCAACGGTTGCCACAAACTAGCTGGACACATATACCAAATTACATATTATAACTTCTCATCTCTTGATAAGTATTTGATATAAATTAATGAGAAATGATTGGGTGACCTTTTTAATTTAATATAAGAATAATAGTTTATTATGGATTACACAATTAAATAATAAATAATTATAAATTGTTGTAAGATCTATTCCTTTAAGAATTTGCAGCCCACAACAAGCTAATATTTTCATAATAATTCAAAGACTATTATGCTATCAAAACCCTCAATTAATCTCAGCAATAGAAGTTTTAATTACTCTATGCTCTCCACGCACTCTATTAATTCCACCCCAAACACTTGCCATCTTCCCCGTGCATTGCTAAGACTCTCTCTATCTCTGTCATTTTCCTCTATTTGCTTGTGAAACACCAAGTTCTCGTCCTTTATATTCTTCAGGAATCTTCAGGAAACCGCTCTGAAGAAGACACGCAAGGAACCCCCGAAGCTACAAGAATCTTGTCTTCTCTGTAGAAATGGCTGATCAATAGATCAGTTGACAAAACCAAGGTCAAACAGTCCCCATCTTAGTCGAACCTCAAAGCCAGGATTTGGATAGACCATCGAACCACAACCTCATAAACTTTCTCTTGTCGATGAGGCTCAAGTACGTGAAGGTTGGCTATCACCACCTCATCTCTAGCGCAAAGTATTTACTCCTCGTTCCACTCATCGGCTTCTCCTCAGCCCACCTCTCGGCCCTCACAGCCCTAGACCTGGCCCAGCTTTGGAGCCAACTCAGGTTCAATCTCATCGCCATCGTGCTTTGCTTGACCGTCATGGTGTTTTTGGTTACTCTCTACTTCATGACCCGACCTAGAAATGTCTACCTCGTGGACTTCGCTTGCTACAAGCCCGACCTGGCCCAAATATGCGCCCTCGAGACCTTCATGGAGCGGTCGGGGCTCACAACCGCCTTCACCAAGGAGAACCTCTCTTTCTAGTGGCGGATCCTTTGAGTGGTGCGGGCTGGGGCAGCGGACGTACCTGCCTGAGGCCGTGCTCCGAGTCACACTGAACTTGTGCATGGCAGAAGAGTGGGTGGAAGCTGAGGCCATCATGTTCGGGACCATCGACCAGCTGCTGGCCAAGACCGATGTTCAAGGCTACAGACATAGGAATCGTAGTTGTGAGTAGCATGTTTTTCAACCTGATGTCGATGCTGTAGGCGATGATTATGAACCACTACAAGTTTAAAGGGAATGTGTGAGCTACAATCTTGTTGGGATGGGCGTCGACACTTACATTTTTTGCTTAACATTCAGTGATAAATTACATTGAAAATTAGAGATTGAAATTTTCTATGTAGGGCCGGGCCTTTTCTTTTTCTCTCCTTCTTGGCCTGGCCTTACCCCCACGTTGTTCTTTCTCCCCCTCGCACGAACAGAAGCGACAAAGCAGAAGAAGGATCTGCAAAGAGAGGGCGGCAGCTACGATTACAAAAAAGGGGAAGCGATGACACACGGCTGCAGCGTGGCAGCACCTGTGGTTGACAAAACCCAAGAGCACCCGTTGCTATCTTAGCTGAAAATGCCACCAACTTGCCCCAAGAACCGAAATCGCTGCAGGCACATACACGGGTTGGGGGAGTAGGCTGATCAACGACAGTTTGTGAGCTAGAGATGGAAGGGAAAGGGGGCCGATGTGAGAGGAAAGGAACCAGCATCGGGCTCGCTTCCTTGCCGCCGTCACAGAGCTTGGTAGTGCCTCTTCGCCCGAGCGTGCAAACATACTCTGTTGTGCCCTGTTTTGGGCACGTCGGGCTGGATCCTTTAGTTCTCCAGTTCCCGCAAGTCCCAACCCAACTACATTGTGCTTTGCTGCTGGATGGTCCTTTTTAGTCCTTTATTGTTTGTCTCGGTCCTCGCCTGAGGCTCTGGCTTGTTCGTTCCTCAGACGGTGCATGCCACCTACTTGACAAAATGACTCCAACAGATGCCCATTCATGTTCTTGATTTATGGCCGAGATTTGTTGTCTTTCATTCATGCCGGTACTGAGTGCAAATGAGTCATCCCTGTGTAGAAGCTGAGTCTTGCTTGTTCATTGTTTGCGCATTTTGGTCTGAGTTTGAGTCTCGAATATCTCTACGTTCTCCTCACTTCATGCCCACTACATGCTCGACGAAATGCTTAAACCAAGCTCATGTAAACCTGTCTCTGTGCTTTACACCCAAGCTGACTGCCAAGTGTTTGTGATAATGTCTAAACAAAGCTACGTTCTTGTTCGAGGAAACTCTTTTGAATCAAAACATCTGGATTTTTTTTTTTAAGAAAATCATAACTTTCGGCTTCAGTTCAATCAGTCTGCATTTGTTTTCCTAAGAATTGTTTTTTTTCTTTTTTTTGTCGTTTGAAGATTGAATGTGTTAGTT
This sequence comes from Eucalyptus cloeziana, assembly GCA_014182715.1. Classification (NCBI taxonomy): domain Eukaryota; kingdom Viridiplantae; phylum Streptophyta; class Magnoliopsida; order Myrtales; family Myrtaceae; genus Eucalyptus; species Eucalyptus cloeziana. The sequence goes on from CM024641.1 coordinate 5,753,228, forward strand.
TGTAAATCTGCGAGAATTCTCCGTTTACAGGGAAAAGAGAGTGCTCGTGGCCGTGAGTTGTGAGTAATGGGCTTGGTGGGGTCCATAGAGATTTAAGTATTGGGTTGGTTTGGGAATCTGGGCAAGTTTTAGACGTAGGGGGTAAGTTGAGTTGGGCTGTTGTTAGAGCCCAATTCGACCGAAGATTCAAAACGGGGGCCAAGGTGGTGGGTGGGTGGGCCCTAATCAGCAAGCCCGGGTTGGGTATGAGCTGATCGGGCTTTATAGCCCGACGTCCATGTTACTTTCGTAATATTTTTCTTCTTTTTAAAAAAATTATAATGATTTTTTATTAATAAATAAAAAAACATAAGAAAGGTGTAAAATTCCAAAAAAAATTCATTTTTAAAAATTAGGAAAAGGCTTAAAAAATGATTTTATGTAGTTTTCTTTTAGGAAATGTGTGAAAATCTTTGATCATTTTTTTTTTTTTTTTGGCCCAATGATTGATAAAATCTGAAGACTTTACAATAGGATTTGGGATGTTCTTAAAGACAAATGCTATATTGTTGTTTGTACATCTCTATTCCGATTATTACTTGATTGTGCACTTTTAATACGTTGATTGTTGTCTGCCTTATGTCTAAATGGTAATAGAATCTTAGGACTTATAATCAGCGAGAAAGTTGCCTAAATATTTTGGTTGGCGATTGAACAAGATTAAATATTTTGGATAATTAGTGTAATCATGTCCTCAACTCAATCATAATTCTTCCCTTACTTTATTTAGATATATAATTGACCTATCATAAATTGATTAGTGGCAATTTTTAAAAATGAAAATGATTTACATGTTAAATGACTTGAACCATAAGTTTTCAAATTCGTATGGAATTGAGAGGATTCGAGCTAAATTTAGGCTTTGTAATCCATTAGTCAAATCCTAAGTAAGGATAGACAATAGATTGTATCGCCAGATTGATTTCTATTGACCTTACTAATCGGTGCTAGGATTGATTTCTATTGACCTTATTAATCGATGCTTAGTTCTATGAGGTGGATGGGTGATTGAGTCACTTATTGACATCAAATTACCAAACTGAATCCTAACTTCTCAATTGTTAATTGATTGTGTGAGCTTGCTAATGCCTTGAGTTGAATGATTGCATGATTGAATGCATGAATGAGAGAGGCATTAGAGAACGTCAGCGGTGACGAGAAGTCTAGGAGATGGCGATTGATGGTGAGTAGAATTGGGCTCATTAGCTTACCCTAGCTTTGATTAGTTAATGAACTTAAGGGTTACGTTAACCCTTAAGAACATAATAAACCCTAAAAAAAAATTGCATGAATGCTTAGTGACATTAATACCTTTAGGACTCATAATTGTTATAAAGCCATTTGATTACTTAGATGAATATTCCACTAAGTTGATTGCAGAGGGAGGGCAAGAGGGGGAGCAAGAGAGAGAAGGGGGAGGGGGATGAGGGGCACCGGGGGGGGAGGAGAAAGAGGGTGGGAGATTAGGTTTTCGTGTGTGCTTTTTAGATTAGTCCATATGAGGGTGATGTTTATCCAATTAAGGATGGAGGGGGAGAGAGAGGGAGAGAGAAAAGGGTGGAGGGGGAGATTAGGTTTTTGTGTGTGCTTTTGTATTAGTCTAAATGAGGGTGGTGTTCATCCACTTAAGAATGGAGAAAAATTGGCCCCTCAATGGAGACAAACCTAATTATATTATGAAAATTGCAAGTCATTTAGAGATTCATAGTCTATTTTCTTTGATTACAACCGATATAAGTACAAACTTGATAAGTAAAAGAGTCAATGAAGTGGACTATATGCTATACTTCACTAGCTATTGCTGTGGGACAAAGTTTGGGAATATTATCAAAAATACCTTGAACCTATTGTATAACAGTCAATTCAATCATAAACCTCTTTATTGTGTCAATTTAGTTTTAAAATTTTCAATGATTTATCGATGTAGTCATTTCGGTCAATTTGGTTGGAAATCGATGATGTTAACACAACATCTTATGTGATACTATTAGTGTCGATATAGACAATTTTTTGTAAATTTATTTATTTGTTTGAATTTCTATTATTTTTCTTCAATTCTTTTTTCATTTCTTTTCTTCTTTTTTTTTTTCCAATTTTGGGCTGGCATACGAAACAAAAATAAAAAATATATGAAAATTGTCCACATTAATGTCAATCATGCCATGTAGACGGTTGGCCTACAACTTTTCTTCTTCTTTTTGAGTTTAAAGTACACGATAATCTTATCCTAGGATTTCTTCTTCTTTTCAAGAACATTTGGAGTTCTTAAATCAACAACGCCATATCCTGATTATCATTATTGTTGTTGTTGGAGGATGATTCTTCAATATATATTTATATCTCTCGTGGACAATCCTTCTTAAGGTGTCCTACCTGTCCACAACCATAGCATTTCAGCTGTCCATTATAGGGTGCTGGGTCATGTCACCCATCACACTTTCGACATTCTTCATCCCGATAAGACGCTTTTCCCAGATTCAGGCCATCCCTGGCTTTTCCAAAATTCCCGAAATTGCCCTTTTTCTTAGACTCCCAGGTTTGACCTTGACCTGTATAGGGTCTCTTACCCGATCTGATATCACCAAAAGTCGACTGCCTCTTGCACTCTGATTGCTCTCTTACCAACTCCTGCTCCACCAACTGTGCCATTTCATAAATTTCATTATAATCTCTTATATTCAAAGGCACCAGTTGATTCCTGATGTCAGTTCTCAATCCCTTCAGAAACCTCCTAGCTTTTTCTTCTCGATCCTTAATCAGTCTAGGAGCATATCTAGACAGTTCAGAAAAATCTTGCCTCATACTGATTCATTGTCAGCTCCTTTTGTTCTAACTGAACAAATTCTGTGATTTTCTTGTCCCTAGCACAATCAGAAAAATGCTTTCTATTAAAAGCTCTGACAAACTCATCCCAATTTACATCAGTACCTAATGGAAAGATCGTGTCCCTCGAAACTCTCCACTAAAACTTTGCATTTCCCTCCAGCTAGTACTTTGCCAAAGTTATTTTCTCAGCATCATTGCAGACCAACAACTGGAAAATTTGCTCCATCCCATCAATCCAATGCTCCGCCTCCTCAAGACTTCCCATTCCACTGAACTTAGGTGGTTTCAACTTTAAGAATTGCTCCACCAGTCCTTGAGTACGGCGTTCCGCTCCGGGTTGTTGCTGCGCTTGTCTTTCCATCAGATTTCCTATATTGGCCAATGCCTGCAGGATATCTTCCGTTTGGGGTTCAGCCCTTGCTGCAAAGGCTTCAGCCCTCGATGGATGATGACCTCCAAATCGTACCATGATTTTCCTACAATTTCCAAGCATTTGCCTCAGGAATAATCTGTGACTCAATGTCTCCATTAAAAGCAACTGCAACTATGGAAATAAGTAACATAACCATGTTACTAACACCTAAAAGCAACTCATAAAATAGACTAAGCATCTACGAGTGAATACCCATCACCCGTTATTCAAAATTAGTCAACGATTCTTATTCAGCATCCTAAGGTGTGTATTGTCATTATCTTCCTCAATTTCCAAATGAGGTTCCTTATCACTCTACATATAAACCTTTAGCTCTGATACCAACAGTTGTGGCACCCCCGATCCGTTAAGGTTGCCACAGGTACCTATTGCTTTACCAATTGCATACCGGTCTAATATCTTTCTAATTAAAGAGGAACCATATTTCATAGGGATTGTTCAATTACTTTTTTTTTTTTTTGAAAAGGCTTCAGCGCAACTCATCAACGGAAGCATAAACAAGTCTCACCATCCCTTACTCCAATAACAATAATACAATACACACCAACTACACACCAAAGGAAAAGATAAAGCCGAGTCACTTTTATCCACATTTTTACGATGGACATCTCGGGTCGGTACAGCAAAAGGCCAAGATTTTTAACTATACTCGGCTATGACTCAAAAGAGATCTCGACCCTACATGAAACATGTATACCCATCCATCAACAAGTGTCAGCTATCCCAAAAAGTGTCAACTCCCACTAGTCATACGTGCCATCACACCCAACCCGATGCATTGGGTGGTGGTGGTGGCAACATCCATAGCATCACCCCATTGTGTCGAACGTGGACAGACAGAAACTCCTGGACAACCGGGCCCCCAGCCAGGTCCACATCATACATAACCAACACGCAGACTCGAACAAAAACCAGATCAGGAACACTGACACAGATGTGCTCTGCGCACTCAACCTCAACGTCAGATGGTAAGCCATAGAAGGTACCGCGCGTGACCGGTGGCAAAGGCATCTTTTAATATGAAATTTTAGTCCCCAAAGGGGTGAGTATAACCACTCAGCAATAAAAATCCATCAAACTACACAATGTAGCAAGCAGAACAAACAGGAAGTCACGAGTAAAGTGCATATCATCCATGCTATCAAGCATACATTTCCATGCGGTCATGCATATATCACCATGCAATCATACATATATCTCCATGCCATCATGCATATACCCATGGACATGATTCAATTTTTCAATTTCAATAGGATCTCATTTCGTCTTTCTTCCTAGGGATCAATGTTTGCATCCCTCTATTTATCGCTCGCACCCAACCTGGCATCGCAAGGAGCCTCCAGCACACACCTCTGGGCATCTCGAAACTCCCGAGGACATCCGGCACACACCTTCGAGCATTCGGCACACACCTCCGGGCATCTCAAAACTCCCGACGACATCGTCGACTCAAGGGTCCGACGGTATTATCATTTTCACAATTTATAGTCACATGTGTGCTTCACTTTCAACAAGGCATTTGATGCAATAATGTCAAAGGTTTAAACCAACTTTTCATGTTATATGACATGTCAAATTTCACCACATGTGCAGCAAAAACAACCACTCGAGACAATATATCATATAGAGAAATTCATTTATTTTTGAAAAAGCATGAATTTTCGGATAAAACAAAATGCACTCTTTTAGTTAAAACTCTAGGAAAATTAGTAAATGGTATTAATAAATTCTAAAAATTTGACACGTTATAGATGAGACCTAAAGGCAGATATCTCATGAAGAACACCATACCAAAAGAACCTCACACAATTCAGTACGGTCCATGCATCACAGCTTTCAAAAATTTCAACATTTCAATCTGTACAGTTTCAGAAATAATTTCGATTAAATACACAAATGAAGTCCAACAATTCTGAAATTTTTATATGTTATATACAACACCTATAGGTAAATATTTCATGAAGAAATAGAAATCCAATTCATTATATATTGATATTTATAGACGATTTAATTCCTCCTGTTCTCGGTACCGTTTTTTCCAGACTAACTCTTTTCAAAGAAAATTTGTTTCACCGACCTTCACATGCCTGTTTCTTCTCAATTTTTAGTATGTTAATCCTTAGAATGTCATCTAAAACTTTCATTTAGGATGCAAGATTAAATTTCAACTGGATGATTTTATAAAAATTCACAAAATCATACTAGGTCGAGGTAACGTTTTCCCAGATCCAGTTTCTTCAAGGAACAACGGTTTCACCGACCTATACTTGCTAATTTCCCCTCAATTTTTGATATGTTATACTTCAAGAAGTCCTCTACAACTTTCAATAAGGAATCGAAGTGAGATTCCAACAAAAAAGCTACTTTACAGTCCACGAAATCACTAAAGGTCAGCACAACAAATTTCAGATCTAATTTCTCCAAAGGAAAATTGTTTCACCAAGCAATACTTGTCCGTTTTATCTCAAATTGTTGTATGTTACTCCTCAAGATATCCTCTACAACTTTCATCCAGAGATCGAGGTGAGATTCCAACAAAAAAGTCACATGCAATTCACAAAATCATAGAAGGTCAGTCTATCTTTTTAGAAAATAGAACACTAGGCCAACACATTACTCTCCAAAGCTTCGAATTTCATCACTCCTATCACAACCAAAGTTTATCACCCCTCACAATACACATCACAGCAAGAAAAGGGTAGGTTTTTGGACTCTACTTGCCTCTAGTCCAAGCGAACACAGCAAGGAAACAAACAGAGGGGCAAGGCGGCTTGACAACGGGACTCGGCGCACACACGTCAGCGACAGGCCTCCTTCTTCTCTCTCGCACGCACGCTCGGTCTCCCTTCTCTCTTCCTCTCCTTTCTCTCTTCATGCGACACCCCACCCTTTCCTTGCTTAATCTGCCCCCTCCCCCTCACTAATTTCCTTCCCTCAATGATTAACCATCATTAGGTTGCACGCAAAGGCCACTTGGTTGCTTCTCCATGCCATTTGGCAATTCCATGCAAGAGGGGGGTTCATCCGACTAGGCTTGGGCCGGCCTTAGTTAATGGCCCATTGGGCCCCTTGGGCCGAGCCTTCGCCGGTTGAAGGGCAGGGAATTGTGGACTGGTTTGGCCCAAAAATCAGCCCACTCCCTCTTTTAATAATCCACTAATATTTTCCACTTAAATAGATACTTAATTACACTTATTCACTTGGTCATAAAATGACAACAATAATAAATAAAATCCAACTTATAAGGTTCATGGTATATTCAAGGGTTGCCATGTAATTTTAGGATGCCACATAATCCGCAACCGCACGTCAAATTTTTATTCCATCTATAAGGCTTTAGATGGAATAATTAATCACGCGGGAACGAAATTGATATCTTGATCTTTAAGGCTTAAGATCAATTTATCGATTTTATTAACGAAATAATCAAGTTTGATTAGATATTGTTTCCAAATTCGAACGATGGATAATATCTTTGATGACCCTGAATGATTTGGTGCTTATCTTTTAATTGCTTTATTTATCCCAAAAGTACAAAAAAATTGCATTTGCATATCATGTAGATTAGAGTTGATTTCCTAGATAGAATTGCATGATAGAATAATTAGATTTTTTTTAGAATTCATGTTTAGATGTTATCTAGGTTAAATAATATATTTTGAATTAAATTGCATGATGAGATAATTTTCTAAGTTGAGATAGGATTCAAATTAATCTATTCCTAGCTTAAAATAGATAATATCTCACTTTAGTTCGATTTTTATTTTTTAGTAATTTTAATTAAGAATTTTCATAAAAAATACAAAAAATCATGCACATGTCATGTAGGATTAGGTTCATGAAATGCACGTCATTTCGTGATCGTTGCTAGGTTCATTTAATTAGAAATTGCTTGTCATTAGAATTAGGTCACTTGGTTAATTTAGATTGCATATTTAACCATTGGATGATTTTAATTTCGAATTTCATGGAAAATACAAAAAATGTGTCTTAGAGTAAATCAATTTTATTCTTTAGGACAGGCTACATACTTATTTTACTTATGTCATATAGCTTAGGTCATATTACTATGCCATATCATTTCATGTTAGATTAGTAGCATGCATTGCATAAAGCATGATCTTCATTAAATAAATGAAAACAAAAAAATTGAGTGATCGCGTGTTAATTAGAAATCATATCTAGGATTGTCGATGTGAATTCTAATCTAACATTGTAGATGCTTTCATTGCTATGAGGTAAGTCCTGCAATTTATTCACTATGCTATATTGACGTTAAATTGGTGATTTGCATACCTGCATAATCACCTCACATATTAGGGAAGTGAATTAAAATTAATTCAAGCTGCCAGCAAAACATTTTTTTTCAAAATAAAAGAGAAAGGTACCGAAATGGCGTTAGAGAAATCTAGCGTAATCAAGTTCTCAGACTCATAAATCTCTGGTTCGTAGGAGTAAAGTAAACATCCCATTGCTTTACTTTGGTTTCTAATTGACCCACCAAAAATAGATTAGTGGCGACTCCTAGTTAAAAATCAATTGCATGTTAAGAACTTGAACCTAAGTCACGAATTGGTATGGGCTTGGGAGAGCCCGAGTTAAGTCCAGGCTTAGTAATCCATTAACCAAATCCTACGTTCACCCAAAAATTTGGTCACGATAGCTTGGCGACTCTGCTGGGGACTTGAGTTGAAACTCTTAGTGGACTTAGGTCGATTTTCTCTTCTATTTTTGAAAAAACATTTTTGTTTGGCAGCAAGGATCCCAGGTACGTCCCTAATGTTTAAGGTGTTAAATGTTCTTGCAAATGGGAGGTATAAGGGGAGTAGTGATTGCTAACCTTTGTCTTGCAGGTCGGAGTTAGGGATGAATGTTTTGAATTCAAACTATTGAAGTGTTGTTTGATATAAAATATTGCGCATGCCTTGCATTTGCACTACACTTTTGCACATACAACTTGCCGTTGGACTTGGGCCACACTAGGATACTTAGGATGGTATTGAGTTGGATACAACTTTGACCGCAAGGCCGCGTAGTAGAGGTTGCCCAACTCAATTCCGAAAGTTTCTTTCTTGGTGTCAAGAATGTTTACCTCTACCTGCGAGACTACGTCGCATTGGGGTATCATTATTGACTGAGCCGGAGTTAGGACGACTTGACTTAGTATGTGAGGCTGCAACTAGTCATCCCACCCTGCTAACTTCATTTTGCTAAGCCTTTCTAGAGTAGAAATCGAGCCTCACATCTCATGTGCTTGTCTATGTGGTTGCCATCGATTTTTCTTGGTGAAGTAAGTCTTCTATCTCTATACCATGCAATTTATTTTGTCATGCTTTTGGTCGATCCATGACAATTTAGGTCAATCATTGATTAAACTCCTTTGTCAATTAGAAATGAAATGAAAAAATTGCCATACAATGAATCATTTGGAAGATAAAAAAACTTTGGAGAATTTGTTTTTCAATTCATGTCTAGGAAATTTGGGTCTTGCTAGAGTGTCTACTTTTCTAGTTTTTAGGAAATTCCCTTCTTTTACGAACTTTTCATGAATAAATGAAAAAAAAAACATTTTCCCAAAGCTTGTAGCAGATTAAACCTGTTTATTTATCTAACTCATTTACTTTTTGTCTCAGAGCATAATTCTATAACTTGTTATGACAAGGAACATCTGAAAATAGCAATCAATAGGCTTAAAGCGCAGTTGCAATGAAAAAAAACAAAAATAGATCTATTTTCCTTGTGCATTGATGAGATAGTTGGGGCAAGCAAAAGAAGACCATCATTCTCCAGTGGAAGATCCTGAGGGCAAGTTTGCTCCAAATTACAACAGCCCATATGTAGTGAAGAAGGTACTTCCTGGAGGTGCCTTGATCCTGGCGGAAATGGATGGTCATATGTGGCACCCCAATCCATTAGGGTCACCACAGTCCGATTTTCCACTCTGTTTCCTTGACTTGAAGGTCTATAAATCCTGAGAGTTTATTATTTGCTTTTAACGGTCCCTGCGTAGTGTAAGAGGTATAGCGGAAGCGATAACACATCTCCCCAACCCAAAATTTTGGAAATGATGCACACTTACTAGACAATTTCATAAGATAAGCCGAACACTTTTATTTAGTTAAACTAGATGGACATCATTTGTCGGTACACCAAAATTTGCCGTGGTTTTCTATACCCGGCCACATACTCAAAAGATGACCAACATCTTTTTCCAACAGTCGTATACTTAAAGTCCATCGATCTATCATGTATCTCAAGATGCTCTACCGCACTGATTGGTAAGTAATTGTAGGTACGTTCTTTCCTTTTGTATCATGCATTTGCGTTAGCATTTCCATGCATCATATAAATTGCATTTTAAAATGGGAATTCATTTTCCAACAAAAAATCATTCAATACATGCGCATGGTCAAACTTTAGGCCTTAATTTGTCTTTGAAGGCAACCTCTACGAGCTCACCTTCAAAGAGGGACAGCTGTTGACACCTAAATTTTGGTGACCCATTTAGTCATTTATCACATTAAAAATTAGGGGTTAATTTTATCCCTGGAAAAATATTAATTGTATACCATATAAATTTAGGTGCCTTTATTTTTAATTTGTATTTTTGCATTTATTTATTGGATTGGTGGTGGATTGATTCTAATTAGTGGTTTTGAGCTTTAACTTGGTAGGCTGGACTAAGCCCACGAAGCGAGCAAATTGGCCCAAGCCCGTTTTTTTAATGATCAAAAATTATCTCGTGAAAAATAGGAATTTGAAATCTTTCGAGAGATGATGAAGTTTTTTGGATATGGCAGATATGACAGAATATTACGAGCTTATCTTTGCAAGATTCGAAATTTGAGAAAAATCATCTTGCAATCTTGAATCTTTAGCAGTATGTATCAAAAACAAATATTGCGTTTGAAAAATCTTCATGGATGATGATTTAAAACCTCAGTTTGCTCACCTATAAATAGGATGTTATACTATGGAAAAAGGGGGGTCACACACATTGAATATACAACATAACAGAGTGATACACGTAAGGGGAGAAAAGAGAAAGAGAGGAGTCTCTCGTCCAAGCCTTAGCCAAGACCCTCATCGTGCCACTATGTAAAAACTACTATTGCGTTGCTACCACTATACCACGCCATCTTATCCTCATTGCCAGTTATGCGATCCCGTGCTGCCTCTCCCTCTTGCTGCATTGACGCCGCTGGTCCTCGCACTGTCATAAAAATTGTTGCAATTATTTGTGTTTTTGGTGGATATCTCGAAGCATCCCGCCAGCAGCGAAGATCCAAGCTCTGCCGCTCCTTGCTACATCTATCTCGTCCATCATCGCCCATTATCATCCAAGCTCGTTGTTTGTAGATTCCAATTTGGGAAAGTTATCTACGCAATAATTTGAATTAGGAAATTATCTTGTTTGCCATCAATTTGACTATTTTGTGATTCAATTTGATTGAGAATATTACATGATTCCTAAATTTGAGCGATAAGTGCACTCTCAATTAGGATTTATTGCCTAATCCACAACCACACGTCAATTTTTTATTCTATCTATAAGGCTTTAGATGGAATAATTAATCATGCAGGAACGAAATTGATATCTTGATCTTTAAGGCTTAAGATCAATTTATCGATTTTATTAGGAAAATAATCAAGTTTGATTAGATATCGTTTCCAAATTCGAACGATGGATAACATCTTTGATGACCCTGAATGATTTGGTGCTTATCTTTTAATTGCTTTATCTATCCCAAAAATACAAAAAAAAAATAAAAAATTACATTTGCATATCATGTAGATTAGAGTTGATTTCCTAGATAGAGTTGCATGATAGAATAATTAGATTTTTTTTAGAATGCATGTTTAGATGGTATCTAGGTTAAATAATATCTTTTGAATTAAATTGCTTGATGAGATAATTTTCTAAGTTGAGATAGGATTCAGATTAATCTATTCCTAGCTTAAAATAGATAATATCTCACTTTACAAATTTTAATTACGAATTTTCATGTGCATGTCATGTAGGATTAGGTTCATGAAATGCACGTCATTTAGTGATCGTCGCTCGGTTCATTTAATTAGAAATTGCTCGTCATTAGAATTAGGTCACTTGGTTAATTTAGAGTGCATATTTAACCATTGGATGGTTTTAATTTCGAATTTCATGGAAAATACAAAAAAAATGTGTCTTAGAGTAAATCAATTTTATTCTTTAGGACAGGGTGCATGCTTATTTTACTTATCTCATATAGCTTAGGTCATATTACTATGTCATATCATTTAATGTTAGATTAATAGTATGCATTGCATAAAGCATGATCTTCATTAAATAAATGAAAACAAAAAAATTGAGTGATTGCCTGTTAATTATAAATCATATCTAGGATTGTCGATGTGAATTCTGATCTAACATTGCAGATGCTTTCGTTGCTATGAGGTAAGTCCTGCAATTTATTCACTGCGTTGTCTGGATGTTAAATTGGTGGTTTGCGTACCTGCATGATCACCTCACATGTTAGGGAAGTGAATTAAAATTAAGTCAAGTTGCTTGCAAAACATTTTTTTTTTCAAAATAAAAGAGAAAGGTACCGAAAGGGCATTAGAGAAATCTAGCGTAATCAAGTCCCCAAATTCATAAATCTCTAGTTCGTAGGAGTAAAGTAAACCTCATGTTGCTTTACTTGAGTTTCTAATCGACTCACCAAAAATAGATTAGTGGTGACTCCTAGTTAAAAATCAATTGCATGTTAAGAACTTGAACCTAAATTGCAAATTGGTATGGGCTTGGGAGAGCCCAAGCTAAGTCTAGGCTTAGTAATCCATTAGCCAAATCCTAGGTTCACCAAAAAATTTGGTCTCGATAATGAGAATTCTAATAGGCTTGTCAAATGTCAAAGTTTGAGAATTCTAATTTTATAAGGCACGATAACATTTTTAGTTTGAATTGGGAATTGAAAAATCAGATCGATGGGAATGGTCCGATTCTTAGTTCCATATTTTGAGGAACTTGGGATATGAGGTTCAGTTCTTGGGAGAGCTGGAGTGGGAAATTACAAAACTCTAAAATAGAAATTGTCTTATACAATTTGACTTTCTCTTTCTACAAAAGCCCTAATCTTCCTCTCCAAGAAAATATTTTCCTCTTGAAAGTCCAGACACCGCTCTACGTTGCTGTCACCGCCGCCGGCCGTGGGAAGGCGCAAGCGACGAGCTCTCACATGGTTCTATCCATACTTGAGTGGGCGCTCGCGACGTGGAGGGAAGAGAACGAAAGTGGTCGCTGTAACATTAGTCGTCAGGCCTTCTGCCCTCACGACTTCAGCATCGTCGACTTAGTGATCGATTTGGAGAAATATCCGCCGTGGAAGTTTAATTGAATTTTTGGTTTACGCAACTCTCCGTCCGCCGCTTCATCTTGGGGACATTAGCTTTCTCATCAGTCCACGTTTTTGACGAATTGTCAGATTGTCGGAGTCTCCATTTTTTTTCTCGGTTAGTGGGGCTAAAGGTTAGGTTAGGGCTTCTTTGCCGTGTGGGGGGATATTCTTGTGGCTGGGAGCCATGTCGCTTTCTCATTTTGTGCTTTCTCCGCTCAAGGCTTTGTCTTTTTTCAATTTATGGCAATTGGATGTGTTTTTTTTTTCCGAATCTAGGTCATCGTAATTTTGTGGACCTTCCAATAATTAACTTACAATTCTTGTTATTGAGTGACATTATCATCCAGTAGTTGATGCTCTTCTGCTTCCACCCTATTGTTGCTATCTTAAGCAATTTCAATGGGGATGGTCCATATGCATCGTTCAACAACATAATCACTGAGTTCTGACTAATATCGAATCGGACTAATGATGTGATACATGCGCCGACCAATACCGATCGTAAGTAATAATTACGCACTTACCCATGCGTTGCATGTCAAACTGGTGATGGCGTGGCTTTACGCTGATTAAATACGACATGTAACCATTCAATACCTCCCAACCAAAAGAAGAGAAAAATTTATTCAATGCCCACACTCATCTAACCAATTATTGGTCCGTTGGCTTAGTTGCATGTCGCTCTCTCTCTCAAATACACTCTGCTTTTGTATGAGAGTTTGCTATGAAATTCAAAGATGTTAATAGGTGCCCCAAGGCATGTGCTAACGATCTTTTATTGTACTTTTGAAATGTACATCTTTTTATAATCAAAGTAGGTGATGTCTTGATATGTGATCCTTTCAGATTTTCAGAATGCATGGATATGCATTTTTATCAGTTGTAATAGTCTTAACTGGTGCACTTAAGGAACTTGTTGACAAAACCCTATTGAAGATTTTTTATGGGACTATTACATTTAATATATAGTGGATACGGTTATGTTATAAAGTTAATTTCGTGCTATACTTTAATAAATATTCAGTTTCAATTTGGTATATTCAACTTAGAGGTTTTGAATTGGATTTCTTGAGCAAACTTTTTACCCACCTATGAGCTTCATTCTTTATATACAACACATCCATTATTAAATCGATTTTCTCATGAAAAGAAGTATTTTTAGATATCCGTACACTCTAACGTTGATGCGATTGCCTAGAAATTTTTTGGAAACATAGTCAAAGGAAGCTTGGGACAAGGAACTTGACAAGATTTATGTGAGAGTTTTCAAGAAGATATCGAGATGTGATAAATATTTTATAATAGCAATTTACATATAGTTTTGATATCTTCTTTGTGTTGATTATGTTTAGGGACTTTTTTTAATAGGAAAAAGGGATATTGATTTGCTGCTATTTTGAATTAGGGATTCGATATTTTGTCCTTTTTAGGAGTTACTCTTTACTCTACTATAAAAAGTGCTACGTATCAAGAATGGACTCATCATCATTAATCAGTATAGATTCGAGAGACAACTTTTTCTCGTGTTTGCAGATTTAGTTTTCTTCTAAATTATTATTTACCACATTTTCACCGCATCATAATTATTCTCGTCGTGTTTTGATAGCAAGTACATGAGTACTCAATAATTTCAGGACGTACATAGGTTTTCACCCAATCCACATTTTAGGGTCCTCCTGGAATGGGGACAGATCGCAGCCTCATCCATAGATAGGGTTCTCAATTGGATTTCCCACATCTTCTTTCACTTATTTCTCGGTTTCCTTCTCCATACAAATTGTTTCTCGACAACACTTTAACTACAGAGCTTGCTTTGTATATATTCGAATCTACATCATCAAATCGATTCCTTGGCAAGATGACATATCAAGATATAAAACCATTTTTCATTTTATCATCTGATAACTAAAACTTTGAAGTAGATGATTATTCTTATAATCTCAATCGTATGCTTTCCACCTAATCAACACATGGCACTCGTCATTCAACGATTGCCAAAGACTAGTTGGACATGTGTACCAACTTTTCATCTCTTAACAAGTGTTTGACCCAAATTTATTAAAGATAAAATTCCAAATAACGACTTAAAGTGAATGCGTTTTCTCAATAGTTGGTCTCTAGTGGGCCTCATGTCAAATAAAGACATGAAGCAGTCAACTAAATCTCGATTAAAGGTCAGAAGTACAAAATTAGTTTCAAATAAGGATTGGAGCTCTTTGACCAATCAAATCTTATATAATGCGAGGGGTATTTTTGTCCGGGATTTTTGTGTTTTCTTTCATTTTTCTTCTTTTCTCTCCTTTTCTTTTTATATTCTTTTCTTTTCTTTCTTCGTTTTCTTTCATCTTCCTCATTCTTTCTTGGATGCGCATCACCTCCGTCTTAATTTGTAATTGATAAATGGTTGATACATAAGCAGAGATCCGATGAGTAAAAATTTATAAAACACACTAAGCACCAGAAACATAGAAATTACAAACACTCAAACCCCATGTGAAAAAAAAGATTTCTCAATATCTCTCTCATCTCCATGAGCCAGCTGCTATCACCTTCAGTGGGTCTTCAATTTATGTTTCTTAGGAATGCTTTGATGGGTTTGGGTTATATGCTTCATGACATTCATAGATGCAGTTGGCACTAAGGTGGAATATGTGTCTTCTTGAGAGGGTGCAATTGTGTAACGCACACCTTTTGTCTACTCACATAATGAATCAACACACACAAACTTGTAATGTGATCAAAATCATCATAATTCCCATAAATTGAGAATTATGAACATGAGTAAATAAGGCAATTGTTGATATTAAGGGGTGATTTATCAGTCATCAAAATCATTAGAAATCTCATAAATTGAGAATTATGAACATGAGTAAATAAGGCAATTGTTGATATTTAGGGGTGATTTATCTTACCTTAAGTTGAGATAATATAGAGATGATCAAGGGACGAAACTCATATTTTATTAAACTAGAACATAAAAACTTTGACCTCAAGTGTTTTAGTTCAACACTCTCTCATTTCTTTCAAAAGCTCACTCTTTTCTTGGCTTGGGACCAACCCTCCAACACTAAAAAAAGGTGTTGCCTCTTGTCTTCAGACTTCTTTCCCTGCCTGCCAATAGGGTGTTTTTCGCCTAAGGGACGAGGGTTTAGAGGTCTTTCCAACATCCATTTGGGACATGCAACCTATGGTTGGAAAGATCTTTGAGTGCACTTTCACTGTTTAGTTGAAGATTTTAGCTAGTTTTGGCAGGGAGTTTATGAAGATTGCATTTTCTCTCAATGGGTCTATCTAAAATTTTTGGATTGACATAAGTTTTTTAAGTGGTTTGTGGAGGTTGTGGAGAACTCTTTAAGTTGCCTCTTGTCTTCAGTTCTTTACACTTCGGAAGAGCGTGCTTCATGGAATGTATATGCTAAATTAAGCTAGCTTTCGGTCAATCCTTGCCCACACGAAAAGGTTGTCAATTGAGTCGTTTCACCAACTCTCTATTAGATTTTCAAATTTGTATTGTTGTTGAATTGGCTAGTTTAGATTAAATTTTCATGCTCTCTTCTCATATTATCCATGGCTAATTATTTTTTATTTGCACATAAAATGGTTTTCTTTCATCTCACCCAAAGATTGGGCTAATAGGGTAGTTGAGTAGGATACGATGGGGCTACACAATTACTTACTCAGTAGCTTTGAATTATGGCCAAATTGTTGACTGAGTTTTGTCAATTGGTTTAAGTGCTTTAATCCATCAATTTTGTTGGAGTTTTTGGTCAATTGAAAAGTCTATGTATATTATTTTAAGCCCATTACCAAATTTGCAATTTTCTTCCTTAATTTTGCAAGAAAATCCATCCAAGTAGGCCATTTTCTTGTTAGAGAATGCCTAATATGATTTCATTTAGTCATTTTGGCTTGATTTGATCAATCTAACCTTCGCCCCATTCAGTTTCAAACTAATTGGGTGTCAAATGATAACAATGATGATTTAAGAGCTTAGGCAAATTTTGTTAAATTTGTGAATTCGTCCCGCAACTTTTGAAAATTGTATTTTGGCCTCAACTCGCTGTTACAATTGAAATTCGAGCCCCCAAAGGCTTGGCTAGTCACACTCAAATCCTTGCTCCCAATTGTCTTTTTGTGGAAAGTAGGTTTAAGAAAACTAATTCCAATTAAAAGTTTGTTGCGACTTGCCTACAGGGGACTACCTTTGGGGGAGTAGATTTAGAGATACTTGTAAAGTGTGAGCTTTCCGAAGTCCATACCAACATTGGTTCTCCTAATCTATATGTTCAAAAGGAGTCACCATTAGCCATTGTTGAGGGTTGGTTAAAAACCTTAATCAAGACAAGGAAGTGTCATCTTAATACATGCGCAACCAAAGATTTCAAAATCAAAGACTTGATTACCTTAGCTATATAACTAGAGCTCTTTTGATGACTAAAATTGATTATTTGCTAACTAAATTATTAGGGCAGCCCATTGAAGATTTTAAGATTCATCCTAACCATTCCAAGAAAATAACAATTGATATATTGAAATTGCATAATCAAGTATAATCGAATTGAAAAGTGGAAGCACCAACCTATCATCATCTGTAAAATGAAAAAGACATCGTGTTGACACCTAAATTTTGGCGACCCGTTTACTCATTTATCGCATTAAAAAGTCAGGGACTAATTTTAACCCCTACAAAAAAAAAAAAAATAATTCCATGGCATATAATTTTAGATGCATTTATTTATTATTATTGCATTTGCATTGAGCTAGTGACGAATGGGTTCGAATTGATGGTTCTGAGCTTTAAATTGACAGGCCCTACTAAGCCCACGAAGCGAGCAAATTGCCCCAAGCTCGTTTTTTAATTATTGAAAATTATCTCGTGAAAAATAAAGATTTGAAATTTTTCCAAGATATGTTGGGGATTTTTTTAATATCTTTGGATAGAGCTCAACTTTGTAGGATTTGAAATTTCAGAAAAATCCTTTTGCAATCCTGAATCGTATCAAAAACAAATATAGCGCAGAAAAGAAATCTTTATGGATATTTATTTGAAAAATAAAAACCCTAATCCTTGGCCTATAAAAGGATTGTTCACGTAGGGTTTTGGGGACTTTTCTCGAGTTTTAGGTCCCCAAAAAAAAAAAAATTCAACACAAAAGAAGAAGAAAAGCTTTCCTTGGGGTTTTCTTCGTTCATTCTTTCGACACAAGACAAAAAAAGAAAAGAAAAGAAAGCTTGAGAAGGAAAAGTCAACAAAAAAGCAAAAGGAAAAGAGAGAGTGGACGTGCGACAAGGAGAGGGAAAGCAGAACAAAGAGAAGTGATGTGAGAGACGTGAGGTGAGAGGGAAGAAAAAGGAAAAAATAGAGAAAAACAGAAGTACTGTTCTTCTTCTCGGCTGAGTCCCTCGCTCGCCGCTTGGCTGTTGCTGACGCCTAACCTACAGCCCACGCCGGCCCGAGACGCCCACCACCGCTGTCCTCACCGTGCTCCGCCCGCAGCTCGTTCGACGTCGCTGTTCTTGTCTACCTCGCCCGTCGCGTCTCCACCCACCGCCTTTGCTCGACCCAACACCCAACGTTGCCTGTTGTGTCGTCGTCGCGACCCACCTCTGCCAACCCAGCGCCCGAGTTCCCCTGCTACTACAACCTACGCGACGACGCTTTCCCGCTTCGCCCGACCTCGCAGCTTGAGTTTTCGTCGCCGATGTCGCATCCGCCGACTCCTCCAAACGACTCGACGCCCACCACTATTGCAAATTGCGACGCCAGGACCGATCACCAAGCTCCCCTACTACGGAGCCATCGCACGCCCGAGCGACGCCAAGACCGGTCACCGAGCTCGCCTCTACCTGAGTCCGCCTAGCTCCGTCAGCTGCCACCTTTTTCCGAGTTGCTCTTCCCCATTTTCCTGCTGGTCGCTATTGCGGCCAATCCTCACCGGAGCTCCGGGGACCTACCATCACAACTGCCTTTCCTCTAGCGCCGTTACGCCTATGTTCCCATTGTTCATTAACCTAGATTTAGGAAAAATCCCAATTAAATAGATTTTCTTTATTTTTTATTTTATTTTTATTTTTATTTTGTTTCTTTATTTAGAATATTCCTTGATGTAAGATTGAAATCCCCGACGTGAAGTAGCATTTTAAATTAAGGATTGACAGTCTAATTTTTGCGCCCGAAATCCGACTCACAATCGCTTGGAAAATCACCAATCCGATCTCACACTCGAGATTCGATTAGCGCTTATTTAAAATTGACCAACCCGATCTCATGCGCAAGATATGGTTCCTCAATTTCTGGATATCAATATTATCTTGCTCTGATTTGCCGTTGTGTGGTTTGAGTCGATTTTGCTTACATAAATAAAGAAAATAAAAAAAATGAATTAGAATTAGGTTCATTTTAGAATGGGTTATCTTGCATATTTAGAATAGGAATTTTATTTCGAATTTTTAAAATAAAAAAATAAATAAAATCAATTTAGGATGCTGGTTATTTTAACTTAGATTGCATGTTCAATTATTTGACAATTTTTAATTTCGAATTTAAAAAAATACAAAAAAAAAAAAAAAAAAAAAAAAAAAAACAAACAAACACAAAAATCATCATGCATATGTCATGTAGAATTGGGGCATTCTTTGTATGTCACAAACACAAAGATTGCATGTTTAATTTTAAGTCTAGATAGATTTTTAGATAGATTGCATCTTAGGTTAGAGATTACCAAGTTAAGATAACATCCTAATTTAAATTAAGATTTGGCCTAACCCAATTCTTAATATAAGTAGGATAGAATCTTAATCTAGCTAGATAATTTTTACATTTTTCTTAATTTCGAATTTCATGAAAAATACAAAAAAATTGTCTTAGAGTAAATTCATTTCATTCTCTAGGATAGATTGCATGCTTTTTAGGAGAATAGAAATATCATGTGCACATCATATAGAATTAGATTCATGAAACGCATGTCATTTAGCTATCTTTTCTAGGTCCATTTAGTTAAAAAATTACCCGTCATTAGAATTAGGTCATTTGGTTATATTGCATTGCATTGCATATAGATTAGATTTTATTAAACAAGTGAAAACAAAAAAAGTAATTGCGTGTTAATTAGAAACCATATCTAGGACTATCGATGTGAATTCTGATCTAACATTGCAAATGTTTTCGTTGTTACGAGGTAAGTCCTGCAATTTATTCATTACTTTATCTGGGTGTTAAATTGGTGGTTTGCGCACTTGCATGATCACCTCTCATGTTAGGGAAGTAAATTAAAATCAATTCAAACTACTTGCCAAACATTTTTTGAAAATAAAAGAGAAAGGTACCAAAAGGGCATTACTGAAATCTAGCGTAACCAAGTTCCCGAACTCACAATCTCTAGTTTGCAGGAGTAAAGTAAATCTCCCGTTACTTTACTTGGGTTTCTAATCGACCCACCGAAAATAGATTAGTGGCGACTCCTGACTGAAAAAATCATTTGCATGCTAAGAACTTGAACCTAGGTTGCGAATTGGTATGGGCTTAGGAGAGCCCGAGCTAAGTTTAGGCTTAGTAATCTATTAGCCAAACCCTAGGTAATTCACCCAAAATTTTGGTCACGACAGCTTGGCAACTCCGCTAGGGACTTGAGTTAAAGCTCTTAGTGGACTTAGGCCGATTTTCACTTCTATTTTGAAAAAAATATTTTTATTTGGCAACAAGGATCTCAGGTACATCCCAAATGTTTAAGGTGTTAAATGTTCTTGTAGGATGGGAGGTATAAGGGGAAGTGTTTGCTGACCTTTGTTTTGCAAGGTGGCGTTGGAATGTATGGTTTACTTTCGTATATGAAGTGTTGCTTGATATAAACTGTCGTGCATGCCCTGCTTTTAGCACTACACTATTGCACACACAACCTGCCACCAGACCTGGGCCGCATTGGATCATCTAGGATGGTATTGAGATGGATACCACTTCGACCGCATGCCCGCGGTATGACTCACCCATCTCAATCCCAAAGTTTCTTTTTCTGGTGTCAAGAGTACCCACCTCGGTCCACATGCCCACGACCTAGGTCGGCTCTTTGACCAAGCCAGAGTCATGAGGACCCAACTTGGTCCACACGCCCACGGCTAGTCTGATCACGCCCACGGCTAGTTTGATCATCCTTGTGGCTTTATTTTGCTAAGCCTATCTAGAGTAGAAATCGAGCCTCACATCTCATGTACATGTCTATGTGATTGCTGTTGATTTTCCTTGGTGAAGTAAGTCTTCTATCCCAATACCATACAATTTATTTTGTCATGCTTTTGGTCAGTCCATGACAATTTAGGTCGATCATTGATTAACTCCTTTGTTAATTAGAGATGAAATGAGGAAATTGTCATGCAATAAATCATTTGGAAAAAAAAATTGGAGAATTTGTTTTCAATTCATGTTTAAGAAATTTGGTCTTGCTAGGGTGTCTATTTTTCTAGCTCTTTTTTTAGGAAATTCCGTTCTTGTACGAACGTTTCATAAATGAAAAAGAAGAAAAATCGATTAGATCATTGTCATGGATTGGTTTTTTATTTACACCCCATGCTTACATATTTTCATTCATTTGAATTAGGTGATAATAGATCCCTCACGTTCGCCCATAATTACGCGATCAAGAGCTAGAATGGCTGACCAAACTAAAATGCATGATCATATGTCCACTATGGAAGACCAACTCCAACAGTTGCTCACCTCTATGCAATTTATGACAAAACAAATCCAATCCCTCCGAGCAAATCTGACTCCTACACCCATTCCTCCCAAGATATTTATCCCGAAGCAAGCAAGCAAGGCTCAAATGGGTGATGACGACATGCCTGAGCTTGAAGATGACCCACTATTAGTCATTTGCCAAAAAGACAAAGCCTGACAATGTCCCTAAGACGAAGCAAGATGAATGTTTTGCAAAACTTGAGGAGAAAGTCAAGCAATTGTAAGAGTTGCAAAGTTCACTCCAGTTCGACTTGTCTGTGTATGAGAAGGTCAAGATGCCAAAGAAGTTTAAGATGCCAAAGTTTGAGAAATACGATGGTAGTTCTTGCCTGAAAGCTCATTTGTAGATGTACCACGTATGCATGGCCCAATATGTTAAGAATGAGCCCCTCATGATCCAATCATTTCATGCAAGTTTGACTGGGTCCGCACTAAACTAGTATATAATGAACAATGTAAACCTTCTCGACACTTGGAATAAAGTGGCTGACACGTTCCTCAAGCAATATAAGTTCAACATGGACATTGCGCCTTCCCGAGAAGATCTTGAGAGGATGGAGAAAAAGATGAGCGAGTCGTTCAAAGAGTATGCCATGAGATGGTGAAATCTGGCAGCTCAAATCACTCCTGAGCCTACTAACAATGAGCTAAGGAAGTTGTTCGTTAAGACTCTCCCGTTTGAGTTCCGTAACCGAATGGCCAGCTCGTACGTCGAGAACTTCAACCAACTTATCCCGGTGGATGAACAAATCGAGATTGGGCTAAGAGATGGAAGGTTCAATGAATCGTCCTATCAAGGCAAAAGGTTTATCATGAAGAAAGACAAATAACCTAACATGGAAGTCAATGTTGCATATGCACAATCTAGCAAGCCTCCAATTGTTCATGTCCCTAAGAATCAATAAGGCGGAGGCTAATCGATCGCGCCTCGGCAGTCTGTTCAAAGGCAATTCACTCCTCTTGCTGGCCCTCTATCTCAAGTTTTAAAGGTCCTTCAAAAGAAGGGGTTGATGTCCTACGAGCCAAAGCGACCCAATGTTGAAATATTTTCTAACTACAACCCCTACAAGAAATGCGAGTACCATATGGGGGAAGTAGGACATTTGATTGATGAATGCATGACCTTGAAGCATAAGGTCCAAAATTTATTAGACACCAAAGCATTTGCCTTCAATACCGCTCAACCGAATGTTAAGAAGAATCCTCTACCTGAGCATGAGGATTGTATGAATGCCATATTCGGGTTTGACACTAGTCGAACTAAGAACCTGAAGGTGCACGTGGTGGATGCCTACGATGGACTGGTGAGAACTGGATATTATCCAGGTCATGAGGACATTCCCTTGTCACTAATGAGAGAAAGGGTTGCCAAAATTGTGGATGACGGTATCATCATGTATGCTGACTATAACTGCATAATTTATACTATTGCCATATCATTATCGATTGGGAGGAGGAGGAGCAAGCTACGCTCGATGATGATAAGGAAGAGATAGATCCATCACTCATGGGTATGCCCCCACTGGAAAATGCATCCGACGAGGAGATAGTGATTGAGATGCCTCAGCCATATGAGTATGTCGACAACAAAGCGTTGCCTTGGTCCTATGACTTAGATATTGACCTTGTTATAAGGTCTGGTCGAACTTATACTTAAGCTAGTGCTCAACCTATAAAGCCTGTCACTGACGAAGAGGCTAACGAATTTCTGGCTGTGATTAAAGCAAGTGAGTATAACGTGGTCGACCAGTTGCAAAAGATGCCTGCTCAAATTTCTTTGCTCGAGCTCCTGCTAACATCCCTCGTGCATCAAAATTCGCTGATGAAGGTGCTGAGTGAAATTCATGTGCCAGAAACGATTAAGGTGAACAAGCTGGAGGAATTTGTGGGATCGGTCCTTCTCAAGGACTTGATTGCTTTTTCTGATGAGGAATTCCCTCTTGAGGTTAGGGGGAATAACAAGGCACTTTACATATCTGTCAAGCACAAGGCTTCTCATGTGTCCCGAGTGCTCATTGATAATAGGTCTGCCCTAAACATATGTCCATTGGCCACTCTTCACCGCCTCAAGATAGACCCGTCCAAGATACATGTTGTGAAGACTTCTGTGCGAGCTTTTGATGGCACAAAGAAGGAGGTGCTTGGGGAGATTTATCTCGATGTGCAAATAAGGCCAGTCGTTTTCAACATCTCCTTTCAAGTGATGGATATCCCTACCGCATTTAATTTTCTGCAAGGTCGTCCCTGGATTCATATTGCTGAAGCAATGCCTTCAAGCCTACATCAGAGTGTAAAGTTTGTGATCAAAGGGAAGCTGATCACTGTCTATGGCGAAGAAGATCATCAAATTTACCATGAGACGGCTCTCCCCTATGTAGAGCTAGACGTTGAATTTGAATCGAGTTATCACTCATTTGAATTGGTGTTCACCATACATGCTTCTCGAGATTCGTCACCACCCACTTCTAAAGTTTCAAATGCTACCCTTATGGTAGGAAGGATGATGGTTGCGAATGGTTTTGTTCCTAGCCATGGTCTTGGAAGAAGGGGTCAAGGTATTTGAAACCCCATTGAAGCCATTCAAAGGTCCCTATTTGCTGGATTAGGGTACCATGGAAGAGGTGGAGGAAGATCTGGAAGGCAAAGACGGGAAAGGCAGAACTCGCCACCTGAGCAAGGGTAAGGGAGTCAAAACTTTTTACCTCCGAACATTCATGAGACGTTCCTTGGTCCTCCAAGAATGATGCAAGATGAAGCAGAGGTGATGGACACCTTGGGGCAGCCAAGTGGTAAATTTGATTATTTGGTGAAGTATTCGGCTCCTCCCAACTTGTACATTGACCCCCGTGATGTAGTCCCAGATGGATGGGATGGCATGGACTATCAGACGCCTCCAAAGACAGAGAACTTTAATGACGCTCTGGAAGGAATCACAAGTCTATTCGATGACCTCTTCATAGGAGCCATTGATGAAGGACCTCTGGAAGAAGTGGGCCATCGCCCATAAGAGGACGATCATATAGCATGCAAAGGTGTGGAAAATGGTCCAATCCAATGCAACAAGTGCTAATAATGATAATCCCAAAGACTCGATCGAAGATTCCATTGAGGTGCAGCGTAGCTGGAAACAACATGAAAAAACCAAGGCTCTTACATCTGAGCAAACCGTCACTATTAATTTAGGTGACACTGAAAAGGCCAAAGAGGTGAAAATTGAGGCAAATCTCCCCAGAGACGAGGCCGAGCGCCTAATTCAGCTACGAAAGGAATATCGGGATGCCTTTGAATGGACCTTTGCTGACATGCTTGGTTTAAACCCGTCCATGGTGGAGCACTATTTGCCTACTAATCCGAATGTGCCACCTAAGAAGCAGAGGCTGTGGAGGACTAAACCCGACCTCTTAAAGAAGATAGAGGAAGAAGTAATGAAGCTTCTGAAAGTGGGATTCATTGAAGCCTCGCAATACCCTGAATGGGTGGCTAAACTTGATTGATGAGAAAAGACTGAAGGCTCTTTCCATGACCAAACTTATCAGTAGGGAGTGGCCATATCCTTCAATCAGAAGGTACGATCGAGACATTTCGAGTGGCCCATGTGTGGTGAAGAAGGTACTTCTTGGAGGTGCCTTGATCCTGGCGGAAATGGATGGTCGTGAATTTTCCACTCCAGTTAATTCCGATGCTGTCAAAAAGTATTGCCCATGATAGAATTTGCTGTGTCATGTTTTGAACCAGAAGCATTTCTATGTTGAATAAATTGCCTCAATGAGTTGAATTGTTCAAATTTGTTACTAATCTTGCATTTTTCTTCCTTGATGAATTGTATGAGATAAATTGAATGTATCAATGGGATATTTGGAATGACAAAAGACAAGCCTTATTCCATACACTGTTCATACATTAATCCCCAATAAGTTGTGTGGAAAAATTCCATGCCCACGAGGAAAATGGTGATCTTGCAAAGGGTACATCAACTGAGGTGATGAGAGGCAGTTTCTTCTTCTACCCGAAACACTGCAGGTATACCCATCGTTTAGCCCTTTGAGTCCACACACATGAAGAACTTTTTAAATTATCCCTGTCAAGAATCATCCCATACTAGGACAAAATTTGAAATGAATGATAGGAATTTTCTTACTCACACTTGCATCAATCCTCGAATATTGCTTTCGTAGTGTAACTTATATGGTAATTGAAATGCCTTAGGATAATGAAGAGTACTTTTTTCTCTATCATATACACTTTTATTTATTGCATAGCCCATTTGAGCCTATGAATTTGTTTCACATTAAACCCAGTTGGTGATCATCCCCTACACTAGGGCAAGGCAAGAAAAAAGCAAACCATCCAAGTAACATGGTTTAGAATGCTAATAAAAGATGGAGGCTATGCAAGTCCAAAGAAAGTAACTGCAAAAAATAAGAGGCATGTAAAAGCAGTGTGCCTGGTAAAAGCAAGGCCAATGCCAAAGAGAAAAATCAAACACTTGATGTAGTGAGTTGTATCCCCAACAATGCGATACTAAGAAACTCATATGTCGTTGCAATCAATGAAGTTCTGAAATGAAGAAAATCTTCGACGGTGGAGAAGAAAATTGGTGGAAATATCAAGATGATCACCAACTTTGACCCCCCTAAATACTTTTTGAGCCTAGCAATCCTTTTGTTTCTCACTAATGAACCAAGCCTACATTACGTCCCTTGCAAAGTCTTTTCAGATTATGGCATTTGAATTAACGTACAAGTTCATATGTTTGAAAGCATCGCTCGAAGAAGTGCGAGTAAGATAATTTCTGCCTCATTTCATATGTTTAATTTCTACCTCATTTCGTATGTTTCTTGACTTGTAAACCCCCAAGACAATTGCGAAATGTCACTTTTCCATAGCCTCGACTCAAAAAGTCCCATTTGTTAAGCCGTTGAACAAGCCCACATTGCAGTCCCTATTAAAGACCTCTCAGATTGGTAAGGTCGTACCACTTGCGAAATTGCTTAGACCCTTGTTTGGCATGACAATGGAAAGATAGAGTGATTGTCAAGATACTGCATCAAAGGTTAGGATGAAAAAGCCCTTTTAATGAGGATGAGTGAAAAGTCCTTTCAGACTGAAAGATCTCTCACTTAACACATCCATGACACTCATGTGTTCAGATTGGAATATTCTTTTGAAATCTTTCCCAATGGAAATTAGGTGATGCAAGATTAATAGAAACCATCATGCATAAACCTCGTTTGAATTACTGCATGTTTGTGATTACAAATACATGTTGCCTCTTTTAAGACCATGTTTTGCAGGAGACATACACCAAGGATCAGAGATGTTACCAAGTAAGTATATCTCTATCCATATATTAAATACTTGTCATTACACAGGTATTCCTCAAGTGCGTTGACACTCGACTCGATTGAGCTGTCCCCTAAAGATTTTTCTCCAAGATTTAGTCTAATTAAGGCGACCGAAGAAATGTTCGGGTCCTAGTCAGATGATCTATGCTACAATGCAAGGTGATCGAAGAAATATTCGGATCCTAGCAAAGCAAAACCTCTGTTTAGATGACCGTAGAATGATATAGGTCCTAGACAATATTTAGAGGAAGTTCTCATGAAAGTCAAGCAGCAATTGGCACTGGTGCATTAGAATTTGTTCAAATTGTTCGGTAACCCAATCAAGCCTTTAGGTAGGGTACCCTAGGTAAGTATCAAATTTGTCAAAGTACTTGAGGTCAAGTTTAGGTAGCTCATCTTCTAATCAAAATGCTTAAGGAAAAATTTGAGTATCTCCTATAATTTGCAGAAATTGAGAATCGTGAATTTCACCAAAATCTTTCAATCCATTGTTGACATCTCGGTTTGGATCTGAATGTCACAAAATCTTTTCATTTAAACATTTTACTTTGGATGTGATTTTTGTTTTTATTTTTCTCGTTATACCTTAGTCTTCATCTACGTATTTTGAGCTCCAAAATCTTGACATCTCGGTCTAGATATGGATGTATTAATTCTTTTTATTTAAACATTTCACTCTATATGTGAATGTTTTTTTATTTTTTTCGTTATACCTTAGTCTAGATCTAGGTATTTTGAGCTCCAAAATTTTGACATCTCAGTCTAGATCTGGATGTCTTAATTATTTTCATCTAAACATTTCACTTTGGATGTGAATGTTTTTTATCTTTCTCGTTATACCTTAGTCTGGATTTAGGTATTTCGAGCTCCAAAATTTTGACATCTCAGTCTGGATCTAGATGTCTTAATTATTTTCATCTAAACATTTCACTCTGGATGTGAATGTTTTTCAATCTTTCTTGTACCTTAGTCTAAATCTAGGTATTTCGAGTTCCAAAATTTTGACATCTTAGTCTGAATCTGGATGTCTTAATTATTTTCATCTAAATATTTCATTCTGGATGTGAATGTTTTTCAATCTTTCTCGTTATACCTTAGTTTGGATCTAGGTATTTTGAGTTCCAAAATTTTGACATCTTAGTCTGGATCTGGATGTCTTAATTATTTTCATCTAAACATTTCACTCTGGATGTGAATGTTTTTCGATCTTTCTCGTTATACCTTAGTCTGGATCTAGATATTTCAAGTACAAAAATCTCGACATCTCAGTCTGGATCTGGATGTCTTAATTCTTTTCGTTGAACATTTCACTCTGAATGTGAATGTTTTTTCGATCTTTCTCATTATACCTTAGTTTGGATCTAGGTATTTCGAGTACAAAAATATTGACATCTCACTGGATCTAGATGTTTTAATTCTTTTCGTTGAACATTTCACTCTAGATGTGAATGTTTTTCGATCTTTCTCGTTATACCTTAGTATGGATCTAGGTATTTCGAGTTCAAAAATCTTGACATCTCAGTTTGGATCTGGATGTCTTAATTCTTTTTATTGAACATTTCATTTTGAATATGAATGTTTTTCGATCTTCTCGTTATACCTTAGTCTAGATCTAGGCATTTCGAGTTCCCAAAATATTGACATTTCAATATGGATCTGAATGTCTTAATTCTTTTCATTAAACATTTCATTCTGGATATGAATGTTTTTCGATATACCTTAGTTTGAATCTAGGTATTATGATAAACATTAGACTCTTCAAGAAACTTGAGTGAAAACTAGGTACTTGTGGAGTAAATGAGGATTTATCATGTACCTCAAGATGCTCTACCGCAATGATTGGTAAGTAACTGTAAGTACATTTTTTCCTTTCGCATTACGCATTTGCATTAGCATTTCCATGCATCATATAAATTACATTTTAAAATGGGATTCATTTTCCAACCAAAAAAAAAATCATTCATTACATGTACATGGCCAAAATTTAGGTCTCAATTTGTCTTTGAAAGCAATCTCTATGAGTTCACCTTCAAAGAGGGATAGCTGTTGACACCTAAATTTTGGCGACCCGTTTAGTCATTTATCACATTAAAAAATCAGGGACTAATTTTAACCCCTACAAAAAAAAATAATTAATTGCATAGAATATAATTTTAGATGCATTTATTCATTATTATTGCATTTGCATTGGGCTAGTGATGAATGGATTCAAATTGGTGGTTCTAAGCTTTTAAATTGATTGGCCGGACTAAGCCCACGAAGCGAGCAAATTGGCCCAAGCCCATTTTTTTAATGATAAAAAATTAGCTCGTGAAAATAGAGATTTGAAATTTTTCCGAGATATGTTGGGGATTTTTTAAATATTTGAATAGCACAAGTGTGAAAAAATATTGTGAGCTCAACTTTGCAGGATTTGAAATTTCAGAAAAATCATTTTGCAATCATGAATCGTATCAAAAACAAATATAGCGTTCCGAAAAGAAATCTTCATGGATATTGATTTGAAAAAATAAAACCCTAATCTTTGGCCTGTAATAGGGTTGTTCATGTAAGGTTTTGGGGGCTTTTCTCGAGTTTTAGTTCAAAAAAAAATTCAACACAAAATAAGAAGAAAAGATTTCCTTGGAGTTTTCTTCATTCATTCTTTCGACACAAGACAAAAAAAGAAAAAGAAAAGAAAGCTTGGGAAGGAAAAGTCAACAAAAAGCAAAAAGAAAACAGAGAGTGGACGTGCGGCAGGGAGAGGCAAAGCATAACAAATAGAGGTGACGTGAGAGATTTGAGGTGAGAGGGAAGAAAAAAGGAAAAAACAGAGAAAAACAAAAGTACTGTTCTTCTTCTCGGCTGAGTCCCTCGCTCGCTGTTGCCGACGCCTCACATGGAGCCTGTGCTGGCCCATGATGCCCGCCGCTACTATCCTTGCCGTGCCCCACCTACAGCCTATTCGCCGTCGCTACTCTTGTTTGCCTCGCCCATCGCATCTCCACCCACCGCCTCTACTTAACCCAATGCCCAACGTTGCCTGTTGCGTCGCCGTCGCGACCCACCTTTGCCAGCCCAGCGCCCGAGCTCCCTTGCTACTGTAACTTATGCTTCCGGCATTGCTCCCGCTCCGCCCGACCCGCAGCTGAGTTTCCGTCACCGCCGTTAGTAGCCGCTCAACTCCTCGCGACGACTCAACGCCCACCACTGCTACAGATCACGACGCCAGGACCGGTCGCCAAGCTCTCCTGCCGCCAAGCCACCCCACGCTCGAGCGATGCCAAGACCGATCACCAAGCTCCCCTTCGCCTGAGTCTGCCTAGCTTCGCCAGTTGCCGCACCTTTCCAAGTTGCTTTGTCGCCTTTACCTGCTGGTCGCTACTGCCGCTGGTCCTCACCGAAGCTCCAACGACCTACTATCACAGCCGTCTTTCCTCTAGCGCCGTTACACCAAGGATCCCGTTGTTAATTTACTAGGATTTAGGAAAAATCCCAATTAGGTAGATTTTCTTTATTTTTTATTTTTATTTTTATTTATTTTCTTTCTTTATTTGGAATATTCCTAATGTAAGATTGAAATCCCCGACGTGAAGTAGCCTTCTAAATTAGGGATTGACAGTCTGATTTTCGCGTATGAAATTTGACTCACAATCGCTTGGAAAATCACCAATCCAATCTCACGCTCGAAATTCGATTCGCAATAGTTTGGAAAATCACCAACCCGATCTCATGTGCAAGGTATGGTTCGTCAATTTCTAGATATCAATCTTATCTTACTCGATTTACTTGTCGTGTGGTTTGAGTTGATTTTGCTTTCGTAAAAAGGAAAAATAAATTAATTAGGGTTAGGTTCGTTTGAGAATATTCCTTGTCTTAAGGTTATCTTGCATATTTAGAATAGGAATTTTATTTCAAATTTTTAATTAAAGAAAATAAAAAATATTAATTTAAGATGCTAGTTTTTTTTTTTTTTTTTTTTAACTTAGATTGTATGTTTAATTATTTAACAATTTTTAATTTCGAATTTTATTAAAAAAACACACCAACACACACAAAAATCATCATGCATATGTCATTGTCGCGACCTCTTTTTTTTTTCGGCGCCCGATCGGGGCGGGCGCCTCGCGGAGGCTAATGGCTCGGCTCGGTTAATTAAGCCTAGACTCTCCCAAGTCCACCAATTCACGACTTTAATAGTCTAAGTTTTTAACCTGTAAGTTAATTTTTAAAACGGAGTCACCACTAATCAATTTGGGGTAGGTTGATTAGAAACCCATGCGAAATATTGGGAGAAATATTCGCTCTGCGCGCAACCAGAGAAATTAGGATTGGGGACTTGATTACACTAGTTAATCACTAATGCCCTTTCGGTACCTAACCTTGTTTAAACCCCGAGGCTTTTGGATGTTTTAGGGATTTTCCACGCATTTTTTGAAAAACATTTTTGAACATTTTTCCAATTTTTTGGACATAAAAGGGATTTTTTTTTTTTTTGGATTTTTGGTATTTTTGGAAAAATACAAGTCTTTTTGGCTTTTTCTGAATTTTTGGCATTTTTGGAAAATATGGACTATTTTTTATTTATTTTTTCGAAAAGAAAATATTTTTAAAATATTTTTGGAAAATAAAGTAATTTTTTATTTTTCTGGAAAATAAAATATTTTTAATATTTTCTGGTTATTTTGGAAAATAAAATATTTTTTTAATATTTTGGAAATTAAAATATTTTTTAATATTTTTCGAAAATATATTATACTTTTTTTTTATTTTTGATTTTGATTTTTCTGGAAAATAAATTATTTATTTAATTGAAACAAGATGATCCTTTTTGTTTGCCCTTGCTTCCTTGAAATGATATCTTTGAACTCGGCGAGTTCACATGATGTGCCAGCTTCAAATGCCTCATGTCACACTAAGTCGAGGAGATGGAATTTTGAGACATAAAGTGAGAGAGTCGAAAGACAAACATAGTTAAATTTATTATCTTGTTTTGATGAAAGCTTTTGGTGATGAAATATTTTTTTTATTTTCAGAATGTCTTTAGCGGAGAAAAACATGAGGAAGCCTAGCCCTCAGTATTCTCCTTGGATGATATTTTCTTTTCATGGTTGGATAACATCACCGGGCTGGTTTGGAATACCGCCTCATGTTTTCAAAACAAAATATTATAACTGTACATTAAAGTACCGGAATGGAAAATACAACAATAGCACACTAGATAAGAAACATAAAAACAAGCAAAACCGATGAAAACTCTTATGAAAAGGAGCGCTTTGGTAGTGCTGGTTCAAGTCAAGCATCTTTGAACTCCTCGCCTCCAAGTGGAGACTCGAAGTATTCGCATGCGATGACTACTTCGTTGAAGTTACGGAAGTGTAACCCATGCAGCCAACAGCGATGTTCGTGGGGCAAAGCTTCTATGAACTGCTTTATCAATTCTTCTTCAGTCAGTTGAGGGTAGGTTTGCATCATAAAAGCCCTCCACCTTCCTACATATGCTCGGCAATCCTCCATTGGTCTTCTTCCGAAGTGGGCCGAACTCTCGCAAGGCAGCTCAGTTCCAATCTGGTTTTGGTACTGATGCAAGAATGTGGAAGACAGCTCATTCCAATCCTTTATGAGGTAAATACTTGCTGTGATGAACCATTGCAATGCAGACCCCATAAGAGTTTCTTGGAACGCCTGAGTTGTGAATGACATCGGGCCATGGTACTGACTCATCTCAGTATGGAGATATTGCAAATGAGCCACGGGGCAAGTCGTGCCGTTATACTTGCGGAAATTAGGTATCCATACTTCATTGGGGGTCAAGATCATATGAGGGCAAGACGGGCTTGACATGTCTTGGTTAGGCCACTGGTTTTCCCACTGCATATTCGTTGAAGTGGTGAATTTTTTCTGTTTCAGAGAAGTTGGACGCTACCGAGATTACTCCATTGCCTTCTTCTGGGTCAAAATTTCCGAATGAGGATGAAGTATTGAAGCTATCCTCATGGTTAGAGGATGAGTTAAGTAGCTCGTTAGGATCGTAGCGGATAAAGACGTATGTTTCCTCTTCTAACGGGCCTTCATCCCCGGGTGAGAGTAGGAAACAGTTATATGATGAGTCGTCAATTTCATTGAAATAACGCTGGAAGTCCTTAGGATTGTATTCTAGGGACTGGAAGTCATCAGGGTCGTACTCTAGAGGGCGGTAGCCTTCGGAGTTGTACTCCAGAGAATGCTCGAAGTTTTGATGCAAAGGTTCACCGCTTATCAAATTTCGCCTGTACTCGTGGTAGATGTCAAATTGATTTGTTTAGGCTTTCTTTTTTGGCTCCCGGTCCAGATCTTTTGAGTAAGGCCCTTCGTTTGCCAATTCGATTTTGTCGAGAGATATTAAGGCTTCACTCTCTTTTCACTTTCTATGTTGATAGGGGTCGGTATTCTTTGAACCCTAGCTCTTGCGATAAGCTTGGGAGCTGTCCTGTCGTGCCCCGATCTTGAACAGTTCCGTGCCCGTGATCTCGTACATAGGTTCCTTGCCTTTCCGAGTGGGAAACTTTTCAATAATATGATGTTGCTCGGTTGCCCATTTATCATGCAGGCTTCATTGACATCTTCTTCTCCTATCTCAAGAATCGATGGCTCCTCGTGCTCCGGGATCATCGGTTCTTCGTAGGGCAAGGCGATGTCAGGGTTGATGTCAATATTATATTCTTGGTGGAAAACATGAATTAGTTCCTTCCAGGTTTTAAGGGAACTAATCTTCTTGACAATGTACCATCGTAAGGCAGGGCCGGTCAGGTTTGATTGGTATGATTGAATCATCCTTTGGACCAAGTAGGCTTGTAAGTAGGTCTCTGGGCGGAAGGTATCAGCATACCTTTCGCATTCAGGCGTTCTGAGCTCTTCAGGGATCTCAAAATCGGCATAATCAGACGAGTTGATAGGATTCGGCTCTTGCAAATGTCTCAACTTTTCATGATCTTTTCAACCTGTTTATCTTGTTGGTCATTATCTCGGCAAATTTGCGGGTGCCGAGTGTGCTTAAAGTAGTTATGGAGTTGGGTTTAGCCTGGGTGGATTCCATTTGCCTTGAGAGTTGTCGAAGGACAATGGACATCTGTCCTACGCCGTCTTCAATGTTGGTGAGGCGATTTTGTACATCATTCTGATCGGGTTCTATCACATGGGGCCATTCGCGAGTGGCTGATAGTTGACGATTCATAATTACCTATTCTGCAAAAATCATGAATGAGCACGAAAGTAAACAAAGATTGACCCATGGCAATGGTCTAACTGCTTCTTTATTTATCAAAAGAGGACTTTATAGACCACAGACTTCTGACATTTAAAACTTGAAATTAAAATGACAGAAGGAAATACTATGTATTAAACCAAAGTCCCTAAACAATGGGATGGAATTTTCACAATATCAACACTAAGGGACACATGATTGCTATTTATATGCAACGAGGAGCCTTATTCTTGCGCAGATGCTTGTCTTCTTGGACCGGCTCTGAGACATGCATCCAGCCTATCCCCAAATCCCCTTGCATAAGCTCTGCTTGTTCATGCTGGCTGATCTCGCTGATTGGGTGAGGGATTGATGGCTTCCACTTTGTCGGGATACGATGGTTGAGGATGTAGGATTCAGAGGTGTGGTGGGCTTTTTCTTATCCCTCAAGCCCTTCAGGTACCACGATCCTTTTGCGATGGCACTTGCTCCATGTTTCCTCATGGATAGAAATTTCGATTGCGTAGTCATGGCTTGTGTTGAAAAAGAGTGGAGGAGACTTCCTCTTGAAAGGCGGTGGGATCTCCCGGAGGGCTCCATACCGTCGTGCCACCCGATATGGAAAATAGGAAATGGCGCCAAAGAGACCGAGCAACGGGATTGGACGGTGGCGTTTATAAGCAAAACAAGCTCTCTTTTCATGGAACCAACTAGCACACCATTGGAACACCTCAGGAGCTGGGTCTCTTAGAAAGTTTATCCAATTTAAACAGCTTTGGTTAGGAATGTACGGTCCTAAAACCATAAATTTTTGAAATGGATTTTCAAAATCATTTATTTCAGACGATCGCATGAAGCTTCAAAATTCGCTTAGGTGAGAAAAGAACCAGACTTGTAAAATTTCCGGGGAGACCCGCATGACTTTTTCCGTGTTTTCTTTAAAACGATTGAGGGACAAGAATGTTTCAATTAAAATCATGTTGACATAATTTTGCCCCCTTAAAATCTGATCAACTATCCATGCCATCTTTAGACTTATGACATTTCTTTGATGGGGGAAAATGATGAACCCGAAAAGGCCAAGAGGAAAATCTCGCTTTTCGAGTCATGGGTTGATTTTCAAAACAGTCAAAAATGCTAGGGGGCAAGTACTATGGTTGTTTTCAAGAATTTGCCTCATAATATGGACTTCAGTTCCTAAGAGTCGTGCTAACCCACGCAACGGGATAATGCCTGTTGATGGCCTAACAAGCCTTTTCTCGAGAGGCATTCCAGTGATGATGCTGTATTCTTCCAGAGTTGGGGTTAGCTCGAATCCACCAAATATAAAAGTAGTCGTCTTCGGGCACCAGAAGTGAGACATGGCTTGTATGATTTCGGGATGAACACAGACTTGGATCAACAATAGAAGATGACCGACTTTGGCTTTCACACGCTCTTGGGCGTACTGGTCCAATTGACCCCACCACCTGAAGAGCTCTGCCTTGGGAGTGGGAATAAGCTGGATGTCATCTTCTCCCATCGCATATAAACTGGGACTCGAAAAACTTAACCTAAATTGCCATGGGCCAATAAAAAGACTGAGTAAAAGCAAATAAATTACTTTGCTTTTAAAGAAAATGGCAAGCACAAAGACATGCACATGAGATGTGTGGCTCGATTTCTAACTGAGAAGGCTTGTTGAAATTAAAAGGATATCCGCCTATCGCAGTCTCGCGTTAGCAGCATACCCTCCTAACCTCGGCTAGAGAAATTCGGAGAAAAGAAAGGCAACCTCTACATCGCAGTCTCGCGTTCGAAGTCGTATCTTTCTTGACACCATCCTAAATATCTTATGGCGGCCCAGGTCCGGCGGCCAGGTTGTGTGTGTTGTGTGTAGTGCTGAAACAATAAAACATGCACAACAATTCATAATCACAGAAAATCTATTTTAAGCAAAATTAAAATAAATTTCTAAGCTATTGACCTGCATAAAAAACCTAAGTCGGTAAAGAATTTAAACAAGGCAAAAAAAGGCATAAGTCCTCAAAGTCCCCAAAATGAGTCGCCAAGCTCATCGCGACCTCTTTTTTTTTTTTTTCTGCGCCCGATCGGGCGGGCGCCTCGCGGAGGCTAATGGCTCGGCTCGGTTAATTAAGCCTAGACTCTCCCAAGTCCACCAATTCACAACTTTAATAGTCTAAGTTTTTAACCTGTAAGTTAATTTTTAAAACGGAGTCGCCACTAATCAATTTGGGGTGGGTTGATTAGAAACCCATGCGAAATATTGGGAGAAATATTCGCTCTGCGCAACCAGAGAAATTATGATTGGGGACTTGATTACACTAGTTAATCACTAATGCCCTTTCGGTACCTAACCTTGTTTAAACCCCGAGGCTTTTTGGATGTTTTAGGGATTTTCCACGCATTTTTGAAAAACATTTTTGAACATTTTTCCAATTTTTTGGACATAAAAGGGATTTTTTTTTGGATTTTTGGTATTTTTGGAAAAATACAAGTCTTTTTTGGCTTTTTCTGAATTTTTGGCATTTTTGGAAAATATGGACTATTTTTTATTTATTTTTTAGGAAAAGAAAATATTTTTAAAATATTTTTGGAAAATAAAGTAATTTTTTATTTTTCTGGAAAATAAAATATTTTAATTATTTTTTTTTTAATTTTTGAAACGGCGCAGTTTTGGGGGGACCGGTGAAACCCGACCCGGTTCCCCCACCCGGATCCGACTCACGACCCGTGCGCGACCCGACTCCCGGCGAACCCTACCCGGATCCGACCCGGTTTTGACTTGGTTTTCGCCGCCTAGGTTTCGCGAAACCCTACCCGGTTTCGCGAACGCGCCCGACCCGGCTTGACTCGACGCGGGTTGCTGGCTTCTCCATCCGTCGCGACGCCGGTGGAGGGACCGGAGACGACGACGTCAGGCAGGGATGGCGATGGTGATGATGATGGCAGGCGAGGGTGGCAGCCAGGATTTCTGGCGACAAGGACGGCCAAACAGGGGCGTGCGTCTCGTGGCGCGATGGTGGACCTTGAACTTCCGGATCTGGTGCGGCTTGGGCGAATCGATCACGGCAACGACGTCGGAACGGT
Organism: Eucalyptus cloeziana; assembly: GCA_014182715.1. Taxonomy (NCBI): domain Eukaryota; kingdom Viridiplantae; phylum Streptophyta; class Magnoliopsida; order Myrtales; family Myrtaceae; genus Eucalyptus; species Eucalyptus cloeziana. Next base: position 5,790,267 of record CM024641.1, read on the forward strand.
GGCGGAGCAACAGCTGCGTCGGCAACGGCGTGTTTTTCCTTTCGGATCTAACTGTCCTCTTCACTCGTGCTCCCCCTCGGGCTCGCTTGCTGCCGGCCTCCCTCGAAGTCTCTCGGAGGGAGGCGGTTTGAGCTTGCGACCCGATTCCTGCCTCACTCGCTCTTTAAGCTTCCCGAAGTCTCTCGAACCTCTCTAAGCTCGCCGGCCTCTCCTCCCCTCAACCTTTGTCGGTGGGGGGGCCTTATTTATAGGCGAGGTATTCCGACCGAAGGAGGTTCGACCGGGATCCATGACGTCCCGACCATCCTCTATGCGACCAAACCGGAGTCCCCTCGGCCGCCCACTTGCGTTGCAGCTCCATATTGAAGGCGTGTCCTCTTTGGCCGGACAGCCCCACGTGCTCGCCGTTCGCCCTTCCATCTGGCATCGCACCCCTCTGCGCGTGTGTTGCAGAAACGAGAAGAAGCCAAAAGGAAGAAGAAGACAAGGAAGGGGCCGGGCCTAAGGGGAAGAAAAGGGCTGGGCTGGGCCCTAAGGGCCCGTGTGAGGATTGTTTTTGCTTTTGTTTTGTTTTTTCTGTTTTTGTTTTCTTATCCGAAAAGATAAAATAAACTAAACTAAAATAAAATAAAATAAAACCTAATTAATTTAAAATGAAAATTTAGGCGTCAACAGTCATGTAGAATTAGGACATTCTTTGTACGTCATTGTATATTAGGATAAGATTGCATATTTAATTTTAAGTCTAGATAGATTGCATCTTAGGTTAGAGATTACCAAGTTAAGATAACATCCTAATTTAAATTAAGATTTGGCCTAACCCAATTCTTAATATAAGTTGGATAGAATCTTAATCTAGCTAGATAATTTTTGCATTTTTCTTAATTTCAAATTTCATAAAAAATACCACAAAATTGTCTTAGAGTAAATTCATTTCATTCTCTAGGATAGATTGCATGCTTTTTAAGAGTATAGAAATATCATGTGCACATCATATAGAATTAGATTCATGAAATGCATGTCATTTAGCTATCGTTGTTAAGTCCATTTAGTTAAAAAATTGTCCATCATTAGAATTAGGTCATTTGGTTATATTGCATTGCATTACATATAGATTAGATTTTATTAAACAAGTGAAAACAAAAAAAAAAAGTAATTGCGTGTTAATTAGAAATCATATATATGACTATCGATGTGAATTCTAATATAATATTGCAGACGCTTTCGTTGCTACGAGGTAAGTCCTGCAATTCATTCACTACTTTAACTAGGTGTTAAATTAGTGGTTTGCATACTCTCATGATTATCTCACATGTTAGGGAAGTAAATTAAAATCAATTTAAACTACTTACCAAACATTTTTTGAAAATAAAAGAGAAAGGTATCGAAAGGGCGTTAGAGAAATCTAGCGTAACCAAGTCCTCGAACTCACAATCTCTGGTTCGTAGGAGTAAAGTAAATCTCCCGCTACTTTACTTGGGTTTCTAATCGACCCACAGAAAATAGATTAGTGGCGACTCCCAATTGAATAAATCATTTGCATGTTAAGAACTTGAACCTAAGTCGTGAATTGGTATGGACTTGGGAGAGCCCAAGCTAAGTTTAAGCTTAGTAATCCATTAAGCAAATGCTAGGTGATTCACCTGAAATTTTGGTCGCGACACATCCAAAAATCCTATGGTAAATCCCTAAAGGCATGTTCAATTGGGTTTCAATTTTTTAAGGATTTTTCATTTTTTTTTTAAGAGAAAACTACTCAAATTGCTAATTTTTAAGCTTTTTCCCAAAGATTTCTTATTTTTTCTAAATTTTCTGAATTTTTTAATTAATTTTATGAATATTCTAATTTTTTTATTTTGAAATTTTTGTAGTATTTTTTAGTATTTTTTATTAATTTTAAATATTTTTAATTCTAGAAAATAGACTCTAGATCTCGGTCAGGGAACCTGGTCCGAATATGAGTCTGGCCCGGACCCATTAATGGTCCAGGCTTGGTTTGAAATTCGGACCAGCCTCTAGGCGTAGTCCGAATATAACAGATTTCTATTTTGTTTGCCAAGACCACATTCCTGACCTATATCTAATCCTGAACAAGCCCACTCTCTATTAAGCCCATGGATTTTTGCTATCTTTCTTTCTCATTATTCTTTTTTTTTTCTTTTGTTTTCTTTCCTTGTCTCTTCCCTGCACATGGTCATCTTCCTAGTGAGGCCGTCTCTTCCAAGAAAATATTAGGTGGTCCGAGAGCGCCAAGTCAGCGTGGTCCCCAGTCACTCATGAGGTGCCACGTGAAGGGGCGGGCCCACTTGGTGTCTTCTGCCTTTCTTCCCTTTTCTGAGGCGCCATTTTGAAAAATTTTAACTCCTGTAGCTACAGCAAAAGGACGAACGGTAGGGTTTTTTTTTTTTTTCCTTTTCTTTGCAAGTTGTCTTTCTTATGTAGAGCCTTTCCTTTCTTCACGCCTCTCCTCTCCTTTCCTTCCGTAAAATCAAAATTTTAGGTTCCCTCGTCTTCATTCTCTCGAGCGCTCGCTCGCTCTCTCTAGCGCTCGTGCTCATGCTATATTTGAGCCGACGTCGCCGGCCAAGCTCCTGCTCCCTTCGAAGTCCACCACAAGCTCGCTTGACCTCACCTCCATCTTCACCATCACTCTCGGCCTCTCCCTCACTCCCGCTCTCCCTCCTGCAAGCTCTCCCTTGACGCCCCCTCCAGAGTGACGACATGGAGCTCGCCCACTTCGCCAAGCCGTCATCTCGCCACAACCAAAGGTGCAGCAGTAGCAAGTGCTTTGTCTACGCCCTTGCCCCAATCGTCATCCTCTGATCGGGGCCGAAAGGGGTGGGGAAGATTGAAGGAGGGAGAGCGGGAGCGAGGGAGAGGCTGAGAGTGATGGTGAAGATGGAGGTGAGGTCGAGCGAGCTTGCGGTGGACTTCGAAGGGACTAAGAGCTTGGCTAGCGACGTCGGCTCAAATATAGCATGAGCATGAGCGCCGGAGAGAGCAAAGATGAGGGAACCTGAAATTTTGAATTTACGGAAGGAAGGGAGAGGAGAAGCATGAAGAAAGGAGAAGCTCTGCATAAGAAAGACAACTTACAGAGAAAAAAAAAAAACCCTACCGTTCGCCCTTTTGCTGTAGCTACAAGAGTTAAAATTTTTCAAAATGGCGCCTCAAAAAGGGGAAGAAAGGCATAAGACACCAAGTGGGCCCATCCCTCCACGTGGCACGTCGTGAATGGCCGGGGACCACGTTGACTTGGCGCTCCTGGACCACCCAATATTTTCTCGTCTCTTCCTCCCGACGTCTTCCCCCTTCGTGACGTCCTCACCCAAACCAACACCCATACTCCGATGAGTCCTCACCGAAGCTCAAGCCACCGCCGGCCCACCATCCAATGTCTGTAGTTCGGTTCAACCGACACCAGTCATCGCCGACCACTGCCCGAGAAGCCTTTCAAGCTCCGAAACCTTTACAACCATATTCAATCACAAAAACACACTTCTATGCATATTAAAACGAAGAGGAATGGACTAACAAGGGCGGCTCCAAATCGCGGGCATTTCCAGTGAGAGGCTCATGGCCAACTCAAACAATGCGAGATATGCCACCAAAAATCAAAGAAAATGCTGGCGTCAGTGTCGGGAGAGCAATATCAAAACAAATCACGCAGGTAACAAAGATCTAAACTTTGGTTTTAAGGATTCGAGTTCTATTTTTCATTTAAACATTTTATCGAAACGAGATATTTCCAGGTTGATCGAGGCTCTCAATGAACGTACTCGAACACACAACAACTCAACTAGGAAACTAGCGGGGCCGGAGTTTATGTTAGCTGAACGGCCGCAAGCTCCCACTGGGCATGCCCAAAATAGAGTATGTATAGAGGAAGAGGGAGCTTGCCTGGTTCATGGTGGACAATGATTGAGGGAGCTGGCCTCCGAAGGTTCAGGCGACTTGGAGTAATCACTAGTGAATGGAATTCCCCCCCCCTCTCTCTCTCTCTCTCTCTCTCTCTCTCTCTCTCTCTCTCTCTCTCTCTTCCTGAGTTCATTTTTTTCTTAACTTTTAGCTAAGTAAGATCTCTCTAGTCTCATTTGCTGGTTCCCTCTCCATCTGTTGACTCTAGCGAATGAACTGGCCACCCTTTTGGGCCTATCTCTATTTCGTTCTCTCTCTCTCTCTCTCTCTCTCTCTCTACTAGCTCAAGCTACACTCTCTCCTCTCACACTTCTCTAGTTTTCTTTCGTTTCTCAACCGAGCTAGACCTATTCCCTCTTGCTCCCTCCCTCGCTTTTAAGGCCAACTGGCAAGCAAGCATGGCTCCTGCCATTGCCAGCTTGCTGGTCGGCCTGACCTGGACCCGTGGATCACCCCGTCACCTGCTCCCCTCCTGTTCTGGCTCTGTCGCTCTTCTTTCTCTCCTGAAGCGTGAATGGTGTGAAGGGGAAGAGGACCATCACGCTGGCTAGGCTTATGAGAAAGGATGATGGGCCGGCCTGAGCGGAGGAAAAGAAAGGAGAGAAAGGGGTTGGGCCAAGCGTAGCCAGAAAAGAGATAGGGGTCTGGTTTACTCAACTTGGCCTGACTCCACCTCTCTCTCTCTCTCTCTCTCTCTCTCTCTCTCTCTCTCAATAACAACCAATCTTCTAAGTCTTAAATCAATTTTCTTTCTTTCTTTTTTTCCTTTTTTATTTCCTATAAATTCTGTTACTATTAATAGATGCTTCTAATGTCTATACGCTATGCAATTTTCATAATTTTTTTAGGTTTAAAAATTAGTCTCTAATTTATATGCAATTAAATCCTAAAAAGATGGCCTAAATTTAGGTCTCAACAGAGTTATACTAAGGCCCTGTTTGGTTTAGCATTTGCAATGGGTTTTGGGATTCTAAAGTCCCTTGGCCAAATGCAAATGCATTTGGTTCGTTCTTTTACTCAACTTTGGAGAAATACAATTGCATTTCCAAAGAGCTCCCTTTAGCTTAAAGTATGTCCGAGGTCCTTCAGGAAGTTGCATTATTAGAATACAAGTCTTGATCCTTAGTTATTGTACATCTTCTCCAAAGGTCACAGCACGGAAAAGTTGATTGGAGGCCAATGATCATTGGCCAAAGGGTCATACATGCTGTCGACTATTGCCTGGGGGTCGCCTAACCTTTAGTGACCACCACCTAGGGTCATGCGAATTCAAGCGACTGTGGCCTAAGGTCGCGCGACCTAAGACAAGGCCGTCCAATAGCCAAATCTCGCTTGAACTCCCAAAAAAAAAAAAAAAAAAAAAAACAAAGACATTTTTTCTTAATTTGGTAAAAGTTCTTTACAATTCACGAAATGCTATTTGTATTTCGAAAAATTTATTTATCCCAAAGGTATTTGTATTTTTCCAAAGACATTCCTAAAAGCCGAAGTAACGGGGCCTAAATGTCAAGGAATCTTTATGCAAGATTTTGACATTTAATAAAGATGAAATATTCTTGTGGAAAAACAAATTTCTATTTTTTTAGAAATATGTAAACATAATTTTTGGGCAAAAATTTAGGGGTTGGCTAGAGATGTCTTGTGTGTGTCAAGGAGGGGAAATATTTTATACGGATGGCTTGTGTGTCTCTCTAGACAGCTTGTGGACCTTTTGTTGGGAGATGTCTTGGACTAGATTTCCACCATTTTATGATGACTTTTCTGATACTATGATTTTCACTTTTTATCTCATACCCGGAATACTTCAATTATGTGCCTGAGATGACCATTTAACGAGGAGTCTAATTCTATGATGGTTGAAAATGGAGCATACACATGGTGTTCTATGAATGACATGAGCGTGCATCATTCTCTAATGAGATACAGTGTCAGAGAGGCTCAAACTCATCCTCCTGCTGATTTGTGTTCACTTGATTAAGAAAGAAATTGATCTCTCTCGAGGTAAGGTTCTTGCACTTTGTTTGGATATGAGGGTCTAAAGCTCAAGTTCATATGCTTTAATATGTCGTTGCTCTTTTGTGATTGCTGCTATTTGATGGTATGTTTGACTAAGACACTGATTCGTAGCTTAATCAGTAGGTCTTGGTTTGTTGGCCAATTTCATTTGGTAAATGGCTAAATCATGAAAAATGACGAGTGAGAAAAGTGTGCGGAGCCTGATTTGACCTAGCTGTGCTCTTCAAATCAGGCTCCATGAAGATGAAAACCCTCCTCCACACTTTCCTCCGTGACCTCAGGAGGCTTGTCATCTCGAAGCCCTCGCTTCTTGAGATATTTCCAAGGAAAGAGCTTTATATGAACGTCATGATGAAGATGCAAGCTTCACTCTCCAAAGCCTTAATCAATATCAACACCGTCATGCACACTCGCATCTTCCCATATGTGTTAGGATCCTGCACAAGTAAAACACACCCATTAAAAAGAAAAATGCGTGCACATTGTGGGTGTTTGAATGAAGGGAAAAAATGTTTGAAAATAAGGTGTTTTTTAGCTCGAAATCAAAACCGTGTGAAGAAAAGTGGAAAGAAAGCAGAGTATTTGTACAGTGTCAAGAGAAATGAACTTCAATAGAGAATAAAACACCAAGAGAATTGAGCTTAACGATGACAAATGAGCTTTTCAAATGGCGGTGTCGAAACAGCGATACGGGTTGGGCGGAAACAAGAAGAAATGTCTCCAAGAAAAAGCAGAAAAAAATGGAGAAGCTTCTTCTTCGTCTCTTGATTTCCCCAAACTCAGGTGAGAGAGAGGAGCGAAGCACGCGCATGGTTCAACTCAAGCTCGTTGGAGCTGTTAGGACTAGAATTAGCACCTAGAGGGGGGTGAATAGGTGATAAAAGCAATTTTAACAATATAATTCGAATGAATTAAAAATAACAATCACTACAATTAAAAGTAATCAAAGATAAAAAGGATTAGGGATAGAGAATCAAGACTCCGTATTTATAGTGATTCGGCTTAGACCAAGCCTACGTCCACTCTCCTCCCGCACGGACAGCCCTTCCGGCTGGATTTCACTAAGAATCAAAAAGAGTGATTACAGTTTCACGTTCTTGAGTCCACAGTGTAGACACTCTACTACACTTCCTCAAGGTCTTACCATAATATGATCTCTCTTTTGATTACATATAACGCTCGAAGAATATGATCGCAAAATAGAAAAGGAGATTCAGACTTTGGAATTTTTCTATCCGACACCCTTCAACAACTGGAGCATCTCTCTTATGTACTTCTTCATGCCTTCTATACCGTTGGCACCTTCTAAAGAAGTTCTTCCAATCAATCCGTTGGACAGAATCAATTAGAGAGATCTCGAGCTCTTTAAGGTAAGTGTTGATAGCCCATCAATCCTACTCGCCCATACAATTAGGATCTTGGTTTCCACAAGTAGATCATTCCAAATATAAGTTGCGAAATCTTTAGAGAATTTATACATATTCGAATATGAAAGTAAGATCTTCTAGTGCTGAATCCAGTAGAAAAGATATTCTCTAGCCGTTAGAATAAAAACCATATAAGATCATAATAGAAGATGGTCTGAAGACTGTCCATGAGAGTAGACTTTGAAACATGAGTCTTGCTAGCTTCGTACTTTGATCGTCGACTTTGCCGCTAAGAGTCTCGTAAGTCTTCGACTAGACTTAAGAAAATGTTTTGTCAACTTCAAAATACCCGAAGAGAATTTATCCAACAATTTCCCCTTTTTTGATGGTGACAAAACTTTCCTGCATATTTGAATATTATTGCCCTGCAATACAACTTTTAAGCAAGCATTGATAGCTCATAAAAGATTAGAATAAAAATAGTAGAAGTTATCCTCAGTACACAAATATCCCGTAATACGTACTTACCCCGTACACAGATCTGCATCCACAGAAACTTTATTAGTCAAGTGCAGACATTACTATCTTTATCTAATTGAATAGCTTAAAGTAATGCAATGATAAGCACACATTCAAAAAAGAAACTCAAGATAAAGCCAAAATGTCAATCCCAATCATAACAAAATCAAAAAGTTTAAAAGTGAAGGTTTGGTTTGGTTTGAAGATAGAGTCTTGAAAATGTGCTTGAAATCTAGAAGGTCTTCTCCCCCTTTTTGTCAGCATTAAAAAAATCAAGGAGCACAAGGAATGCGAACAAGTTGAAAGTCCTCCATAGACTTGACAGGTTTCTTCTAGCTTCCTCAAATCTTCCCGTAGTTGGGTAAGAGCAAAGTGCCTTTGCGGTGTCCCGAATCCGACGCCGAACATCTTTAAGCCGATCATGCATGGTGATGAACATTGCATGATTTTCATTTTGCAGAGTCTAAAATTCATACCCCATAGCATAGATTTGACCTTTGAGTTCCAAGATGATGTCAAGCAACCTTCCAAAATCTCCTGAATTGTCGGGCCCGTGTGCTTGCGTCAACTCGGTCGATGGTGGAGTCAAGCCGCATGAATATCAGCAGGAAGATCAGTATGTGGAGATGATGCCTCTCCCTCAGGAAACTGAGCAGCATAAACATCCTCTGCATCAGGAGGTGATTGACTAACACCTGTTTGTGTATCTTCTTCTGTAAAAGTCAATAGAAGACGAGTATGTTCTCTTTGGATATCTCCCCCTGTTTCAATGTCTTCTGGAGAAAAATACTCTTCTTTCTGAGGAGTTTCCGCAGTAACAGATTGTCGTTGATCCTCTTTTTCTGCTGGAGAATCTGTTTTTGCCGGTTCGTCTCCTTGTTCTTCTTTCTTCTCTTCCTCTTTCTCTTCTTCTTCCTCTTCTTCTTTCTCTTCTTTCTCTTCTTTCTCTTCTGTCTCTTCTTTCTCTTCTTTCTCTTCTGTCTCTTCTTTCTCTTCTTCTTTTGCAAAATGTTGTTCTGGAACAGGTGCAGAAAATTGAGATACAAGAGCAAAGATGGGTAAAGCATCCTCATCATCTTCATCTTCCAAGATGATTGCCCTTCTCTTCTTGATAGAACTAGTCACCGGTTCCTTTCCTTTTCTTTTGGCCGCAGAAGAGTTTGGTCTGAACTTAACAGGAGTCTTCTCCTTGAACTGCTCCAACTTCTTGCTGAGTTCTTTCAGACGCATCTTTGTTATCATCCTCAGTCCGATGACCATTTTATCAATAGTCTTCACAGAGAGAATGTGAGGAGGCTGAATATTCAGGTGTCTGAAAAGTCGAGTAATGAGAGCAGCATAAGGGAGATTTCCCTTGTCCTTTGCCATGGACCTATACATGTGAAACATGATAGTGTGTGGCAGAGAGAAGTTAAGACCAATCTTGATTGCATACATCAACTTAGCCTCTGAGATGGATACATCTGTCTTTGATGTTGATTTCGGTCTGAGACAGTTGATCACTATCTTATGAAGCAGAGTGTTTGTTGCATTCATCTTGGAGTAGGAGAGATGACCTTCAGCAATTCTGCCTCTCGCAAGTTCTAGAGTTGCATGACTTACAGACACACCAATTGATTGGAAAGCACCTCTTTCCACACCAATTACATCTGCCAGAGTGTCCGTATCAACAACATATTCTCTATCTCTCACACTGAATGAGAGGCTATTCGCATCAAGGAAACTGAGATTTGAATAAAAATATGCTGTCAATTCAGAATAAGCCATATCACACCAAGTACGACAAACTTATGAAGTTGAAGTTTCTCAAACTTCTCTCTCAGATTGATACTTAATAAGTCCAGAAAATCAAAGTCCACCGTCCGTGGATTCATCACCCCACGCTTCAGCAGTTTCTCATACATCTTTCTGTGTCCGTCTGATCGAAACAATTCATCCTTCTTTCCTCGAAGGTTTGCAGCCACACCCATCCAAGGTTTAAAATGTATAAACATTTTCTCATCATCATCTTTGCCCACTAGTTGATTTACACTACTAAACCTAGGGTCACTGGGAAAGTTTGCAAAAGCTTTTGCTGCCGTTCCAGCAGGAACAACGCCTGATCTTTCCATTATAGTAAGAAAGTGTGTCTCATTTGCGTAACCTTTTTCTTTCAGAAATTCATCAATGAAAGTCATTGTAGAACCTCCTTCCTTCAATGCAGTAAAGCCTATATACAAAAGCAGGCTTGAGTAATCTTACAGGTTTAATGCCTTCAAGAACTTCTTCTGCATCTTGAGAGTGACGATCAAGAGGTATAGTTGAGGAAGTACGCTATTGAGATCGTTGAGGAGTCTGTTCTATTGGAAAGTCACTTTCTACCGTGAGATCGAAGTGCGTAGGCCCTCACCCAGCCCCGTGGTCCCCCTCGTTAGCTATCATTGAGGATTTCCTTTGGTAAGACATTGTTGCTTCCTTGGAGAAACTTTCACACTTGTGTCGCAAGAAAGTGAAAAGCTTTGAGACGTAGAAATTTTGGAGAGAAAAATACAGACAAGTGAAAAGCTTTTGATCTAGGGTTTCTAGGTAAAGTGAAAACGAAGGAGAAGGAGTATATAAAAGATAAAAGATACGGGGTGATTCAAGCGTCGCAATTTTGGAAATATGAGGAATTTCCTTTTAAAAAAATAACTGCCTTAATAAATCGATAACCATCTTTTTTTTTAAAAAAATATAACTGCCTTAATAAACTCAATTAGAGATAAACAGACAAACTTACCTCTTCAAAATGACAGTTTAAGTAAATGAACTTACAATGTGTCGATTGGTATTTTCAGTCTTCAACCTTTGAGTCGATACTCTATCGACTTTAGATTCTAAGTCTCGAGCTTCAACATTCTTCAAGAGATAAAATATTGAGTCTTGAGCGAATAGACTCAAACAAGCTTTTCTCAAGTGGCTTTGTGAAAATATCTCGCCAGCTTGATTCTTTGAGTCTATGAATTGTATCAAGACTTCTTTGTTCTGAACATGATCTCTTATAAAATGATGTCGAATCTCAATATGTTTTGCTCTTGAATGTAGAATAGGATTCTTTGTAAGATTGATTGCGTTGGTATTGTCACATTTGATCTTTGTGCAAGAATCTTTAATGCCAAAGTCTTGTAGTTGTTGTTTTATCTAGAGTATTTGAGAACAGCAACTTCCAAGAGCTACGTATTCTGCTTCAACTGTTGAAAGAGCCACGGTACTTTGTTTTCTTGAAAACCAAAATACTGCCCTGTTTCCAAGCAATTGATAAGTACCTGTAGTGCTTTTTCTTTCAACTCTACAACCTGCAAGATCTGCGTCTGAATAACCAAGAAGAGTAAAGTCTCCTTTTTTGGGATACCATAGACCAATCTTAGTAGTAGTGGCAACATATTTAATGATACGTTTAGCAGCACTTAGATGAGATTCCTTAGGATCAGATTGAAACCTAGCGCATATGCAAACACTAAATAATATGTCGTCCGGATACCGTAAGATAAAGAAGTGAACCAATGATACTCCTGTATAACTTTTGGTCGATTTTCTTCCCTGCTTCATCTTTGTCTATCTTCAAGGAACTTGACATTGGTATGTCAGTCTTTTTGCAATTTTCCAGACCAAACTTTTTAACAAGTTCTTTTGCATATTTCTCTTGATGAATAAATATTCCTTCCTTTAGTTGTTTCACTTGTAGACCAAGGAAATAGGATAGTTCACCCATCATGCTAATCTCGAATTCATCCTGCATAGTCTTAGAAAATTTCTTGCACAAAGTCTCATTAGATAATCCGAATATAATGTCATCAACATAAATCTGAACAAGTAGAAAACTTTTACCTTCCTTTTTAATAAACAAAGTTGTGTGTACCTTACCTTTAGAAAATCCATTATTAATTAAGAAATTACTTAGCCTTTCATACCAAGCTCGAGGGGCTTGTTTCAGTCCATATAAAGCTTTCTTCGCCCCCGAACACTCACCTGGTTTCTTTGAGTCTTCAAATCCAGGAGGTTGTTCTACGTAGACTTCTTCTTGGATAAATCTGTTCAGGAAAGCACTTTTGACATCCATTTGAAATAATCTGAAATTCTTATAACAAGCAAAAGCAAGTAGTAATCTGATTGCTTCTAACCTTGCTACTCGAGTATAGGTCTCATCATAGTCTATCCCTTTCTTCTTTGGTGTATCCTTTAGCTACGAGTCTTGCTTTGTTTCTCGTTACTTTGCCTTTTTCATCAACTTTATTCCTGAAAACCCATTTAGCTCCAATAATTGATTTACCTTTTGGTTTAGGAGTCAATTCCCATACGTCGTTAATACTGAATTGTCTGAGCTCTTCTTGCATTACTTCAATCCAGCTTTCATCGCCTAAGGCTTCTTCAATATTTTTGGGTTCTATTTCAGAAATAAGAGCAACAAAGCAGAGACTCTTCTCGCCTTTTGGATCTTGTTCGAATTCCCTCATTAATGTTTCCAATAATGAGTTCTTCAGGATGACTAGACTTGTGCTTCCAGTTACTAGTCAGTCTGATAGATTGTTGATCTTTTTCTTGAATAGATTCTTCATCACTAGCTTGTTGTACTGATTCTGAATTAGTAACTGCTTCAATGGAGGTAGATCTAGCAGTGTCTGGAACAGATTCTGAATCTTCAGTCTGAATTTGCTGAATTTGTGGAGAGTCTTGAAATTTGACATTCATTGATTCTTCCATAGTCCGAGTCTTCTTGTTGAATACTCTAAAGGCTTTGCTTGTAGTTGAGTAACCAAGAAAGAATCCTTCATCTGATTTTTCTTCAAACTTACCAACACGATCATTTGCATTCTTTAGAATAAAACATTTGCAACCAAATACTTGAAAATAAGAAACTATTGGTTTCTTTCCTTTAAAAATTTCATAAGGGGTTTTCTCAAGAATTGGCCTTAAAAACACTCGGTTTATAATATAGCAAGCTTGAAACAGCTTCAGCCCAAAACCTTGAAGAAATTTGATTTCCAATTAAAAGAGTTCTTGCCATTTCTTGTAAAAATCTATTCTTCCTTTCCACAACCCCATTCTGTTCTAGTGTATATGGGGAGGAGAATTTGTGCTGAAAACTAAATTCATCACAAAGTTTAGTAAAGTCTTGATTTTCAAACTCACCTCCATGGTCTGTACGAATACTCGAGATAGTATGACATTTCTCATTCTGCACTTTCTTAGCAAACTTTGAAAAGAGAGAGAAAGTCTCTGACTTACTTGAAAGAAAGTAGACCCAAGTAAATCGTGAGTAATCATCCACAATTACTAGACAGAACCTTTTTCCACCAATGCTTTGTGTTCGGTAGGTCCAAACAAATCCACATGCGAAGCCGCAGTACATGATTAGTGGAAACTTTATTTATCGATTTGTAAGAGTTTCTAACCTGTTTACCCAAGACGCACGGTGTACATAGATCGACTTTGAGTAATTGAGAATAGGCAATCCTCGAACAAGTTTCTTGGTAGAGATCTTGTTGATTTGCTTCATATTGGTATGGCCTAGCTTTTTGTGCCATAGATTAGCTTCATCTTGTACTGATATTAAGCATTGTGATCTTTCTTGATTCACATCCGAAGATAGATATTTCCATCTCTTCGTCCAAAGAAAAGATTGAGTAGAGTCTTTACCGATTCCGAGCATGTTTCTTCCCCTGAAGTTGATCTTGAAACCAAGATCACACAACTGACTTATACAAAGCAAATTGTAATTCAATCATTCAACTAAGGAAACATTTTTTATTGACAAACTTCCAATCTTTACTGTTCCTCGACCAGTAATTCTTCCTTTGTTGTTACCACCAAAGGAAACTTTTCCTCCGTCTATCTGGTCAAGTTTTATGAAGCAACTTGAATCTCCTGTTATATGTCTTGAGCAGCCACTATCAAGATACCACTTAATCTTCCTTTTAATAGTAACCTGCAAATAACACAAATTCAAGCTCTCTTTGGTACCCATATCATCTTGGGTCCAGAAGTGTTAGAACAATAGACAGTCTTAGCCTAGCTCTTTTTAACAGGTCTCCAAACCAAAGGACATTCTTTCTCAAAATGTTATGAGCTTTTACACTTGGAACATTTCAAGGCATTTCTGCCAACAGGTTTTACAAAAACTTTCTGGAAATGATTCTTATAAATAATTCTTGCTGGTCTCTGTTTGATTCTTTCCTTTACCTTTGGGAAATCAATTAAAGGAATAGTTTCTGAAGTCATACCAAGACCTAACTTATCAAAGTATGGTCTTTGTACTGAAAGAATCTTATCCAACTTTTCAGAACCATTTGAAAATCTTTTTGATATGTTAGTAATATCATTTTTCAAAAGATTATTTTCATTTGAGATAAAGTCTGAGTTTTCTTTCACAACAACAAAGTCATTTTCCAACTTCTCAAACTTTTCTTTCATAAGTTTATCCTGTTGCTTCAATGTAGAATTTTCCCTTTTTAATTCGGAGATCCTCTTGAGAGAGGTTTTTAGACTAAGACAAAGTTCATCAATATATTTAGAAACTTTGACAGGAATTTTTAGGTTACTAACCTCGAGTTCACTGTCTGAGTCTATGTCTGAATCAAGGTCTGAGTCTGAATCTAATTTTGCCATTAAACAAATATTGGCATAATCGTCATCACTTTCTTCACATTCAGTGTCACTCCAAGTCTCTGCTTTGAGTGCCTTCCTGTTTTTCTCGTCTTTCTTTTTCTCTTCTTTAACAGAGGACAGTTGGTCCGATGTATCCCTTTTCTTGCATTCAAAGCAAGTCACTTCTTTGTTAGAATCATCTTCCTCTGTTGATTTGTTTTGAAACCTTTGAGAACTTTATTTCTTCCAATTGAATTTCCTTCATTTTCTGTTCAACTTTCTGAATTTCTTTATCATGAGCGCCAGTTCTTCATCATCTAGATCTTCTTCAGAGTCTGTAGCATCAGAATAGTCATTAGACTTTAAGACAATAGATTTCTTACCTTTTGAATCTTCCTCTTCATTGGTTTGTTCCACTTCATAAGATTGAAGAGTCCCAACCAGTTCGTCTACAGAGAGTGGAGCAATCCTTTGCGTCTCTCTTATTGAGGTTTTTATGTAATTCCAGTTTTTAGAGAGTTCTCGTAGGAGTTTGTTGACCTTCATATGTCCTGAGATTGGATGCCCCTGATATTCAAGACCATTCACAATTTCAGTAAAGCGACTAAACATGTCGGTTATTGATTCTCCCGATCTCATCTTAAAGACTTCATATTGTCCCAAAAGAATATTGATCCTCGTTTCTTTCACACGACGCTTCCTTCATAGTTAATGTGGAGCCTATCCTGCACTTCTTTTGTTGTATCACAAGAAGATATTCTGTTATACTCGTAGGGGATAAAGCACAATATAAGGAGTAAATAGCTTTGGCGTCAAGAGTCTGTCTCTTGGTGATCTCTTCTTGAGTTAGTAAAGTGGGATCAGCCAGCTTTTTTCCTCTCTCGATTCTCGATGCGGCGGCGGAATGATTCCTTTATCAACCACTTCCCATTCCAAAGGATTTTTCGATCTTAGGAATGCCTTCATCTTATTTTTCCATATGCTGTAATCTTTTCCATCAAAGTATGGAGGTCTGGTATTGCTTTGACCTTCAACCAACCTTGTAGGCAACATACTAGCCATAGATCTTTTACTCAGAAGTAAAGATACTTCTTATGAACGAGTACACAGGCTCTGATACCAATTGTTAGGACTAGAATTAGCACCTAGAGGGGGGTGAATAGGTGATAAAAGCAATTTTAACAATATAATCCGAATGAATTAAAAATAACAATCACTGCAATTAAAAGTAATCAAAGATAAAAAGGATTAGGGATAGAGAATCAAGACTCCAGATTTATAGTGGTTCGCCTTAGACCGAGCCTACGTCCACTCTCCCACGGACAGCCCTTTTCCGGGCCGGATTTCACTAAGAATCAAAAAGAGTGATTACAGTTTCACGCTCTTGAGTCCACAAAGTGTAGACACTCTACTACACTTCCTCAAGGTCTCACCACAATATGATCTCTCTTTTGATTACATATAACGCTCAAAGAATATGATCGCAAAATAGAAAAGGAGATTCAGACTTTGGAATTTTTCTATCCGACACCCTTCAACAACTGGAGCATCTCTCTTATATACTTCTTTATGCCTTCTATACCGTTGGCACCTTCCAAAGAAGTTCTTCCAATCAATCCGTTGGACAGGATCAATTAGAGAGATCTCGAGCTCTTTAAGGTAAGTGTTGATAGCCCATTAATCCTGCTCGCCCATACAATCAGGATCTTGGTTTCCATAAGTAGATCCTTCCAAATATAAGTTGCGAAATCTTTAGAGAATCTATACATATTCGAATATGAAAGTAAGATCTTCTAGTGCTGAATCCAGTAGAAAAGATATTCTCTAGCTGTTAGAATAAAAACCATATAAGATCATAATAGAAGATGGTCTGGAGACTATCCATGAGAGTAGACTTTGAAACATGAGTCTTGCTAGTTTCAGACTTTGATCTTCAGACTTTGCCAGTAGAGTCTGTAAGTCTTCAGACTAGACTTAAGAAAATGTTTTGTCAACTTCAAAATACCTGAAGAGAATTTATCCAACAGGAGCCATTGGTGGACCTTTGAGAGGCAACGGCGGAGGCGAAGGCGGGAACTAGCTGCGACCAGCAGAACGTAAAGAACTCTGAAAGAAAGAGAAGTGTCTGGGCTATTCTTCTCCAAGAAAGAACGTAAAGAACTCTAAAAATTGAAATTATGAGAGAGAATTTTTTAAGCGAGAGTCTGAGCATTCATTGTCCCATCCTTTTCTAACAGCCAACCTGAGGAACGAGAAAACGAAAACTCACCTTTTAAACTTTTCAATTTTCTGACCGGTCCAGATCAAAGAACGTAAATACAAATCTGGAAGATTTTACTTCAAAATAAAGAAACCCTTAAAAGCAATAAAATAATTGCAAAAATCATGAGTTTAAAGAATGGATCATCAATGACAAGAAATTCGAGAAAACACATCTCATAGAGTTAGCCATAACAAAATCTTTATGCTCAGAAATAAAAAGAACCTAAAATAACAAGTAACAAGGCCCTCATATCAATTATTGAGGCTCACAATACAATTTAAAGGGGGTAAAGAGGTTGAACGAGAAACTATGAAGGACTTTTGTTGATTATAACAAATTAAACTTCACCAGTATTGGAAATAGTTTGACATAATCAGGAATGGTGATTATAAATAGATACATTACAAGGAGTTGTTATGATAATAAAGAGATAAATGATAGCACATTAAAATTTATTTTCCCTATTTTCACTTCTGCCCCCATCCCCTCCCCCTTTTTCCCCTCTTTCCCCTTAAAACCAATCTCTCTCTCTCTTCCTTCCTTAGGTTAGGGCTCACTGGCACTCAAATCCAACGACGATTGTGGCGGTCGAATCAACCATAAAGCTCCTTTGCCTCATTTATAGGGGAGCGACGGCCAAAAAAGATGTGCTATCCATCGGAAACGACTCGTGAGGCTGAATGGCGTGACAGTTGGAGAGATGTGACTGCAAGTTGGCAACAGAGATGGAGTGCAATGAATAAGGCGGATGGGAATTAATGTTCATGTTTAGAATTTTCGGCGTGAATTCTAGAAAACAAATGAATGGTTCTAATAATTTTTAAGTGTAAAGGATTTCAACCCAGTATGAACGGAGTTAAATGCCTGTATAATTTGGTATTAGTCACATTCACAAAGGCAGAGAGTACACAAAATGCTCATCAAGTTTTGTTTTTCTTTTTTTTCAAAAATGCTCATCAAGTTGACATACAAACTCTTATGAGTAGTACGATAACGGGTTTGGCTTAAGAGGAGCCATCAAATTTTGACCGTAAAATAAAGGTAACATATATATAAATCCAAATATATCCTAAAACTGTTTTGCCTTAACTTTCAGAAATAACATACTTAGGGTATTCTTTCCTAAATGCGAAAGAAAAAACTAAACTAAAAAATTAGATGACCCTTCAAGTGAAGAGTGCAGACTCCACCGCATCTCATAAGGAATATTTGAGGAATTGATAGGTTGGTATAATAACTGTTAGCGCCGGTGAAAGTTGAGAGATTGGTGAAACATCCACTGCAAGATTAAATTATGTTTTGCATAGTATTTCTCAACTAAGAGTACAAGATGACTTTAATGCCTACATAATTTGGTATCAGTCACATTCATAAAGGGGGAGAGTGCACAAAATGCTCATCAAGTTTTTCTTTTTTCAAAAAATGCTTATTGAGTTGGCATACGAACTTTTATGAGTTGTACGATAAGAGGCTTGGCACAAGATGAGCCATTTGACGATACAAATAAATGCATCATGTATGTGCATATACATATACATATACATATACATATATATATTATATATACACTCCCTCCTTTTTCTTTCTCCCGCTCTAAGAATTCAAGGTTTTTGCACTTAAAACAATAATATAAATCGATGTGGGCATGTCTAAACAAATTTATTTATATTCATTATCTCCCATTAGTCCGATTCTCCGATTCCTTACCTCTTTATGTGGAAATCAAACCTATCTACTTTCCTTTTTACTTGACACCACTTAAATCGATTCAATCAAATTTGTACCGGCATTTCTATGCTAAATCAATATGTTGATTGTTCCAAAGTTGGAACCACTAAAGCAAAAAGAAGTGCTTATCTATCTCCTTCTAAAGTTGAGATAAATGTGTAACCAATCCTCGACATTTTACCATTGAATGATCTAGTTCTTAACATCTTATTTTGATTAATTGAGTCCTTAATGTTTGAAAAACGCCGTAATCAACAATGTCCATTTCAAGCATGGATAAATTAGAAAAATATTTTGAACCTTAATAAAAACATTAGTGAAAAATAATGGATGCCAAGAAAATCTCAATTTGGTAAATTTAAAACTTGAATATTGTCAAAACTGCAATTTGAGGACTACAACTAATATGGTGGTAAATTAATTATTGCCACTCAACATCGTTGACATACATGTCAACACCTATCAATTTAATCTCAAAAAATAGCACTTCAGTGACTACGACCTTGGAAAATCACCCTAAATACTATTACTGAAAGTCGAAAATTATGGATGGCACATATGCATTTTTATCATTTGCAAGAGCCTTAACTGGTGCACTTAAAGAACTTGTTGATGAAACCTATTAAGATTTTTTTTATGGGACTATTAAAATATAATTTTAATATGTAGCATATACGGTTGCAATATAAAGATAATTATGTGCCATACTTTAATAAATACTAATTATCAAGTTGGTATATCCAACTTACGCTGTGTTTGGCAATCTGGATAAAATTCAGAATATGATAAAATTATCCTATCCTATGTTTCATGTCTATTTAAGATAGGATAAATGGAGATATCAGGGGATATAAACCAAATAAAATTATGCATTGGGGGAAGTGGGATAAAGATGGATAGGATTTCTAGCATCTATAATGGGGAAGTTATTTTTCTCGAATGACAGATTTTTTAAATTAACAAAATTAAAATTATATCTCAATATAAAAAATATTTAAATTCTAACATAAGAAATTCAAAATAACAAAAAATAACAATTTAGTTATTTTATTTTAATCTTATTTTCATTTGTATATATTCGAATTTAATTATACTTTAAAAACTTATTTCAATATATATATAAATATATTTATATTTATTATATATTTTAGGTATTTTAGTATTTTACGTACATTAGTAAAAATTACTATTTAATAACATTTTATTAGAGAACAATGGGAGGGGAAAAATAAAAAATAAAATAATTAAAAAGAGAGGAAATAAAATAAAGTAAGCAAGAGTGTCATAAGAGATAGTTATTTTTCTTGATGGACAAGTTTTTTTAAATTAACAAATTAAAATTATATCTCAATACAAATAAAGGATGCCTTAAGCTCCACTAGTCCTCTTGTGTCTTATGTGCCGGGCCAAGTTGCTTGCAAGGCTTTGCTTAGTTGACTAAGCATCGGGCTTTCAGATCTTAGCACCACCAACCTAGACTCTTTTCTTCGACACCTAGTTTAGCAATTAAGTCTCGTTTGAGTTTGTTTTCAACCACTCTATTTATCCTCATGACGACAGGCTCCCTCTCCTTTCCCTTGCCCTTGTTGTCATGGCATTCTAATAACTTAAAGTTCCCCACTCGTGCTCTCGTCAAGTGAAGCCCATAGCCAAAAATTAACAATTTAGTTATCTTAATTTAATCTTTTTATATATATATTCAAATTTAATTTAATTTTATATAATAATTTCAATATATAAATATAGATATATTTATTATATATTTTAGGTATTTCAGTATTTTGGTTATATTAGTACAATAAACTATTTAACAAAAATTTATTAGAGAATGATGGGAGGGGAAAAAAAGAAATTAATTAATAAAATAGAGGAAAATAGAATAAAAACCAAATAAAATAAATTAAGCAAGAGTATCACAAGAGATTTTTACCATCTTATTTTATAAAAATTTTGGTTCTTTTTTATTAATGTGTCATTTATACCAAACAATGTACATGGTATGATATGAATATATCCAACTTTATTATTGCAATCACCAAACAGTGGATATGATTTATCAAAATCCCATAGATTTCATATTTGATCTCATTCAGTTCTTTCATGATTAGAAAGTTGGACGACCAAACGTAGCCTTAAAGGTTTTGAATTGGATTTCTTGGGTTTCATTTTTAATCATCTATGGGTTTCATTCTTTAATACAACTTAAAACCTTCGTCATTAAATTGATTTTCTCATGAAAAGAAGTATTTTTAGATATCAATATATTATGATGCGGATGCGACTGCCTAGGAATTTTCTATAACGTTTAGATAAGTCAAAACGGGGTCGACGAGCCAAGAACAAGAGATTTGATGATGATTTATGCTAGAATTTTGAAGAAGATATCAAGATGCAATGGATATTTTATAAAAGGAATTTATATATAGTTTTGATATCTTCTTTGTCTAGATTTAGTTTTAAAAAGGGATATTGATTTGCAGCTAATTTGAAATAGAGATGCAATATTTTCTCCTTCTCTCATCTTTGAAAATTCAGTTTTCTTCTAAGTTAGTATTTATCACATTTTCACCACATCATATTTTTATTGTCATTTTTTGATAGCAAGTACACAACAATTTCAGGAGGCACATCCTCTATGAGGGTGATCAATTCCCGATCCGGTCCAGTCCATTGGAACCAGCCACTTAGCAAATGAAAATTAAAAAAAATTAAAGTTTTTTTGGAGTTATTACAATTTTAGCATTATTACTATTGATAAGAAATTTAAAATATATTTTTTTAAAAAATGTCGGTCCGATTCCCCTCGAATTAGGAACCGGCCCAAATTGTTGGATCTATTTTTATGGAATCGGGAATCAGATTGATGGCCCCAAGATTCAAACCAAACCGGCCGATCTAATCCGATCTGAGTGATCCAATATGCTTACCGCTATCCTCTACACTGTCGCTCTTCATGCACTCTTTAAATCCACCCCAAACACTGCCTCGTCTTCCCCGTGCATTTGCTAAGACTATCTCTCTTTGCCATTTCCCTCCGTGTGGTCTTGGAACTCCAAGTTTTGATCCTTCATTATTTTTTCAGTAAACCACACTGAAGAAGACACAAGAAACCTCCGAAGCTGCAAAAATCTTATCTTTTCTACAGAAATAGCCGAGCAACAATAACATATAAGGACATGTGAACCTTTGGAGTGCCATAACTTGGTACAAGGGGACATTTAAGTGCCATAACTTACAAAAGGTACATTTAAGCGCCAAAAATCGGAGCAAAATGGATCACTTGAGTACCAATCCGACTAAAATCCGGCCAAAATGCTGACGTGTCAATTTTCCGGTGAAGCGAGTGCGAAAATAGTATCGTTTCGGTGCGACATGGTAAAAATTTAATGTAAAATTAATTAAATTAAATTTAAAATTAAATTTATTTAAAATTTCTAAATAATGAAAAATAATAAAAATTAGAAAATTAAAAAAACTAAAACATTTAAAAATTAAAATTAAAAAAAAAAATTTAAAATTTTTTAAAAAAGGAGGCCGCTCTCACCACCACCGTCGCCGTGAAGGGCTGGCGACGGAGGGGGAGGGTCGGCTCTGGGTCACCGGGCCTTAACCGGGGTTGCCGACCCCGATCGATCGCCGGCGAGGGTTGTGAGCCCTCGTCGATTTGGGTAAGGGTCACGACCCTTGCCTAGATCTAGCGAGGGGGAAGGAGGAGGAGGGAGGTAGTCGGTGGTTGAGGAGGAGGGAGGTAGTTGACGGCGAGGGCCGGGCCAGCCCTCGGCCAAGGCTCGGCGGCCTCGGCCGACCCTCCCCCACCTTCCTAAGTGATGGCGAGGAGGCGGCGGCGGCGAGGGCTCACCCTTAGCCGCTAGCTACCTTCCTTATCCTCCGTTTTTCTTTTAATAATAAATATAGATTATATTATTATTTTGTTTTAAATTAAATTAAATTAAATTTTATATTATATTAAAATTCAGGTTATGCCAAAACGACGTCGTTTTGGTTGATTTAAGAGCTCTATTTTGGCCAACACCTGAAACGGCGTCGTTTTAGGTGAATTAGAGTTGACTCGGCTCTCTAGCGAGCCATCTCGTGGATAAATATTAATATTTAATTGCCATGTATGATTTCCGGCCGGTTTCACCGGAGGTGGCATTCAGGTGTCCCACTTTTCTTAAAATGTGGCACTTAAGTGTACATTTTGTAAGTTATGGCACTTAAGTGTCCCTTTGTGCCGAGTTATGGTACTTGAAGAGATCTTTTGCCAACAGATAAATATACAAAACCCAGCCCAAACAATCCCCCTCTCAGTCGAACCTCGAAGCCAGGACTTGGACAGACCATCGAACCACAACCTCCCAAACTTCCTCATGTTAATGAGGCTCAAGTACGTGAAGCTCGGCTTCCACTACCTCATCTCCAACACCATGTATTTACTCCTCGTGCCAGTCCTTTAAATCTCCTTGGCCCACCTCTCAATCCTTATGGCTTCGGACCTAGCCCAATTGCGGGAACAACTCAGGTTCAACCTCGTCACCATCGTAATCTAATCTTTTCGACCCTTGTCACCATCGTAATCTTTTTGACCCTTGTCACCATCGTAATCATTTCAACCCTCGTCATATTTCTAGTCACTCTCAACTTCATGAACCAACCCAGAAAAAGTCTACCTTGTCGACTTCAGCTGCAACACGCCCGACCCAACCCAGATATGTACCAGCAAGACCTTCATGGAGCGGTCGGAGCTCACCACCGCCTTCACTTTATATTCTTATATGAGATAAAGTGCACCATATGACCTATTTTAAGAAAATGACTCACTTTAAATCCTTATATGCAATTTTCTCCTAATCTTAGCAATAACCGTATAATAACTCTACGCTCTCCACGCACTCTCTATAAATCCACCCCAAACACTCCCTAATGTTCCTCATGCATTGCTAAGACCCCCCCTCTCTCTCTCTCTGCCATTTCCCCTGTTTGCTTTTGGAACTCCAAGTTCTCATCCTTTGTTATTCTTAGGAAAGGCCTCTGAAGAAGAGGCACAAGAAACCTCTGAAGCTGCAAAAATCTTGGTTTTTGTGTAGAAATG
Source organism: Eucalyptus cloeziana (assembly GCA_014182715.1). Taxonomy (NCBI): domain Eukaryota; kingdom Viridiplantae; phylum Streptophyta; class Magnoliopsida; order Myrtales; family Myrtaceae; genus Eucalyptus; species Eucalyptus cloeziana. Next base: position 5,813,773 of record CM024641.1, read on the forward strand.
GCTGCAGAAATGGTCGAGCAACAAGAACATATAAGTCTACAAAACCTAAGCCAAGCTTTCCCTATCTTAGTCGAACCTCAAAGCCAAGACTCGGACAGACCATCGAACCCCAACCTCCCAAGCTTCCTGTCGTCAGCGAGGCTCAAGTACGTGAAGCTCGGCTACCACTACCTCACTCCAACGCCATGTATTTACTGCTCGTGCCACTCCTCGGCATCTCCTCAGCTCACATCTTGACCCTCATGGCCCGAGACCTGGCCCAACTCTCGGACCAACTGAGGTTCAACCTTGTCACCGTCGTCCTCTTCGCTGCCGTCATGGTGTTTCTGGTAACTCCCTACTTCATGACCCGACCAAGCAAAGTCTACCTTGTTGACTTCGCCTGTTACAAGCCCAATTCGGCCCAAATATGCACTGGCGAGACCTTCATGGAGATCTCGGAGCTCACGACCGCCTTCACCGAGGAGAACCTTGCTTTCCAGCATAAGATATTTGAGAAGTCCGGGCTTGGGCAGCGGACTTACTTGCCCGAGGCTGTGCTCCAGGTCCCACCAAACCTATGCATGGCAGAAGCACGGGCAGAGGCTGAGGCCGTGATGTTCGGGGCCATCGACCAGTTGCTGGCCAAGACCGGGGTCAAGGCTAAGGACATAGGGATCCTCGTTGTGAACTGTAGCTTGTTCAACCCGACACCGTCCCTGTCGTCAATGATCGTGAATAACTACAAGCTCAGAGGGAACGTGTTGAGCTACAATCTTGGTGGGATGGGTTGCAGCGCTGGGTTGATTTCTATCGACCTTGCTAAGCAATTGCTACAGGTTTGGCTTCTTCTCTCCCCTCTCTTCTTCTATTCTTCAAAGTACAAGTTTGATAATAGGAACCTTTTATGAATAACACCCTCAATGATATCGAAGCAAACAAAGAATGAAAACTTCCATTGACCAATGAAATGCTAATTATAAGTTGGGTAGTAGGGCTTTTTTTATTAGGTTCACTAGCAAATAGCATCCATTTTGGCTGCGTTATGATAAAATTTATTATGTCCTATGTTTGATGCATGAGATAAAGTTGGATATAAGGGAAAAATAGATTGGATTAAACTATCCTATGGGAGGGGTGGGATAAATGTAGATAGGATTTGTAACATCCATAATAGGAAAGTTATTTTTCTTGAATAACAAATTTCTTAAATTAACAAAATTAAAATTTTATTTCAATATAAATAATATTTGAATTCTATTATAATAAATTCATAATAAAAAATAAAAAACTAGCTATTTTCATTTAATCTTATTTATATATATTCAAATTAATTCTATTTCACAGCATAAATTAAATATATAAATATAAAATCTATTTATATTATTACATATTTTAGGTATTTTATTATTTTAGGTCTGTTTGTACAAATTACTATTTAACAAAATTTCATTAAAGAATGATGGAAGGGGAAGAAAAAAATAAAAAGAAATTAATTAAAAAAGAGAGGAAAATAAAATTAGAAAAACAAATAAAAATAAAGTAGGCAAGAGTGTTGTAAGAGATTTTTACCATCTCTACTTGTAAATTTTTTTGTTCATTTAAACTAATATGTTGTTTATACCAAACAACATACATGATATAATATAAATATATTCGACTTTATTACTGCGATCATCAAACATAAATTTCCATGTATTGTGTTTGAGAAAGGAAATTTTTGTGGACATCCTTTGATTGTTACACCGTGAGACGGTGATGCTAGCACCATTCAATTTAAAAATATTTCATAAAATTAGAAACATTCCAAAAAAAAAGAAAAAAGAGATGATTAACTGATAGTTTTTAATCTAATGTGAAAATAATAGCATGTTCTAAACCACAAAAATCCATTCAACAAATAATTATAAATTATTTTGGGATCAAATCCTTTAAAAATTCATGGCTCAAAACAAATTATTATTTACATAGTAGCCCCAAGACTGTTATGTTAATAAAGTCATAAAAATAAACAATTTTATTTAGGTTGTGTCGACAGTAAAATTTTAGGTAATTACTTTCCTTAGTTTATGCTTTGGTTGGTAGAGAAGTAGGAGCTAGTGAGTGGTTTGAACTCGGAACCCTCAAAACCTAGATGTCGTTGAACAAAATGATCCACTGATAAGTCAACCCAAGATTTATTATGCCACAAAATATAGCTAGATTTGAAATAGGACATTTCACATTTATGAATTCGATATATGACAACGAAATTGAACAATTTAAGCTTTGTACATTCTCAATTTACTATATGCTTTTTCTACTAGGTACTCAAAATTCTAATTTTTCTTACTAGGGAGATTCAATTTATGTCTCAACAAAATTAAAGTTCAGCCAATGTTATTACTTCTCTTATGGGTTAATCACTAGGTACATCATAACTCTTATGCCCTAGTGGTGAGCATCGAGAGCGTCACCCTCAACTGGTATCTCGGCAATGACCGGTCGATGCTCATCTCAAACTGCCTCTTCCGAATGGGTGGGGCAGCCATCCTCCTCTCCAACTGGTCCTCCGACCGCCGCCGCTCCAAGTACCAGCTCATCCACACCGTGCGCACCCACAAAGGCTCGGATGACAAAAGCTACGGTTGCTTGTTCCAGCGAGAGGACAAGAAGAAGAAGATCGGCTTGTCGGTATCCATGGACTTGGTGGCGGTCCTCAGGGAAGCCATAAAGACCAACATCACGACCCTTGGCCCGGCAGTGCTCCCAATGTCAGAACAGCTCTGGTTCTTCATGACCTTGGTCGCAAGGAAGGTGTTCAAGATGAAGATTAGGCCATACATTCCCGACTTCAAGTTGGCCTTTAAGCATTTTTGCATCCACGTTGGAGGTCGACCTGTTCTTGATGAGATGGAGAAGAGCCTCGAGCTCACAAAGTGGCACATGGAGCCATCACGAATGACTCTACACCGATTCGGGAACACCTCGAGTAGCTCAGTGTGGTATGAATTGGCCTATTTGGAGGCCAAAGGAAGGATTAGGAAAGGCGATAGGACATGGCAAATCGCATGTGGGGCCGGATTCAAGTGCAACAGCGCAGTTTGGCAAGCATTGAGGACCGTCGACCCGGTGAAGGAGAACAACCCATGGATGGACGATATTCACGAGTTCCCTGTCTATGTTCCATAAGCGTTGTCCATCAATCTAACCTGAAATAAGCGCTTCGGTTGGGATTTTGCCAATATAGGCAAAGTTGATTCCGAAGGATACGCAAATCCTTAATTATTCTGTTGCCTTGTGCTCATAAGCAAGCATCATTCCAAATCTTATGGTTACATAGGTATTTAAATATGTTGAGAATTTTCTGATGCTTGTGGTTATCTAAATATTTGAATATGTCAAGTATTTGCGATTATCCAAGTGCTTCCTCTCCAAGCCCTGTCGTTTGTGTAAGTGCATGTTTACACAAATTTTCAAATACTTATGATTATCCAGATATTTGAATTTTAGTCGACAAGTTAAGCATTGCTTTAAAGAAAAAAAGAAAAAAGGAAAAAAAAGGGTTAATTAGTTTTTTACCCTATCGGCGACCAACCTGGTGTGATACGTGACTTGATTGACTCGCAGTACCTTCTCCATCCATGCTTAAGTCAAGATCCTTCTCCACTCAAGGCTTTGTTGCTTTCCCTAGCAATTTCGATGGGCCATGGCAATTATGCATCGTTCAACATGTTACGTCCAATCATCGAGTTCCGACCAGTACCGATGCGGTAGGGCGCCTGCTGTCCCTCTCGCAAGAAATTATTACGCATTGGCTCTCGCACTCCATGTTAAATTGGTGACGACATGGCTATACCTTATCAAACCCGCTGTTTCCCCAGTTGAGTAAACAATTCAACGCCTCCCGACCAAAAAAGGGCATCCATTCAATGCACACGCTCATCTAAGGAATTAATTGTCCTGTGAATTAGATGCTGCTCGCTCTCTCTCAAATATACTCTGCTTTTGCACGATATTTTACTATGAAATTGGAAAATGTTAATAAGGTTCCCCAAAGCAATTGCTAAAGATCTTTAATTGTACTTTTGAATTGTACATTTTTTATATTTGAAGTAGGTGATTTCTGGAAATGTTCACCATTTCAAATTTTAAAAATGCATGGATACGCCTTTTTATGATTTGCAGTACTCTTAATTAGTGCACCTAAAGAACTTGTTGACAAAACCTATAATGATTTTTTTATGGGACTATTAAAATATAACTTAATATGTAGTGGATACGGTCATAATTAGAATTAATTTTGTACCATACTTTTTTGACTAAAATTTTGTACCAGACTTTACTAAATACTAAGTTTCAAGTTGGTACATCTGACTTAGAGGTTTCAAATTTAAATTCTTGGGTATCCTTTTTACCTAGCTATGAGCTTCATTCTTTATATATGCCTTAACGCCTTCATCATTGAATCGATTTCCTCATGATAAGAAACATTTTTACATATCAATATATTTTGATGTGGATGCGATTGTTGAGAAATTTTCCGGAACGTTCAAATAAGTTTAACATAGTCAATGAGCTCGAGACAAGCGACTCAATGAAGATTTATGTGATTTTTCAACAAGATATCGAGATGTGATGGATATTTTATAGTAGAAATTCATATATAGTTTTTTTTAAAGGGATATTGATTTGCTGTCATTTTGAATTAGGGATTCGATATTTTGTCCTTTCTAGGGTTTACGCTTTTTTTCTACTATTAATAAGTGCTATGTATCGAGAATAGATAGCTTCTTCATCTAATTAGTATACATTAGAGAGAGAACATTTTTTCTTATGTTTGGAGATTCAGTTTTCTCTAAATTAGTATTAACCACATTTTCACTACGCTGTATACTTCTCGTCGAATTGTGATAGCAAGTACGCAAGTACACAGCAATTTCAGGAGGTACATAGGTTTTCAACCCATGGCAATGGCAGCCACTCCACATTTAGGGTCCTCCTGGAATGAGAACACATCTCAACCTCATTTATGGATAAGAGTTCTCAATCTGATTTTCCACACCTTCTTTCACCCATTTCGTTCTTTCATGTAGATTGTTTCTCAACAACACTTTATCTGCGGAGCTCACTTTGCATATATTCAAATCTATGTCATCAAATCGATTCCCACTCGAGAGGAAACATGAAGGTCATCATATGAAACTCAAATTTTGGGAGTAGATTATTATTCTTATAATCCCAAAACGTGTACTTTCCACTTAATCTATGTGAGGCCCTCATCATCCAATGATTGCCACAAACTAGTTCGACACGTGTAACACTCAATAGGTGTTTGACCTAAATTAATCTTAGAGAAAATTCTAAATAAAAGCTTAAACAAAACCGTTTTTTCAAAAGATGATTTATGATGGACCTCGAGGGCCAACTTAGTTTCAAATAAGGATTTAAGCTCATCGGCCGATCAAATCTTATATAATGCCAGGGGTATTTTTGTTGATGGTAATATTTCTTTCATCTTCCTCACACCTCATTCTTGGCCCTACATCACGTCCATCTTAATTTACAACCTCTTAATGGTTGATACATAAGTGGAGATCCAACGATTGAAAATCTATAAAACCTTCTAATCACCGAAGACACTTAAATTACAAACGCTCAAAAACCGAGTAAAAAAATTCTCAATCTCTCTCTCATCTCCACAAACCAGCTGCTATCACCTTCAGCCACTCTTCAATTTATAGTTTCTTAGGAATGCTTTGATGGTCTGGGTTATCCGATTCAAGACATTCATAGATGTAGTTTGCATTAAAGTGGAATATGTGGTTTCTTGAGAGGGTCCCAATTGTGCTGTGCATGCTTGTTGTCTACTCATAGAACGAATCAACACACATCAAACTTGTAATGTGATCAAAATCATCAGAAACCCCATAAATTTAGAATTATAAACATGAATAAATAACGCAATTGTTGATATTTAGATGTGATTTATCAATTTTTGAAAAGAATCAAGATGGAGAAATGGCGGAAATAACAATTCTGGTGGCAGAGGAGTGGGAGAAGAGGATGAAGCTGAAGGTTGAAGGAGGTATAAATGATTGAAGGGAATGACGATGAAGATCCGGCCACAAAAATCTCAAATAAATCCAGTCTCGTTGACGAGATTGACGAGAGCTTGCTCGTGGACGAATCTAAGTTCGAAGGGATCGAAGAGAAAAATTCGACCACAAAAACCTCTAATAAATCTAATCTCATTGTCGAGACCAGTGAGAGCTTGCTGGAGGACGAATATAAGTTTAATCATTGAGGACGATGAGCTAATGGCTTACACCTTTGAGCTTCATCTTTCACCGCTACCATGCTTGACCATGAGCATGAGATCAAGGTCTCAAATCAAGCACGAGCGTTAGATCTCAGATTACTGATGCTCGATCTAGGGTTATGATCAGTTTGAAGGGATCGAAGTGTTGGAATATAATATATTGGAGAAAATATATGTAACACTATCTGTAATAACCAGGAAAATAAAAACTTAGAGAAAGCAGTAACAACTATAATCATGACCAATTGAATGAGGACACAAATGCAAGTGAAGAGTACATCATTGCAAACCCGATAGAGACTAGCAAAATTACTATAAAATTATAACAAAATTGAATATGAGATGAGGTATGGCCAAGAAAATTTCTTTAAGGTGATTAGTTTCTATCAACAGCCTAAGCAACTCCATGAAAGCATCTCTATGAACTATGCCTCGTAAGATAAAACACCATGAACCCGTTTGAATTAGTATTGTACAACTAGAACTCTATCGAACACTTTTAAAAAATCAGCACACTTAGAGAAAATTGAAGTAAAGAGATGAGATTTTTTGTTGTTGTATGAATAAAGAATAATTCAAATTAATTTATAGAGTTTGAGAAGTCATGTACTAAAAAGATACATAAACTCAAGAGATGTGAATTCAGGACACTTAGAGAAAATTGAAGTGAAGATATGAGAGTTTTTGTTTTTGAATGAATAAAGATACATAATCATGTATTGAAAAGATACACAAATTCAAGAGAGATATGGACTCAAAAGATATACAAATAAAAGAGATATATGAATTCAAGAGTTGTATGAATTGAAGAGATGTATCTTGTTTTGATCACTTTCATTGATCTATTAACCCACCATAATTACAACACGAAGAGAACAATCTGGCCACAAGAACCTCTAATAAAGCCAGTGTCATTGTCAAGACAAACAAGAGCTTGTTCAAGGACAAATTATAGTTTGAACATTAAGGACAATAGAGGGGAGGGAGACGAGCTAATGGCTTACACCTCTAAGCTTTGTCTTCCATCGTCACCATGCTTGACCATGAGCATCATGAGATCAAGGTCTCAAGTCGAGCATGAGTATCAGATCCCGAATTGCTTGTGCTCGATTTAGGGCCCAAATTGGCTCCATCTGATGAAGAAGGTGCTAGAGTTGCTGTCAAGGGCAATGGTGGATGAGGTTGAGGGTATCATGGGGGGAGACAGTAAGGGACTTCGGAGGAGAGAGTAAGATGGAGACGTGAGGAACACGATGAAAAAAAAGGAGAAAGAAAGAAAAAATAACAAAAAGAAAAAGAAAAAAAAGAAAGAATTTTATTTTTTAAAAAAGCATTTGGCCGAAAAATATCCTTGACTATATATAAGATTTGAGTTTTAATATACCTTTACCCGAGATTAAGTTGATCATTTCATATACTCATATGAGACAAAATCCATTGTATGACCTCTTTTTAAAAAAATTACTTTTAGGCTCTTATTTAAAATTTTCCCTTAATCTCAGTAATAAGTGTATATTAACTCCTCAACGCTATCCATGGCTCTTATTTAAATCCACGCCTAGACGCTCCCTAATCTTCCTCATGCATTGCTAAGACCCTATCTCTCTCTCCCTTTTCCCTCCGTTTGCTTTTGGAACTCCAAGTTCTCGTCCTTTGTTATTCTTCAGGAAACCCCCCTAACCTGAAGAAGACACACAGGAAACCTCCGAAGCTGCAAAAATCTCGTCTTTTCTGCAAGAAATGGCCGACCGACAAGAACAGTTAAGTCCACAAAACCCAGATCAAACAGTCCCGTCTCAATTGAACCTCGAAGCCAAGACTCAGACAGAACATCAAACCACAACCTCCCAAACTTTCCACTCATCAGTGAGACTCAAGTACGTGAAGCTCGGCTTCCGCTACCTCATCTCCAACGCTGCGTATTTACTTCTCGTGTCACTCCTTAGCATCTCCTTGGCCCACCTCTCCACCCTCACGGCCCGAGACCTAGCCCAAATCTGGGACCAACTCAGGTATAGCCTTATCACCATCGTGCTCTGCTCGACCTTCGTGGTGTTTTTGGTCACGCTCTACTTCATGACCCAACCCAGAAATGTCTACCTTGTTGACTTTGCCTGCTACAGCCCCGACCTGACCCGGATATGCACCAGTGAGACCTTCATGGAGCTATCAGAGCTCACGACCGCCTTCACCGAGGAGAGCCTCGCTTTATAGTGGCGGATCCTTGAGCGGTCTGGGCTCGGTCAACAGACATATCTTCTTGAGTTCCTACTTCGGTTCCCCCCGTCCCTGTGCATGGCAGAAGCATGGGCAGAGGCTGAGGCCATCATGTTTGGGCCACCGACCAGTTGTTGGCCAAGACTAGGTCAAGGCTAGGGGTGTGTAAAAGAACCGGAGCCCACCCGGACCACCCAAAACCGGTGGTTATTAGGGAAACCGGTTTGGTTCCCGGTTCTAATTTATGGGGGTTGGTGGGTACCAATCCGGTTCCCGATTCCATGGGCGGATCCATCCATCCGCCCACCTAGACCGGACCAATTATATTATAATAATATATTAATTTTTAATATTAATTTTTTTGAAATTACCAAATTTGAAATTTAAGGCTTCAATCTCTCAGTTCACTGCTCTCTTGCTAGGCTACTCCATCTCGTCTCTCTCAGTTTGAACTCTCCCCCCGCTCCCTCTTCCTCTTCGATTCACCTCTGAATATGCTCATCTCCCTTCGAGTCCTAGTCTTGAAGCAGCCAGCTTGGCAAAACAGTGATCGATTCTTTTTTCCTCCCTCGAACTTGAACTCTCTTTCCACGTCGTAGCCATCCTCGTCGCCACCTCCACATTCATTGTCACTGTTGTCCTCGTTGTTGCTAGGCTCGTCCACTTGCTTCTATGTCGCCGTTGTTGGGTGACGAGCTTCATTTCAGCTTGGAGCTCATCCGCCTTTCCCTTTCGCTAGTGGTTTTGTTGCTTGGGGTCTAGCAATCTGGCAATGTTTCCTCGCTCCTATTGTGGGGCTTCTTTTGTCGAACCGTTTGCTTATGCGTTTGTGATTTTTCAAGTTCACGCGAATGCTGTTTCGTGTGGAGCTTGACTTTGGCTCAAATTTGATGTGTGAAGAGCTGGTTTCTCTATCGTTTCATGGGCAATCTGTCACTCGAGTTTAATGATTTTTCCTCCGTGTGTCTCGTGTGTTTTGGCCACTACTGTCGAGTGCTGGCTGTGGAGGGTAAATCAATGGTGGGTTTTTATCTTTAGCAGTTTTGAGATGTAGATAGTACATAAGAGAGAAAGAGAGAGACTCATTTTCCTTTTTGAGTTGGTCTCTGTTGTTTCATATGGAGCTTGACTTTAGCTCAAATTTGATGTGTGAAGAGCTAGTTTCTCCATCGTTTCATGGGTGATCTGGTACTCTTCTTTTGTTGAGACCGGTTCCAAGTATCCACTCGGGAATCGAACCAAACTGGTGGTTCGGTTCCCGGGTGGATCCATGCAACTAACTAGTGGTTCCCAATTCTAATTTTTTGGAATTGATCCTTAACGAGCGGTTCCCAGTTCTAGGCTGAGAATCGCTCACCCAGACCATGCATACTTCTAGTAAAGGCCAAGGACAAAGGGATCCTCATTGTGAACTATAGCTTGTTCAACCCGACTCCATCACTATCGACAATGATCATGAACCACGACAAGCTTCGAGCGAATTTGTTAGGCTACAATCTTTGTGGCTTGGGTTGTGGTGCTAGTTTGATTTCTATCAACCTTGTTAAGTAGTTAAAACAAGTTTGGTCTTTTCTTTTTTCCTCTCTTTTTCTATTCTCCAAAGTATAAGTTTGATAATAAGAACTTTTTATGAACAGCACCCTTAGCGCTGTCCAAGCAAACATGGAATGAGAACTTTCAACGTCGAATTATTGCTAAATATAAGTTGGGCAATGTTGACACCTAAATTTTAATTAGATTTTAGGCCTTAATCTCTCTTTTAATCATTATAATAAATAACAAAAACAACAAAACAATAAATAAAAACAAACAAAAAAACAAAAACAAAAAACAGCAATAGGCCACCAGGGGCTGGGCCTTTGTGCCCAGCCCCCTTTTCTTTCCCTTTTTCCCCCTCCGCGCGGACCCAGGCCCAGCCCTTTTTTTCCTTAGATCCAGGTCGGCTTCTTTTTCTTCCTTCTTCTTCTTCCTCACTCCTTCCTTCTCTACCTCTGTAGGCCACGCGCTCGAGGACAACATACGAAGAAGAGGGGAAAAGTAGATTGGTAGCAGACGGGATGCACAAGTGGGGCGGCCAAGGAGATGCCGATTTGGCCGCACCCAAGGCCGGTCGGCATGTGCGGGCCGATGGTCGAACCTTCGTCAACTGGCCTCCTCCTCACCTATAAATAGGGGGCCACCACCTTCGTCGACGAACACACAGAAGCCAGCGAGCTCAGAGAGATCCCCCGAGAGACTTCAAGGGAACTTAAAGAGCGAGCAAGGTAGAGAGGGGTCGTGAGCTTAAACGACCTCCCACCGAGAGACATCGAGGGAGGCCGGTGGCAAGTGAACCCAGAGAGAGAAGGGAGACCGAAGGAAGGCCCGAGTGAGATCTGGGGGAGAAGCCAAGATCCAAAAACCAGATCTAAAGATTCAAGAGCGAGGGGCGGTAGAAGGGCCAGATCTGACCTTGTTGGATTAGATCTGGGAATTGCCATTGCCTGCCGCTACAATTCCGCCAACCCTGATGACCTCCAGCCGGCATCCTTGAAGATGGTGAGCGTCCCCCGACCTCCTGCTTGTGGTCTTGCTGCCGAGTAGGCCAAGCCCGTGACCGCCTAGCTTATGCAAGCTTCGCTTGCCGACCGCCCTCACAGCCCTGAGCCACTGCGGGATCCAGCTCTGTCACAGCACAGCCCTACGCCGCCGACGTCGTTATGGTAAGCCCAACGCTGACGTTATTCGACCCTTATGCCGACCCTGGTAACACTGAGCTGCTGCTGCTCACCTTGATACTCCCCCTCGGTCACCAGCGCCGTGCCACTACTACCCGTTCCTGTAGACCCCAATGATGCCCCCTCCTTGGAAACCCTAGCCACTGCCATCGCTTGTCACGTCATCACCATAAACCCTGCGATCACTCGCCGTGTCGCCGTCACCAAGTCGCCAATGATCCAATCGTCCCTCCTCAATGTGGCGAAGAAGCATTAGAGGAGAGAGTTGTGAAATCGGGTCGAGCTGGGTCGGACGTGGGTCATCGTCCGGGTAGGGATTCGTTCGGGCATGGACTGGGTAGGGTTTCGGTCAGTCTGGGCCAACTGAGCTCAGTTGCATGGGCTTAGGAGTGGGCGACCCTTTTGTTTTTTTATATTGTGGGCCTTGATTAAAACATCCAAAAGAAAAGGGAATTCTAGGATGGGCTTGCGTTTCAGGCTAGCCCGGCCTCGCGCCGCTAATTCAAAGCTTGGGACCCAACCCGAGATCCGAGCCTGTTTGTTTTTATATTATAATAATAATAAATAATATTTTTTAATAAAAATCAAAAAAATTATTTTCCAGAAAATAAAAAATATCTCATATTTTCCCAAAAAAGTAAGAAAAAGCCAAAAATGACCAAAGAAAAATCGAAAAATGTTTTTCCTCCAGAAATGCATGGAAAGCCCCTCAAAAATCCAAAAGCTTTAGGGTTTAAACAAGATTAGGTACCGGAAGGGCATTAGTGATTAACTAGTGTAATCAAGTCCCCGAACCTAGTTTTGTTGGTTGCGTAGGAGCGAGTATATATCCCAATATTTTGCTTGGGTATCTAATCAATCCACCCAAAATTGATTAATGGCGATTCCATTTTAAAATTAACTTACAGGTTAAAAACTTGGATTATTAAGTCGTGCATTGGTGGACTTGGGAGACTTCAAGTTAAGCTTAATAGACTTAGCCAAACCATTAGCCTCCACCGGCACCCGCCCTAGGGCAAGTGCAGAAAAAAAGAGGAGGCGACAACTTGGCGACTTCATTGGGGATATTTTGAGGACTTAGGCCGTTTTATCTTGTTTAAGCAACCTTATTGAATTGTTTTTGTTTTTCTTTATGCAGGGTTAGTAGCTTATAGTTTTTTTTATTCCGTTAAAATAAAATATTTTGTGAGCATAAATTGTTGTGCATGCTTTACTGTTTTATCACTACACATGGCACACACAACCTGACTGCTAGACCTGGGCCGTCATAGGATATTTAGGATGATGTTAAGAACAATATGGCCTTGAACGTGAGACTGCGATGTAGAGGTTGCCTTTCTTTTCCCCGAATTTCTTTAGTCAAGGTTTAGGAGGTATGATGTCAACGCGAGACTACGACAGGCAAACTCCCCCTTAATTTCTAGAAACCTTCTTAGTTAGAAATCGAGCCGCACATATCATGCATATGTCTATGTGATTGTCATCAATTTTCTCGTGTGAAGTAAGTCTTTTTCGTGTACTTTGCGATTCACTTACCTTCTTGTATATATTAAGCAGTCCATGATTAGTCTAGGATTTGATACAATAGTCATTTTAATTTGGAAGTAATTGTCATAAAGTCTTTAAAAAAAAAAAAAAAACAAAACAAAAACTTTGGCAAAGGAAATTACTTTTAGTTGGTGTTTTTTCCTCAAGCATGTTACAAACTTCTTTTCCGCAAGAATTTTCGTTTGCTTCAAAAAGGGATAGAAGTCTTTTTCAAAACTTGTTGCAATTCTTGCTTTCTTCGCCTTTCAAATTGAATATCTTTTTAGTCCATGTTAACATGTCACATGCCTCTTTTCAATACATGCTTAGGAAATCCTCTACATGTACAAACTTTTCATAAATAAACAAAAGGGTAGGATTAGGTCGTCATCATGCACTGACTCCCTATTTATGCCTTGTATTTACACATGCTTGTTTATTCATAGCCAGGGTAATCACGGAATGTTAATGTTCGCCGATTTGAAACTCGTTCAAAAGCAAGAACAAGAATGGCCGAAGAGAATGTACCAAGCCGTGTCATGGTCATGGAAAGCGAAATGAAGCAAGTTTTCAATGTGTTTCAACAACTCTCAAGGCAGATAGACTCCATCCAGGGCAAACTTACTCCCATTCCGGCCTCAGCCAAGATATTGTTACCACAATCATCCACCAGAGGTGATCAAGATGGGGATACCGATGATAACATGCTCGAATCGGACGATGATGTGCACCAAACCGCGATTGAGAAAGCTAAACCTGACAGTTTGTCTAAAACTGAGCATGACAAACGTCTTGAAAAGCTTGAGGAGAGGCTGAAACAACTGCAAGGCCTCCAAGATCCTACTTTGACGGACCTCTCCATTTATTCTAAGGTTAAAATGCCGGAAAAATTCAAAGTACCTAAGTTTGAGAAATACGATGGCATGACTTGCCCGAGGGCTCATTTGCAAATGTACTTGGTTTGAATGACCCAATACGTTAATAATGCATCATTAATGATCCAGTTGTTCCAATCAAGTCTAGTAGGCCCTGCCCTGAGGTGGTACATCATGAAGAACATGAACCTCCTCGAAATATGGAGTGAAGTGAGTGAGGCATTTCTTAAACAATATAAGTTCATAATGGACATTACCCCTTCTCGTGAGGATCTTGAGCATACTGAAAAGAAAAAGTACGAATCGTTCAAAGAATATGCTATTAGATGGAGAAATCTGTGGCACCCCCAAACCTGGTAGAGTCGCCACAGATACTATGCGTTCTATCCATTGCAATTTACTAGTTACTTGTCGTAGTATAAAAAAGGGAGTTGTAAAGAAAGATCGAGACTTATAGGCATTTTTTTTTTTTAATATAGCGCAGCTCATAGCAAAAAAAATTTAGAGGCGAGTCTCACCATCTCTCCACTTCTCTTAGCGACGATACAATGCACACCAACTACACAATGAAGGAAAACATAAGGCCGAACCACTTTTATTTACATTTTTAGGATGGACATCTTGGGTCGGTATAGCCAAAAGGGAAAACCGAGACTTTTCACTATGCTCGGTTATATCTCAAAAGAGATCATCGACCCCTATAACAAAAAAAAAAAAAAAAAAACGTGAAAGAACTTCCATTTACAAGTGTCGGCTCCTTCTCCAAAAAGTGTCGTTCCCCTCTCTCTCTCTCTCTCACGGGCCATCACACCTAGTCAGGTGCATCGGGTGGTGGTGGTGGCAGCATCCCCAGCATTTGCCCGTCACGTTGGACGTGGACGGACAGAAACTCCTGGATGACGGGGCCCCCAGCCAGGCCCACATTGTACATGACCAGCACCCGAACTCTCAGGAACACCAGTCCAGGGATGGTGATGCAGATATGCTCCATGCATTCCACCTCCACATCCGATGGAATGCCATAAAACGTGCCTCGTGAAACTGGAGGGAGAGGCATCTCTCGCTAATCTGAAATGTTAGTCCCCAAAGGGGTGAGTACAACCACTCAACAAGTAAAGGACCAATGACCACTCAAAGCATCATACAATACAATCATAGCATAGCATGTCCTTTAAGTATACATACATAATTTACCTTGATATCATGCACATGTCATCATATCTCACATACATGCATCATTATATAGCCATCATCCTCATCATGCATTCATGCACTCATCATTATCATATCACATGTGCCATCATACCATAGGTGCACATACATCCATACACTCATCATCATTAATGCACATGTCATCATATCTCACATACATGCATCATCATATAGTCATCATCCTCATCATGCATTCATGCACTCATCATTATCATATCATCATGTACCATCATACCATAGGTGCACATACATCCATACACTCATCATCATTAATGCACGTATCATCATATCTCACATACATGTATCATCATATAGTCATCATCCTCATCATGTATTCATGCACTCATTATTATCATATCGCATGTGCCATCATACCATAGGTGCACATACATCCATAGACTCATCATCATTAATGCACATGTCATCATATCTCACATACATGCATCTATTTACATGCAATATGCCATATGCATACACCCAAGCACATGATTCACTTTTAATTGTTATCTTTCACAAGGGTCTCATCAATTTTTCTTCCTAGGGACCAATATTTGCATCCCAAAATTTATCGGTCACACCCAACCTGGCATCGCGAGGAACCTCCGGCACACACCTCCGGGCATCTCAAAACACCTGAGTACATCCGGCACACACCTCCGGGCATCCGGCTCACATCTCCGGGCATCCTGACACTCCCGGGGCATCGTCGGCTCACACCTCCGATAGTCATTCATATTCTCATACCTTTCTTTTCCAATTTCACACTTGAAATTTCCAATGCAATTGATTTAAATAGTTCTTTTGAAATCATGCAGTATGCATTAAAGAAATAGTCCTTTGATTAAATAAAATCTTTCTTTTAGATCATGGAAAATTTATCATTTTCTTGAATGACATATGAAATACATGAAAGCCATTACACCATTATATGGTTAAAAATCCAAAGTCTCATAATTCACATAACAATTCATACGGACCACACATCACGGCATAGAAGTGGCCATACGTTCCAATATCATAAATTTCGAAAATGTACAGCTTGCACAATTTTCATATCACAGTCGATTAAATAGGCAAATGACCTTCAAAAATCATGAAATTTAACTATGTTGTAGTTAAGACATAGATAAAGATATCACATGAAGGAAATTTCTCTAAAAGAAATTTTCACAGATAGTTATAGGTTATGCATGTCAATACTCTCATGTCCGAAATACACAGTTTGCACGGTTTTCAAATCACAGTCAAATAAATAGGCAAATGACTTTCAAAAATCATGAAATGTAACTATGTTGTAGTTAAGACATAGATAAAGATATCACATGAAGGAAATTTCTTCAAAAGAAATTTTCACAGAATAGGTATAGGTCATGCATTCCTACATTATCAAACCCGTAACACACAGTTTGCACAGTTTTCAAATCACAGCCAATTAAATAGGCAAATGACCTGCAAAAATCATGAAATTTAACTATGTTGTAGTTAAGACATAGATAAAGATATCACATGAAGGAAATTTCTCCAAAAGAAATTTGCACAGAATAGATATATGTCATGCAATCCTACATTATCAAACCCGAAACACACACACCTTGCACAGTTTTCATATCACAGTCGGTTTAGTATGAAAATGGCAATAAAAAATCATGAAATTTGAGTATTTGTAGCTAACACATAGATAAAGATGTTTCATGAAGAAGTCGAAGAGAGTTTCTTGATAAAAATCAACATGCAACCACAAATCTACCAGAAGGTCAGCAAAACAGTTCCAGATCTAGTGTCTCTGTAGGATGAGAGTTTGACCCCTTAAATCTCCATCATTTTGCACCAAAGTTTAGTATTTTGTAGTTTAAGATGTTAGCTACAACTTTCATGAAGAAATCAAAGTCAAAATTGAACTCAAAACATGCATACAAGCTCTCACAAGATTCTGACTCAGGCAGTTCATGCGAAAAGAGCAACATCACTCAAGAACAAGTCATTCTAGCTTCGGTTTCTCCCTCCTATTCACCCAAAATTCGACATTTCTACAAACATACATGCAATACACACATGCAAGAGTAGCAAGAGGACCCTAACTTGCCTCTAGATCAAGAAAAGGTCGAGCACACGGACAGCAAATGGGCTGCAATGCACGGATCTCCTTCTTCTTCCTCATTTTCTTCCTTTCTTCCTTCTCTTCTTCTCCTTTCTCCCTCTCGGTTTCACTCTTCTCTCTCTCTCTCACCATGCGGCTTTCTCCTCCTCTCTCTTCCTTAATCCGGTTGCTTTTCCCCCTAATGGTCTTCCTTTCCATCATTAGCAATGATTGCTAATTGCATGGTCTACATGGCAATCCAAGGAGGGACACATGTTTCTCTTCATGCACAAAAGGGGCTCCATTTCCGGTTGGCTTTGGGCCAACAAATGGGCCGGCGACAGCCCCCCCTTGGGCCTCAATGGGCCGACCATTTGGCCCACCTAAAGTCCAAGCTATTGGGCCTAAGGCCCAAGCCAAATTGAATCCCAACTTTACTTTAATAATTCACCTTAATTTTGTCCTTTATAGATTTCGAATTTTAAATTTCATATGGCCAAAAATCATGCAACATTTAATTTATAGGGATTACTTCTATGAGATGCATAGCCAAAAATAAGTTCTTCTTACTAATTTAACCTATAGTACTAATTTAAAAACTCAAGAACACAAGTGTACAACTCTTAGTCTTAAGAGAAAACTAATGGTTAAAACATAATTCAAAGGAAATTTCATTACCTACTCAAGAGCTCTAATGCATCTTAGGGCTGGTCTCAAATTTTGGGATGCCACAATTCTCCCCTCCTTAGAGAATTTCGTCCTCGAAATTAAATGTTACTCACGTCCTTGAAACAAGTAGGGGTACTTTTCCTTCATCTGGTCTTCACTTTCCCACGTGGCTTCCTCCATATCATGATGTTGTCACAATACTTTTACCAAGGGAATCTTCTTAGTCCTGAGAATTCGTTCCTTTCGATCCAGTATTTGCACAGGCTCCTCGATGTACCTCGTTTTCTCATCCACTTTGATGGCTTCATGATCGAGTATGTGGCCAGGATTTGGCTGATACTTTCTTAGCATCGACACATGAAACACATCATGTAAATTTCCCAAATTAGGAGGCAGCGCCAAACGATAAGCTGCATCTCCTATTCTTTCAAGTATCTCAAAAGGTCCAACGAACCTGGGACCCAACTTTCCTTTCATCCCGAAACGAGATACTCCTTTTAACAGGGACACTTTAAGAAATACATGATCCCCCACACTAAACTCTAAGGGCCTTCTACGCTTGTCTGCATAGCTCTTTTGTCTACTCTGGGCGGTCTTAAGTCTTTTCTTGATAATTTCAACGGCCTCAGTGGTATCTTATATCAATTCAGGTCCTGTCAATCTTCTTTCACCTACCTCGTCCCAACAGATAGGGGTTCTGCATCTTCTCCCATATAATGCTTCATATGGGGCCATGCCTATACTTTTCTGAAAGCTGTTGTTATAAGCAAATTCTACCAGATGCAAGTTCTCATCCCATCTTCCTCTAAAGTCAATGATACAGGCTCTTAGCATATCCTCTAGAGTTTGTATCACTCTCTCTGTTTGTCCATCTATTTGAGGGTGATAAGCAGTACTGAATTGAAGTTTTGTCCCTAAGGCATTTTGCAGACTTCGCCAAAAATTGGAGGTAAATCTAGAGTCTCGATTCGAGGTGATTGTTATAGGTATACCATGTAAGCGTATTATCTGGCTTACATAAATCTCAGCAAGTCTATTCATTGAATAGTTCATACGGACTGCTAAGAAATGGGCAGACTTAGTTAAATGGTCCACTATTACCCAAATTGAATTGTGACCACTTGATGTCCTTGGCAATCCTTGCACAAAATCCATTGTTACATGCTCCCACTTCCACTCCGGTATGTCTAACGGTCTCAAAAGTCCTGCCAGTTTGCGGTGTTCCGCCTTTACTTGTTGGCATGTTAAACATTGAGAAACATACTTAGCCATATCTATTTTCATACCATTCCACCAAAATTGTTGACGCAAATTTCTGTACATTTTTGTACTACCTGGATGAATATTGTACCTGCTCTTATGTGCTTCCGACAAAGTCTCCTTCGTTACTTCTTCGTTGTCGGGTACACAAAGTCGTCCTTGGCATCTTATCGCTCCATCTTTGGAAATTTGAAATTCTGGTCTCTTTCCTAAGGACACCGCCTCTTTGACTTGCATAATTTCCGGATCAGACTTTTGCAGGGTCTTAACTTTCTGGATGATTTCTAGTTCGATCCTTAGAGCTTTAAGCATACCAATAAGATCATCCACTTTTAACTTAAATTCCGAGTCTGCTACAGACTTTAATAAACTCCATTATACTATTCTTAAACTAGCCATCTCCATGGCTGACTTACGGCTAAGAGCATCTGTTACCTTGTTTGCCTTCCCTGGATGGTACCGTATCTCACAGTCATAATCTTTTAACAATTCCATCCACCTCCTTTGTCTCATGTTCAACTCTTTTTGTGAGAACAAATATTTCAGGCTATGATCCGTATAAATCTCAAACTTCTCCCCATACAAATAATGCCTCCATATCTTCAAGGCGAACACTATAGCTGCCAATTCTAGATCATGCGTGGGGTAGTTTAGTTCATGGGGTTTCAATTGCCTAGATGCATAGGCTATGACCTTGCCTTGTTGCATCAAAACACATCCCAATCCTTTGTGAGATGCATCACTATTTACTGTAAAACCGTCCGGTCCAGAGGGTATAGTCAAAATTGGAGCCGTGGTTAACTTTCTTTTGAGTTCTTGAAAGCTCCTTTCACATTCCCCACTCCATTCAAATTTCGCATTCTTCCGAGTTAACTTGGTTAAAGGGCCTGCCAATCGGGAAAATCCTTCAATAAACATTCGGTAATAACCGGCCAATCCTAGAAAACTCCGTATTTCAGTGGGTGTGGTTGGTGTCAGCCAATTTATTACCACCTCAACCTTCGCCGGATCTACTGCAATTCCTCCTCCTGACACCACGTGTCCTAAAAATATTATCTGGTCTAACCAAAATTCACACTTGCTGAATTTGGCATATAACTTGTGATCCCTCGGTTTGCAAATTAACCTCAAGTGTTGCTCATGTTCCTTTGGCCCTTTTGAATAAACTAGGATATCGTCGATAAAAACAATCACAAACTGATCTAAATAAGGCTTAAATACCTTATTCATTAGATCCATAAATGCAGCTGGTGCATTTGTCAATTCAAATGGCATGACAAGGAACTCGTAATGTCCATAACGAGTCCTAAATGCAGTCTTAGGAATGTCTTCTTTCTTAATTCTTAGCTGATGGTATCCTGACCTTAAGTCAATCTTAGAGAAAACCGAACTTCCCTGGAGTTGGTCAAATAGGTCGTCAATTCTAGGCAATGGATACTTATTTTTAACGGTTACTTGATTTGGTTGCCTATAGTCAATGCACAAGCGCATCGACCCATCTTTCTTTTTCACAAACAGAACCGGTGCACCCCAAGGTGAAGCACTTGGCCTAATGAATCCTTTATCAAGCAACTCCTGTAGTTGCACTTTCAACTCCTTTAGTTCCATTAGGGCCATCCTGTATGGGGCTTTCGATATTGGTCCTGTTCTAGGCATCAGCTCAATTTCAAACTCAATCTCTCTTTCCGAGGGTAATCCAGGCAACTCTTCGAAATACATCTTGAAATTCATTTACTACCCGAATTTCATCAAGTTTAGGCTTCTTCCTTTGCACAATCTTTAATCATTGCTAGGTACCCTTGACATCCTTCGCCAAGTAACACATCAGCCTCTACTGCTTAAATAAGTGCTATAGATAGGTCGGTCTGGCCTCCCAGAAATTTACAATTCGACCAATCAAGTAGAACAAACTGGATCACTGGATCACTTTTTTATAACAATCCATTTTGGCCCGATACTTATGAAGCCAATCCATCCCTATGATAACATCAAAATCATACATGGCCATCACAACTAAATCTATTTCCATATCCCTTCCTCCTATGGTTATTTTACATTTTTCACACACCAGTGTAGACAACACCGCATCCTTTAAAGGCGTAGAAACACAAAGAGGGGTCTCAAGAAATGTCGCTTCAATTTTACTCAACAGTCTAAATCTGTCAGACACAAATGAATGCATAGCACCCGTATCGAACAATGCATAAGCCTTCTTGCCATTTTTGAAAATCGTACCTGAAATGACGTTCTTGGAAGCTTTTGCTTCCTCTTGGGTGACCGCATACACTTTTCCTTGAGCTGGTGGCCTCTGTGGGTTCCTTTTGAGAATATGGCCCAGTAGCACGCGGAGGTACCTGTCGCAGTGAGTTGATACTAGTGCGGGACCTCTCCTGTGGACAATCCTTCTTAAGATGTCCTATCTTTCTGCAGCCATAACATTTCAACCGTCCATTACAAGGTCCGGGGCCATGTCGTCCGTCACACCTTCGACACTCTTCATTCCGATAAGGTGTTTTTCCTAAATTCAGACCATTCCTAGCCTTCCCAAACTCCCGAAATTGCCCTTCTTCCTAGACTCCCAAGTCTCGACCTTGACCTATATAGGGTCTCTTTCCTCGCTTTGTTATCACCAAAAGACGATTGTCTCTTATTTTCTGACTGCTCCCTTACTAACTCCTATTCCACCAACTACGCCCTTTTCATAGATCTCATTGTAATCTCTTATGTTCAAAGGTACCAGTTGTTTCCTTATACTAGTTCTCAATCCCTTCAAAAACCTCTTGGCTTTTTCTTCCTGATCTTCGATCAATCTAGGGGCATATCTAGATAGTTTAGAAAATCGTGCCTCGTACTGGTCCACTGTTAGATCTTTTTGTTCTAGCTGAACAAATTTTGTGATTTTCTTATCCCTAGCACAGTCAGAAAAATGTTTCCTATCGAAAGCTCTGACAAACTCCTCGCAATTAACATCAGTACCTGGTGGAAAGATTGTGTCCCTTGAAGCTCCCCACCAAAACTTCGCATTTCCCTCCAACTGGTACTCTGCTAAAGTTATTTTCTCAGCATCATTGCAGTCCAACAATTGGAAAATTCGCTCCATCCCATCAATCCAATGTTCTGCCTCCTCAGGACTTCCCATTCCACTGAATTTGGGTGGTTTCAGCTTCAAAAATTGTTCCACCAGTCCTTGAGTACGGCATCTGCTCCAGGTTGTTGCTACGCTTGCCTTTCCATCAGATTTCCAATATTGGCCAATGCTTGCAGGATATCTTTCATTCGAGGTTCAGCCCTTGATGTAGAGGCTTCAGCCCTCGGTGGACGATGACTTCCATAACGTACCATAATTTTCCTGCAGTTTCCAAGCATTTGCCTCAGGAAATATCTGGTACTTAAGGTCTCCATTAAAAGTAATAACACTAAGAAAGATAAGTAACATAACCATGTTACTAGCACTCAAGAGTAACTTCAAAACATAAACTGGGGATCTACGGGTGAATAAACATCACCCGTTGTTCAAAGTTAGCCAACCGCTCTTAGTCAGTATCTTAGGGTGTGCATTGTCAATACCTTCCTCACTTTCCAAATGAGGCTCCTTATCACTCCATGTAAACCAATGGCTCTGATACCAACCGCTGTGGCACCCCCAAACCTAGTAGAGTCGCCACAGATACTAAGCGTTCTATCCATTGCAATTTACTGGTTACTTGTCGTAGTATAAAAAGGGGAGTTGTAAAGAAAGACCGAGGCTTATAGGCATTTTTTTTTTTAATATAGCGCAGCTCATAGAGAAAAAAATTTAGAGGCGAGTCTCACCATCGCTCCACTTCTCTTAGCGACGATACAATGCACACCAACCACACAATGAACAAAAACATAAGGCCGAACCACTTTTATTTACATTTTTAGGATGGACATCTTGGGTCAGTATAGCCAAAAAGGGAAAACCGAGACTTTTCACTATGCTCGGTTATATCTCTAAAGAGATCATCGACCCCCTATAACAAAACGTGAAAGACCTTCCATCTACAAGTGTCGGCTCCTTCTCCAAAAAGTGTCGTCCCTCTCTCTCTCTCCTCTCTCTCTCTCTCACGGGCCATCACACCTAGTCAGGTGCATCGGGTGGTGGCGGTGGCAGCATCCCCAGCATTTGCCCGTCACGCCGGACGTGGACGGACAGAAACTCCTGGATGACGGCCCCCTAGCTAGGCCCACATTGTACATGACCAGCACCCGAACTCTCAGGAACACCAGTCCAAGGATGGTGGTGCAGATATGCTCCATGCATTCCACCTCCACATCCAATGGAATGCCATAAAATGTGCCCCGTGAAACTGGAGGGAGAGGCATCTCTCGCTAATCTGAAATGTTAGTCCCCGAAGGGGTGAGTACAACCACTCAACAAGTAAAGGACCAATGACCACTCAAAGCATCATACAATACAATCATAGCATAGCATGTCCTTTAAGTATTCATACATAATTTACCTTGATATCATGCACATGTCATCATATCTCACATACATGCATCATTATATAGCCATCATCCTCATCATGCATTCATGCACTCATCATTATCATATCACATATGCCATCATACCATAGGTGCACATACATCCATACACTCATCATCATTAATGCACATGTCATCATATCTCACATACATGCATCATCATATAGTCATCATCCTCATCATGCATTCATGCACTCATCATTATCATATCACATGTACCATCATACCATAGGTGCACATACATCCATACACTCATCATCATTAATGCACGTGTCATCATATCTCACATACATGTATCATCATATAGTCATCATCCTCATCATGTATTCATGCACTCATTATTATCATATCGCATGTGCCATCATACCATAGGTGCACATACATCCATAGACTCATCATCATTAATGCACATGTCATCATATCTCACATACATGCATCTATTTACATGCAATATGCCATATGCATACACCCAAGCACATGATTCACTTTTAATTGTTATCTTTCACAAGGGTCTCATCAATTTTTCTTCCTAGGGACCAATATTTGCATCCCAAAATTTATCGGTCGCACCCAACCTGGCATCGCGAGGAACCTCCGGCACACACCTCCAGGCATCTGGCACACACCTCCGGGCATTTCGAAACTCCCGAGGACATCCGACACACACCTCCGGGCATCCGGTTCACACCTCCGGGCATCCCGACACTCCCGGGGCATCGTCGGCTCACACCTCCGACGGTCATTCATATTCTCATACCTTTCTTTTCCAATTTCACACTTGAAATTTCCAATACAATTGATTTAAATTGTTCTTTTGAAATCATGCAGTATGCATTAAAGAAATAGTCATTTGATTAAATAAAATCTTTCTTTTAGATCATGAAAAATTTATCATTTTCTTGAATGACATATGAAATACATGAAAGCCATTACACCATTATATGGTTAAAAATCCAAAGTCTCATAATTCACATAACAATTCATAAGGACCACACATCACAGCATAGAAGTGGCCATACGTTCCGATATCATAAATTTCAAAAATGTACAGCTTGCACAATTTTCGTATCACAGTCAATTAAATAGGCAAATGACCTTCAAAAATCATGAAATTTAACTATGTTGTAGTTAAGACATAGATAAAGATATCACATGAAAGAAATTTCTTCAAAAGAAATTTTCAAAGAATATATATAGGTCATGCATTCCTACATTATCAAACCCGAAACACACATTTTGCACAGTTTTCAAATCACAGCGAATTAAATAGGAAAATGACCTTCAAAAATCATGAAATTTAACTATGTTGTAGTTAAGACATAGATAAAGATATCACATGAAGGAAATTTCTTCAAAAGAAATTTGCACAGAATAGATATAGGTCATGCATTCCTACATTATCAAACCTGAAACACACACACCTTAAACAGTTTTCATATCACAGTCGGTTTAGTATGCAAATGGCCATCAAAACTCCTGAAATTTGAGTATGTTGTATTTAACACATAGATAAAGATGTTTCCTGAAGAAAATTTCTCCAAAAGAGGCTTGTACAGAAAGTTATAGGGCATGCATTTCAATATTTCCATGTCCTTAACACACACACCTTGCACAGTTTTCATATCACAGTCGGTTTAGTATGAAAATGGCCATCAAAACTCATGAAATTTGAGTATGTTCTAGTTAACACATAGATAAAGATTTTTCATGCAGAAAATTTCACCAAAAGAGGATTGTACAGAAAGTTATAGGTCATGCATGTCAATATTTCCATGTCCGAAACACACACCATGCACAGTTTTCATATCACAGTCGGTTTAGTATGCAAATGGCCATCAAAACTCATGAACTTTGAGTATGTTGTAGTTAACACATAGATAAAGATGTTTCATGCAGAACATTTCTCCAAAAGAGGCTTTTACAGAAAGTTATAGGTCATGCATGTCAATATTTCCATGTCCGAAAGACACACCTTGCACATTTTTCATATCACAGTCGGTTTAGTATGCAAATGGCCATCAAAACTCATGAAATTTGAGTATGTTGTAGTTAACACATAGATAAAGTTGTTTCATGAAGAAGTCGAAGAGAGATTCTTGATAAAAATCAACATGCAACCATAAATCTACCACAAGGTCAGCAAAACAGTTCCAGATCTAGTGTCTCTGTAGGATGAGAGTTTGACCCCTTAAATCTCCATCATTTTGCACCAAATTTTAGTATTTGTAGTTTAAGATGTTAGCTACAACTTTCATGAAGAAATTGAAGTCAAAATCGAACTCAAAACATGCATACAAGCTCTCACAAGATTCTGACTCAGGCGGTTCATGCGAAAAGAGCAACATCACTCAAGAACAAGTCATTCTAGCTTCGGTTTCTCCCTCCTATTCACCCAAAATTCGACATTTCTACAAACATACATGCAATACACACATGCAATAGTAGCAAGAGGACCCTAACTTGCCTCTAGATCAAGAAAAGGTCGAGCACACGGACGGCAAATGGGCTGCAACGCACGGATCTCCTTCTTCTTCCTCCTTTTCTTCCTTTCTTCCTTCTCTTCTTCTCCTTTCTTCCTCTCGGTTTCACTCTTCTCTCTCTCTCTCACCGTGTGACTTTCTCCTCCTCTCTCTTCCTTAATCCGGTTGCTTTTCCCCCCTAATGGTCTCCCTTTCCATCATTAGCAATGATTGCTAATTGCATGGTCTACACTTGGCAATCCAAGGAGGGACACATGTTTCTCTTCATGCACAAAAGGGACTCCATTTTCGGTTGGCTTTGGGCCAATAAATGGGCCGGCGACAGCCCCCCCCCCTTGGGCCTCAATGGGCCAACCATTTGGCCCACCTAAAGTCCAAGCTATTGGGCCTAAGGCCCAAGCCAAATTGAATCCCAACTCTACTTTAATAATTCACCTTAATTTTGTCCTTTATAGATTTCGAATTTTAAATTTCATATGGCCAAAAATCATGCAACATTTAATTTATAGGGATTACTTCTATGAGATGCATAGCCAAAAATAAGTTCTTCTTACTAATTTAACCTATAGTACTAATTTAAAACTCAAGAACACAAGCGTACAACTCTTAGTCTTAAGAGAAAACTAATGGCTAAAACATAATTCAAAGGAAATTTCATTACCTACTTAAGAGCTCTAATGCATCTTAGGGCTGGTCTCAAATTTTGGGATGCCACAAAATCTGGCCGCCAAAATCAATCCTAAACCAACCAATTTCAAGCTGAGAAAGATGTTTATCAAAACCTTCCCCTACGAGTACCACAATCGAATGGTAACCACGATCATTGAATCGTTTAATAAACTCATTCTAGTAGGGGAGCAAATTGAGATAGGGTTGAGGGATGGTTGGTTCATTGAACTTGTACCCGTGAGCAGGAGACTCAACATGAATAAAGAACCCCTAGTGGATGTTAATGCAACCTACATCGCAAACACCAGTCATCCCCCACCCATTTAGATAAGCATAAGACAACGACAAACCACCAGCGGTCAGCCGTCCCAGTGTTACAGCAATATGAGACAATTTACTCCGCTTCCTGGATCTCCATCACAGGTACTAGCAATCCTCCGGAAGAAGAACCTCCTTTCGATTGAGCCAAAGCAACCTAACGAAGATATGTGACTATCACATGGGAGAAGTGGGGCACTCGACCAATGAGTGCTTTGCCCTTAAAAATCGAATCCATAACCCATTAGACACTAAAGCCTTCTCATTCCAAAGCATCGAACCAAATGTCCAGAGCAATTCGCTCCTTGACCACACCGACGAAGTAAATGCGGTATTCAGTTTTAAGTCAGTCAGATAAGAAACGTCAAGGCACATACTACTGACATTTATCAAGGGCTGGTAGAGGCTAGGTATTGTTCAGGCAATGAAGTATCACCCTTAGCAACAAAGAAAGAAGGGCCATATGACATGACCACCAAGTTTGGAGACATTTTTGTAGGTGCCATCGAGGAGGAACAACTAAAAGAAACAAGTGATAACTTCTCGTTCACCTGGCTTCAATGTTAAGTCGATGAACTAAGCAAGACTGTACACCACTTAACGGAAAATTCCGCTCAAGCTGCTCGGGCATTCCGCTCTCGTTGTAATGAAGAGTTAGCAGCCAAAATAAATGAAGAAGACCCTATTGACACGATTTGGGAAGAGGATCAGCTATCTCAGTCCTCAAGCAACACACGGCCATATTTGTCTCCTCCTAAATTGATGGCCACTATTTTCCCCGTCCTCCTAGAGCAAGGAATGATCTCTAAGGAACTGAGACACCCTACCCCAAGTGCTTCCCTGATTATGATCCATCCAAGTATTGTGACTACCATTCGAGGGAGTTGAGGCACTCATTAAATGATTGTATTGTTCTGAAAAACAAGGTTCTGGATCTTTTGGATGCTGGGTATTCACATTCCGCTCTCCATGGCTATGTTATGGCAAAGATGACCTCTTTGTGGTACTGAGCACCCATACCATGTTCTGTGAACATGCTAGGGAGACGCGTAGAGGAAAGGCAATCATGGACACTTTGGGCCAATCGAGTGGTAAATTCGACTACTATGTCAACTGTTCAATTCCCCAATGTTTCTATGACAATCATCAGAGCATCGTCTCTGATGGATGGGGAGGGTTGGATGATAAAAAATTCACAAAGTTGGGAGCATAAGGAGGCGCGATTGGTGATTGGTATGAAGATTTCTTTGCGAGCACCATCGAGGAAGGATCGTAAGGGGAAGTGGGTGCAAGCCCGCTCAAGTAGAACCATTTTTAATTTCCTTGCATATTCCCCTACGTGGGAACCTGTACATCTTTCTGGCTTGTTTTGTTTTCAACATCAGTTCCGCATGAGGAACTAACTTTTGATATCACTCTTCCAAAATGTGAATCCACCTATTACTAAATAAAGCTGAAAACATTTTGAGGGCATGAGGAGACATACCAAACCAGCCCATTGATGATATCCAACTGGGAAATGAAAGAAGAAATCTGAGGCTTGGGTTTCCTCATGCTTCCTCCCCCTAAAGAAATATACATTTTAAAACAAAAAATATTTCACTACCAAAAGTTTTGTCAAAACATGATGTTAAATTTAATCCCCTTTATTTACTTCGTGTCTTAGAATACCATCCCCTTTGACTTAATACGACATGGGGCATTTGAAAATGGCATGTTATGACACCCTTTCAAGAAAGTAGGGGCAAACAGAAAGGATTATCCCCCTTCTCATTTGGCGAGCCACCCCTGGTAGCTCTGTGCACTCCGCCTCACTCCTACACAACTTCGTCTCAAGCCGAAGCAATATCTTCTTCGCACAATGTGCCTTAATAACTAGATGCTGCGACTTCATTAATGAGATTTCCAGGTTCGACAAGCTAAGAAACACAAGGAAGAAATTTCCTCTCTTCCTTTGAATTGACTAGTGTCAACAGGCAGAAAATCCAGACAGTTGAGCACCCCCCAACCGGTGTCCTTAATAGAGGATTAGGCACTCCACAACCAGTGTCTTTGACAGAGGATCAGGCACCCCACAAACAAATGCACTGAGAAAGGTCGGTGCATCCCTCGAGAAAGGTCAGGTAAACACTCATTGCTCTAATAGGCAATCGAAGAATGGTTTGGGTCCTGGAAAGGCAATTTCTCGTCAAGGCAACCGAAGAAAGGTTCGGGTCCTAGACAAACCACTTATTGCTCTAACAAGTGACCGAAGAATGGTTCGGGTCCTGAAAAAGTCATTTCCCATCAAGGCAACCGAATAAAGGTTCCGGTCTTGGAAAAGTCTAGGTAAGATGATACCCTGATACTTGCCAAACTCGGGGTTCACATCCTATCTCATTCATTCTCGGTAAATAACTACTGGCATATTCTTATCTGCCTTAGTATGTGTTTTGTTATATTCCTCATTTTATACATAGGACACTAGGTCACAAATAAGATACAATCTATTGCATATGCAAGGACAAAATTTAGGTACCAATTTGTCTTTGAATGCAACCTCTGCGAGCTCACTTTCAAAGAGGGGCGGTTGTTGACACCTAAATTTTAATTAGATGTTTAGGCCTTAATCTCTCTTTTAATCCTTATAATAAATAACAAAAACAGCAAAAAAATAAATAAAAACAAACAAAAAAAACAGCAGCAATCCGCTAGGGGTGGGCCTTTGCGCCTAGCCCCCTTTTCCTTCCCTTTTTCCCCCTCTGCATGGACCTAGGCCTAGCCTTTTCTCCCCTAGATTCGGCCCAGCTACTTTCTTCCTTCTTCTTCTTCCTCACTCCTTCCTTCTCCGCGTTTGTAGGCCACGCGCAACGACGACGACGTACTTGAGGACAGCCTACAACGAAGAGGGGAAGATTAGATTGGTAGCAGACGGGACACGCAAGTGAGGCAGCCGAGGAGACGCTAGTTTGGCCGCACCTAGGGCTGGTCAGCGTGTGAGGGCCGATGGCCAAACCTCCGTCGACCGGCCTCCTCCTCGCCTATAAATAGGGGGGCACCACCTCCGTCAACGAACACATAGAAGCCAACAAGCTCAGAGAGTTTCCCCGAGAGACTTCGGGGGAACTCAAAGAGCGAGCAAGGTAGAGAGGGGTCGTGAGCTTAAACGACCTCCCACCGAGAGACATCGGGGGAGGTCGACGGCAAGCGAACTCAAAGAGAGAAGAGAGACCGGAGGAAGGCCCGAGCAAAATCTAGGTGAGGAGCTGAGATCCAAAGACCAGATTTGAAGATCTGAGAGTGTGGGGTGGCAGAAAGACTAGATCTGACCTTGCTGGATTAGATCTTGGAGTCGCCGTCACCTGCCGTTGCAATTTCGCCAACCCTGACAACCTCCAGTCGGCATCGCTGAAGACGATGAGCGTCTCCCAACCTCCTGCTTGCTGTCCTATTGCCGAGTAGGCCAAGGCTGCGATCGCCTAGCTTATGTAAGTTCTACCCGCCGACCACCCTCACAGTCCTCAGCCACTACAGGATTCAGCTCTATCGCAGCATAGCCCAACGCTACCGAGGTCATTACGGTAAGCCTAACGCTAACGTTGTTCGACCCCTACCCCGACCTTGGTAACACCAAGCCGCCTCTGTTCACCTCGACACCCACCCACGGTCACTAGCGCCTACCACCACTACCTGTTCCTGCAGACCTCAACGATGCCCCTTGATTGGAAACCCTAGCCACCACCACCACTTGTCGCGTCGTCATCGTCAACCTTGCCACCGTCCGCTGCATCGCCATCGCCAAGTCGCCAACAATCCAACCTATGGCATCCTAAAACTCCATGGCAACCTCTAGATGCCTTACAACCTATGGAAGCGCGATGGACGCATCATTGACGTATGTTGTGGTCTTTAGACCAAAGAAGTGTAATAGAATTAATGGTCGAGCACCTAATGGGTGAATATTTTGTTGGAAATATGTTCCACGCCCATGTGAGATCAGGATTTATTTGATGAGGAAATTATGTTTTTTTGGCCATGAATTTTATAAGTTGGACTTTATTAATCCATGTTACAAAGTATTATAACCATTTAAATTGTAATTTAGTACTTTGATTTAATAGGGATTAAGCTGGTTTTTAAAATGTTAATTTTGGGTCATTTAAGTTTGGGTCTTAGGCCCAAGAGTGTTGGGCTTAAGATGGGCCAAAATGGTCAGCCCGTAGAGCCCATGAGGGGTCGTCGATCACACGAAGGAGGGGGAGACCGGTTTGCATGCCACCCCCATTTGTCCATTGAATTTAGCCAAGTGTCAAGCCATGCAAAACTAATGATGGCTAATGATGGAGGAAACGAAAATTAGAGGGGAAAGTGGGCGGCTTAAGCGAGAAAGGGAGAGAGAGAGAGGTTCGTCTGAGAGAAAAGAGGGAAAGAGAGAGAGAGGAAGAGAGAAAGGAAGAAAGGAAGAAGGAAGGAGGCCGTGCGTGCGAGAGGAAAGGGAGGTCCGGTCACCGCCGTCTGTCGCCGCGGTGTCCCGCTGTTGTGCTTGCCGTTTGCTCGGTTTGGAGGAAAGTGGGATCCCTTGATCTACTCTTGCATGCTGTGCTTAGTGTGTGTGATTGATTGGTGACAATTTCGGATTCATAGGATGTGAGAAATTGAAGTTATAAGAGTGGTGCTCTAGTCTAATGTGCTGTTCTTGAGAAAAACAGCTCGACCTTGGATGTTCTAGTGGCTTGCATGTAATCTTCTAGTTGAAATTTGACTTTGACTTCTAAATTGAAGTTGTAAAGGACTTCTTGGAGTATAACATACTCAAATTTGGGATGAAACAAACAAGTACAAGTAGGTGAAATCGTTGTTCTTTGGAAAGACTAGATCTGGAAATTTTGGTACTGACCCTTGATGAATGCATGGACTGTAAGGCAACCCTTTTGTTGAAATTTCACTTTGATTTCTTAACAAAAGATGTGAAGGACATCGTGAGGTATAGCATATAAAAAATTTAGAGAAAAAAAACAAGAATAGGTTGGTGAAATCGTGATCCTTTGGAAATGGTTAGATCTAGAATTACGGTACTAGGAACAGGGGTTTTAACCGTCCATATTTATTTATCTAGGAAGAATTTGACTTCGATGTCTTCATGAAGTATCTGCCTTATGCTCTTGGCTATCACATATTCAAATTTCATAATTTTGGAAGGTCATTTGGGCATCTAATCGGAAATGTTTCTAAAACTGTGCAATTTAATGTGTTTGGACTTTGTAAGTTGCGATGCGTGGACTATATCGTTTTATATGAGATTCTTTTGGAAAAGTGTTCTGTATGAAATATATCTCTCTATATCTTGCCTACAACATATTCAAATTTCGTAATTTTTGAAGTTCATTTGCCTATTTAACTGAAAATGTTTCAAAAACTGTGTAAGTTGAAATGTCAGAATAGCAATGCTGTGATGCATGGACCATACCGAATTATATGAGGATCTTTTGGTGTAGTGTTCTGCATGAAATATCTGCTTTTATGTCTTAACTATCACATATTTGAATTTCATAATTTTTTAAGGTCATTTGTGTATTTAATTAAAATGTTTTCTAAAACTGTTCAAGTTGGATTGTGTGAATTTAAAAAGCTGTAATGCATGGACTATTCTGTTTTGTATGAAATTCTGGTGGTGTGGTGTTCTTTATGAGATAACTGCCTTTAGAGCTTGTCTATGATGTATTAAATTCTTAGAATTTATTAGGGCTGATCACTAAATTTTAAGGAGTGTTAATTAAAAGAGTGCATTCCGTTTCTAAAATAATAGTAATAATCCATGAGTTTGCCCCATGAATTATAATGTTTTTAAGGGATCGATCTTGTTGCACATGTGATGACATTTGGCATTACATATAAAATTCAAAAGCTGAATTTGTCATTGTTGCCATTACATCATGTGGCATGTTGATGTTGAGACACATTTGTGAACATGAATTATGATAAATGAGGATACCGTCGGAGGTGTGAGCCGACGATGCCCCGGGAGTGTCGGGATGCCTGGAGGTGAGTGCCAGATGCCCGGAGGTGTTTTCCGGATGTCCTCGGGAGTTTCAAGATGCCCGAAGGTGTGTGCCGGATGCCTGGAGGTGTGTGCCGGAGGTTCCTCGCGATGCCAGGTTGGGTGCGAGCGATAAAATGTGGGATGCAAATATTGGTCCCGGGAAAGAAAAATGTGGTAATCCAATTGAAAGATGATAGCTGAAATTGAATAATGCATAGTATGGTGACATGTATGCATGACTGTGTGATGTTATATGTATAAGTGCATGGTGGTATGTGCAGATAGTATGGTGACATGTATGCATGACTGTATGATGTTATATGTACAAGTGCATGGTGATATATGCACATAACATGGTGACTTATATACATGGTTGTTTTGATGTAATGTGCAGGGCTGAAAGGTGAGGTATGTTTAACATGTATAAACTATATGTACTCTACCATGATGTCATGATTGTTCTGATTGATGCATTGAGTAGTTTAATGGATCTTTTACCTGCTGAGTGGTTGTACTCACCCCTTTGGGGACTAACATTTCAGATTAGAAACATGTCTCTACCATCAGTCATGTGTGGTACCTTTTACGGCATTCCATCTGATGTGGAGGTCGAGTGTGCGGAGCATATATGCGTCACCATTCCTGGTTTTGGTGTTCATTTGGGTTTGTGTGTTGGTGATGTATGACGTGGGTTTGGCTGGGGGCCTGGTCATCCAAGAGTTCTTGTCTGTGCACGTCCGTCGTGACGGAGTGATGCTGGGGATGCTGCCGTTGCCTTCGCCCGATGCACCAGGGTGGGTGTGATGGCCTGCATGAGGAGTGGGAGCTGACACTTTTTGGGGATAGCCGACACTTATAGATGGAGGGTTATACGTGATCCATATAGGGGGTCAAGATCTCTCTCTTTTGAGCTGTAGCCAACTTTAACTAAAAGTCTTGGCTTTTTGGTTGTACCAACCCGAGATGTCCATCTTAAAAATGTAAATAAAAGTGACTTGGCTTTATGTTTTCCTTCGATGTGTAGTTGGTGTGCATTGTATCATCGTTATGGGAGTAGAGGGATGGTGAGACTCGTCTTTATTTTCGCTATGAGCTGCGCGAAATTCTTTTTTAAAAATAAAAATAAAATATACCTATGAACCACGGTTCTTCTTTAACCCCTTTAATCAAATATATGTAATTGGTATTCAATAGGTAGAGTGATAGGTATCTGTGGTGACCTTAGTGATTTGGGGGTGTTACAGCGGTTGGTATCAGAGCAAAAGGTTTATTGGGAGTGATAAGGAGCCTCATTTGGAAATTGAGGAAGGTAATGCCAATGCACACCGTAGGATACTGACTAAGAGTGATTAACTAACTTTGAACAATGGGTGATGAGTATTCGCCCGTAGATCTCCAGTCCGTGTTCTGAGATTGCTTTTAGGTGTCAGTAACATGGTTATGTTACTTATTTTCCTTAGTTGTTGTTGCTTTTAATGGAGACTTTGAGTCATAGATATTTCCTAAAGCAAATGCTTGGAAACTGCAGGAAAATCATGGTACGTTATGGAAGTCATCATCCATCGAGGGGCTGAAGCCTCTGCAGCAAGGGCTGAACCTCGAATGGAAAATATCCTATAGGCATTGGCCAATATTGGAAATTTGATGGAAAGACAAGCGCAGCAACAACCTGGAGCAGAACGTCATACTCAAGGACTGGTGGAGCAATTTTTGAAGTTGAAACAACCTAAATTCAGTGGAATGGGAAGTCTTGAGGAGGCGGAGCATTGGATTGATGGGATAGAATGAATTTTCTGGTTGTTGGACTGCAATGATGCTGAGAAAATAACTTTGGTAGAGTACCAGCTGGAGGGAAATGCAAAGTTTTGGTGGAGAGCTTAAAGGGACACAATCTTTCCACCAGGTACTGATGTTAATTGGGATGAGTTTGTCAGAGCTTTCAATAGAAAGCATTTTTCTGACTATGCTAGGGACAAAAAAATTACATAATTTGTTTAGTTAGAACAAAAGGAGCTGACAGTAGATCAATATGAGGCAAGATTTTCTGAACTATCTAGATATGCTCCTAGACTAATTGAGGATCAGGAAGAGAAAGCTAAGAGATTTCTGAAAGGATTGAGAACTGACATAAGGAAGCAACTGGTGCCTTTGAACATAAGAGATTATAATGAGATCTATGAAATGGCATAGTTGGTGTAGCAGGAGTTAGTAAGGGAGCAGTCGAAGTATAAGAGACAGTCGTCTTTTGGTGATATCAGACGGGGTAAGAGACCCGGTACAGGTCAAGGTCAGACCTGGGAGTCTAAGAAGAAGGGCAATTTCAAGAGTTTTGAAAAAGCTAAGGATGGTCTGAATTTGGGAAAAGCACCTTATCGAAATGAAGAATGTCGAAGGTGTGATGGACGACATGGCCTCGGACCTTGTAATGGACAGTTGGAGTGTTATGGTTGTGGACAGGTAGGACATCTTAAGAAGGACTGTCCACAAGAGAGGTCGTGGACAAGTATTAACTCAATGTGACGAGTACCACAGCGTACTACTGGACCATACTCACAAAGGAATCCACAGAGACCACCAGCTCAAGGAAAAGTGTATGCTATCACCCAAGAGGAAGCAAAAGCTTCAAAAAACGTCATCTCAGGTACAATTTTCATAAATGGCAAGAAGGCTTATGCATTGTTTGATACGGGTGCTACGCATTCATTTATGTCTAAAAGATATAGACTATTGAGTAAAATAGAAACGACATTTCTTGAGACACCCCTTTGTATTTCTACACCTTTAAAGAATGCGGTGTTGTCTACATGGGTATGTGGAAAATGTAAGATAAGAATAGGAGGAAGGGATATGGAAATAGACTTAGTTGTAATGGCTATGTATGATTTTGATGTTATCATAGGAATTGATTGGCTTCATAAGTATCGGGCCAAAATGGATTGTTATGGAAAAGTGATCCAATTTATTTTACCTGATCGGTCGGATTGTGAGTTTCTAGGAGGTCAGACCAACTTGTCTATAGCACTTATTTCAGCAGTAGAGGCTTGTGCG
This sequence comes from Eucalyptus cloeziana, assembly GCA_014182715.1. Taxonomy (NCBI): domain Eukaryota; kingdom Viridiplantae; phylum Streptophyta; class Magnoliopsida; order Myrtales; family Myrtaceae; genus Eucalyptus; species Eucalyptus cloeziana. The sequence continues at coordinate 5,849,650 of CM024641.1, forward strand.
TTACTTGACAAAGGATGTCAAGGGTACCTAGCAATGGTTAAAGATTATACCAAGGAAGAACCTAAGCTTGATGAAATTCGAGTAGTAAATGAATTTCAAGATGTATTTCTTGAAGAGTTGCCTGGATTACCATCGGAAAGAGAGGTTAGTTTGAAATTGAACTAATGCTTGGAACAGGACCAATATCGAAAGCCCCATACAGGATGGCCTTAATGGAACTGAAGGAGTTGAAAGTCTAACTGCAGGAGTAGCTTGATAAAGGATTCATTAGGCCAAGTGCTTCACCTTGGGGTGCACCGTTTTGTTTGTGAAAAAGAATGATGGGTTGATGCGCTTATGTATTGACTATAGGCAACTGAATCAAGTGACCATTAAAAATAAGTATCCCTTGCCTAGAATTGATGATTTATTTGACCAACTCCAGGGAAGTTCGGCCTTTTCTAAGATTGACTTAAGATTGGGATACCACCAGTTAAGGATTAAGAAAGAAGATATTCCTAAGATTGCGTTTAGGACTCGTTATGGACACTACAAGTTCCTCGTCATGCAATTTGGATTGACGAATGCACCAGCTACATTTATGGATCTAATGAATAGGGTATTTAAGCCTTATTTGGATCAATTTGTGATTGTTTTTATCGATGATATCCTGATTTATTTGGGAGGACCTAAGGAACATGAGCAATACTTGAGGATAGTTTTGCAAACTCTGAGAGACCACAAGCTGTATACCAAATTCAGCAAGTGTGAATTTTGGCTGGACCAGATAATATTTTTAGGACATGTGGTGTCAGGAGGAGGAATTGCAGTGGACCCGGCGAAAGTTGAGATGGTAATAAATTGGCCGAGATCGACAACACCCACTGAAATACGGAGTTTCTTAGGACTGGCCGGTTATTATCGAAGGTTTATTCAAGGGTTTTCACGATTGGCAGGTCCCTTAACCAAATTGACTCGAAAGAACACGGAGTTTGAATGGAGTGGAGAATATGAAAGGAGTTTTCAAGAGCTTAAAAGGAAGTTGACCTCGGCCCTAATCTTGACTATACCATCTGGATCTAATGGTTTTACAGTGTATAGTGATGCATCTCATAAAGGATTGGGATGTGTTTTGATGCAACATGGCAAGGTCATAGCCTATGTATCTAGACAATTGAAACCCCATGAACTGAACTACCCGACGCATGATTTAGAATTAGCAGCTATAGTGTTCGCTTTGAAGATATGGAGGCATTATTTATATGGGGAAAAGTTTGAGATTTATACAGATTATAAGAGCTTGAAATATCTGTTCTCACAAAAGGAGTTGAACATGAGACAAAGGAGGTGGATGGAGTTGTTAAAGGATTATGATTGTGAGATACGATACCATCTAGGAAAGGTAAATAAGGTAGCGGATGCTCTTAGTCGTAAGTTAGCTATGGAGATGGCCAGTTTAAGAATGGCAGAATGGAACTTATTAAAGTCCGTAGCGGACTCGGAGTTTGAATTAAAAATGGATGGTTTTATCGGTATGCTTAAAGCATTAAAGATTGAACCTGAAATTATTCAGAAAGTTAAGAATCTACAAGAGTCTGACCCGAAAATTATGAAAATGAAAGATGCAGCGTCTTTAGGAAAAAGACCAGAATTTCAAGTTTTTGAAGATGGAGTGTAAGATGCCAAGGACGACTCTGTGTTCCCGACAATGAAGAAGTGAAGAGGGAAATTTTATCGGAGGCACATAGGAGTAAATACAGTGTTCATCCAGGCAGTACAAAGATGTACATGAATTTGCGTCAGCAATTTTGGTGGAATGATATGAAAGCAGATACGGCTAAGCATGTTTCTCAATGTTTGACGTATCAACAAGTGAAGGCGAAACATCGCAAACCTATAGGACTCTTGAGATCGTTAGACATATCGGAGTGGAAATGGGAGCATGTAACGATGGACTTTGTGCAAGGACTACCAATGACGTCAAATGGTCATGATTCTATTTGGGTAATAGTGGATCGTTTGACTAAGTCTGCCCATTTCTTAGTAGTCCGTATGAACTATTCAATGAATAAACTTGCCGAGATATATGTAAGCCAAGTAATATGCTTACATGGTATACCTGTAACGATCACCTCTGATCGAGACTCTAGGTTTACCTCGAACTTTTGGCGGAGTCTCCAAAATGCTTTAGGGACAAAACTTTAATTCAATACTGATTTTCACCATCAAACAGATGGACAAACAGAAAGAGTGATCCAAACTCTGGAAGATATGCTAAGAGCCTGTGTTATTGACTTTAGAGGAAGTTGGGATGAAAATTTGCATCTGATAAAGTTTGCATATAACAATAGTTTTCAGAAAAGTATAGGCATGGCCCCATATGAAGCTTTATACGGGAGAAGATGGAGGACCCTTGTCTGTTGGGATGAAGTAGGTGAAAGAAGATTGACAGGACCTGAATTGGTACAAGTCACCACTGAAGCTGTCGAGATTATCAGGAAAAGACTTAAAACAGCCTAGAGTAGACAAAAAGGCTACGCAGATAGGCGTAGAAGGCCTTTGGAGTTTAGTGTGGGAGATCACGTATTTCTTAAAGTATCTCCAATGAAAGGAGTATCTCGATTTGGAATGAAAGGAAAGTCGGGTCCCAGATTTATTGGACCTTTTGAGATACTTGAAAGAATAGGAGACATAGCTTATCGTTTGGCGCTGCCTCCTAATCTGGGAAATTTACATGATGTGTTCCATGTGTTGATGCTGAGAAAGTATTAGCCGAATCCTGGTCACATACTCGATCATGAAGCCATCAAAATGGATGAGAAAGTGAGATACATCGAAAAGCCGGTGCAAGTGCTAGACAGAAAGGAACAAGTCCTTCGGACCAAGACTATCCCACTGGTTAAGATATTATGACGACATCATGATATGGAGGAAGCCACATGGGAGAGTGAAGATCAGATGAAGGAAAAGTACCCCTACTTCTTTCAAGAGGCATAAGTGATGTCTAATTTCGAGGACGAAATTCTCTAAGGAGGGGAGAATTATGGCATCCTAAAACTCCATGGCAACCTCTAGATGCCTTACAACCTATGGAAGGGCGATGGACGCATCATTGACCTATGTTGTGGTCCTTAGACCAAAGAAGTGCAATAGAATTAATGGCCAAGCATCTAATGGGTGAATATTTTGTTGGAAATATGTTCCACGCCCATGTGAGATCAAGATTTATTTGATGAGGAAATAATGTTTTTATGGCCATGAATTTTATAAGTTGGACTTTATTAATCTATGTTACAAAGTATTATAGCCATTTAATTTGTAATTTAGTACTTTGATTTAATAGGGATTAAGCTGGTTTTTAAAAGGTTAATTTTGGGTCATTTAAGTTTGGGTCTTAGCCACAAGACTGTTGGCCCTAAGATGGGCCAAAATGGCCAGCCCGTAGAGCCCATAAGGGGCCGTCGATCACACGAAGGAGGGGGAGACCGGTTTGCATGCCACCCCCATTTGTCCATTGCAGTTAGCCAAGTGTCAAGCCATGCAAAACTAATGATGGCTAATGATGGAGGAAAGGAAAATTAGAGGGGAAAGTGGGCGGATTAAGCGAGAAAGAGAGACAGAGAGAGGTTTGTCCGAGAGAAAAGAGGGAAAGAGAGAAAGAGAGGAAGAGAGAAAGGAAGAAAGGAAGAAGGAAGGAGGCCGTGCGTGCGAGAGGAAAGGGAAGGTCCGGTCACCGTCGTCCGTCGCCGCCATGTCCCGTCGTTGTGCTCGCCGTTTGCTCGGTTTGGAGGCAAGGGGGATCCCTTGATCTATTCTTGCATGTTGTGCTTAATGAAAGTTGAAATTTGACTTCTAGTGACTTGCATGTAATCTTCTAGTTGAAATTTGACTTCGACTTCTAAATGAAAGTTGTAAAGGATTCTTGGAGTATAACATACTCAAGTTTGGGACAAAACAAACAAGTACAAGTAGGTGAAATCGTTGTTTTTTGGAAAGACTAGATCTGGAAATTTTGGTACCGATCCTTGATGAATGCATGGACTATAAGGCAACCTTTTTGTTGAAATTTCACTTCAATTTCTTAACAAAAGATGTAGAGGACATCCTGAGGTATAACATATCAAACATTTAGAGAAAACAAACAAGAATAGGTAGGTGAAATCGTGATCCTTTGGAGATGGTTAGATCTGGAATTACCGTACTAGGAACAGGGGTTTTAACCATCCATATTTATTTATCTAGGACGAATTTGACTTTGATGTCTTCATGAAGTATCTGCCTTATGGTCTTGGCTATCACATAGTCGAATTTCATAATTTTTTAAGGTCATTTGGGTATTTAATTAAAATGTTTTCTAAAACTGTGCAAGTTGGATTGTGTGAATTTCAAAAGCTGTAATGTATGGACTATTCTGTTTTGTATGAAATTCTGGTGGTGTGGTGTTCTTTATGAGATAACTGCCTTTAGAGCTTGTCTATGATGTATTAAATTCTTAGAAATTATTAGGGCCAATCACTAAATTTTAAGGAGTGTTAATTAAAAGAGTGCATTCCGTTTCTAAAATAATAGTAATAATCCATGAGTTTGCCCAATGAATTATAATGTTTTTAAGTGATCAATCTTGCTGCACATGTGATGACATTTGGCATTACATATAAAAATCAAAAGCTGAATTTGTCCTTGTTGCCATTACATCATGTGGCATGTTGATGTTGAGACACATTTGTGAACATGAATTATGATAAATGAGGATATTGTCGGAAGTGTGAGCCGATGATGCCCCGGGAGTGTTGGGATGCCCGGAGGTGTGTGCCGGAGGTTCCTTGCGATGCCAGGTTGGGTGCGAGCGATAAAATGTGGGATGCAAATACTGGTCCCAGGAAAGAAAAATGTTGTAATCCAATTGAAAGATGATAGCTGAAATTGAATAATGCATAGTATGGTGACATGTATGCATGACTGTGTGATGTTATATGTATAAGTGCATGGTGGTATGTGCACATAGTATGGAGACATGTATGTGACACGGTCCGTGAATCCTCCCATACCCGTGTACCCTTGGGAGTGAAGCTTGGGGTTATTGAGTGAAGAGTGAGGATGCAGAGAGGATAAACACAACTGGTCCATGGGAGTGGCGTCAGGACGGTTGGTGCTAGGAGTTCTAGGACAGAAGGAGTATATTGCTTAGGAGCTCTGAAGACAGGGTTGGCCTCCCGTGCACAAACTGGTCGGGAGCTGATGCCGCTCTCCTGATGAGGCCAGGGCAGGCCGAAACCAGTTGTTGAGCCTAACGAGGGCTGCTGTCTCATTCGAGGCACTAGACGCCCGAGCAAAGCTGGGCAAGGTACGATCTCGGATAAAAGGGCTATTCGCCGTATTGTTCACTGGAACAACTATAGGAGGAAGGCTGACCTAGCGAGTTCTGCTCGCCAGGCGTCGCACGGGTTGATCCACGACCAAGCAATCTACCGACCCGTGACATATGCATGACTGTATGATGTTATATGTACAAGTGCATGGTGATATATGCACATAACATGGTGACTTATATACATGGTTGTTTTGATGTAATGTGCATGGCTGAAAGGTGAGGTATGTTTAAAATCTATAAACTATATGTACTCTACCATGATGTCATGATTGTTCTGATTGATGCATTGAGTAGTTTAATGGATCTTTTACCTGCTGAGTGGTTGTACTCACCCATTTGGGGACTAACATTTCATATTAGAAAGATGTCTCTAGCATCGGTCATGCGCGGTACCTTTTACGACCTTCCATCTGGTGTTCATTCGGGTTCATGTGTTGGTGATGTATGACGTGGGCCTAGCTGGGGACTCAGTCATCTAGGAGTTCTTGTCTGTTCACGTCCGTCGTGACGGAGTGATGCTGGGGATGTTGCCACCGCCACCGCCAGATGCACCAAGGTGGGTGTGATGGCCTCCGTGAGGAGTGGGAGCTAACACTTTTCGGGGATAGCCGACACTTATAGATGGAGGGTTATATGTGATCGATATAGGGGGTCGAGATCTCTCTCTTTTATGTTGTAGCCAAGTTTAGCTAAAAGTCTTGGCTTTTTGGTTGTACCGACCCGAGATGTCCATCTTTAAAATGTAAATAAAAGTGACTCGGCTTTATATTTTCCTTCAATGTGTAGTTGGTGTGCATTGTATCATCGTTACGGGAGTAGAGGGATGGTGAGACTCATCTTTATTTTAGCTATGAGCTGTGCCAAATTCTTTTCAAAATATATATATATATATATATATACCTATGAACCACGGTTCTTCTTTAACCCCTTTAATCAAAGATATGTAACTGGTATTCAATAGGTAGAGTAGTAGGTATTTGTGGCGACCTTAGTGGTTTGGGGGCGTCACACAACCATCCCTCCTTGGTGCCGTGAAGAAACATTGGAAGAGAGTGTTGTGAAATCGGGTCGAGTCGTGTCGGACGTGAGTCAACGTCTGTAAGGATCCATTCGGGCATGGATCGGGTAGGGTTTCGGGCTCGGTCCGGCCAACCGAGCCCGATCACACATGGGCAGCTCACATGGGCTTAGGAGTGGGCGACCCTTTTGTTTTATTTATTTATTTATTTCGTGGGCCTTGATTAAAACATCTAAATGAAAAGGAATCCTGGGCTGGGCCCGCGTTTCGAGCCGCCCGGGCTCCGCTCGTCGCGATCCGGGTCGACCCAACCGGGGATCCGACCTTGTTCGTTTTTTATATTATAATAATAAATAAATAATATTTTTTAATAAAAATCAAAAAATTGTTTTCTAGGAAATAAAAATATCTCATATTTTCCCAAAAAGGCCAAAAAAGTAAGAAAAAGCCAAAAATGACCAAAGGAAAATCCAAAAATGTTTTTCCTCCACAAATGCATGGAAAACCCCTAAAAAACCCAAAAATCTTAGGGTTTAAACAAGATTAGGTACCGAAAAGGGCATTAGTGATTAACTAGTGTATTCAAGTCTTCGAACCTAGTTTTTCTGGTTGCGCAGGAGCGAGTATTTCTCCCAATATTTCGCTTAGGTTTCTAATCGACTCACCCCAAATTGATTAGTGGCGACTCTGTTTTAAAATTAACTTACAGGTTAAAAACTTGGATTTTTAAGTTGTGAATTGGTGGACTTGAGAGAGTTCTGGTTAAGCTTAATAGACTTAGCCAAACCATTAGCCTCCACCAGCACCCACCCTAATTGCGCGCCGAAAAAAGAGGTCGCGACAAGCAAGAGGAATTTTATTAGGTTCACTAGTCAATAGCAAGCCATCTTATATTGAAACTGTGTCATGTAATTTAAAAACATTTCATCAAAAAGAATAAACCAACTTTATTTAGGTGGTGGCCCCAGTAAAACTTCAGGTAATTTCTTTCCTTAGCTTACACTTAGGTTGGTGTGGAAGCGGGAGTTTGTGAGTGGTCTGAACTCAGAATCCTCGAAACCTAGATGACATCGAACAAGGATATAGCTTTGCACTTTCTCAATTTACTATTAGTTCTATCTACTAGGTACAAAAGTTTCTATGTTTTCTTACTGGGGAAATTAAATGTTGGTATGATGAAAATGAAACTTGTGTCTAATCTTATTACTTCTTTCATGAATCAATCACCAGGTACACCGTAACTCTTATGCCCTAGTAGTGAGCATCGAGAACATCACCCTCAACTAGTACTTTGGCAATGACTGGTCGATGCTCGTGTTGATGCTCATCTCGAACTGCCTCTTCCGAATGGGTGGTGTAGCGATCCTCCTCTCCAACCAGTCTTCCGACCACCGCTGCTCGTAGTACCGACTTATCCACACCATATGCACTCACAAAGGCTCGAATGACAAAAGCAATAATTGCGTATTCCAGCGAGATGATAAGAAGAAGAAGATTGACTTGTCACTCTCCATGGACTTGATGGCGGTCGCCAGGGAAGCCCTGAAGACCAACATCACAACCCTCGGCCCATTAGTGCTCCCGATCTCGGAGTAGCTCTTGTTCTTCAACACCTCGGTCGTGAGGAAGATGTTCAAGATGAAGATTAGGCTGTACACTCATGACTTTAAGATGGCCTTCAAGCATTTTTGCATCCATGCTGGAGGCCAAGCTGTTCTCGATAAGGTACAAAAAACCTTGAGCTCATTGATTGGCACATGGAGCCATCAAGAATGACTCTTGATTTGGAAGCATGCCAAGTAGCTTATTGTGGTACAAATTGGCCTATTAGGAGGCCAAAGGAAGGATTAGGAAAGGTGATAGGACATGGCAGATCACTTTCGGGTTTGGATTTAAGTGCAAAGGTGTAGTTTGTTAGGCATTGAGGACCATCGACCCAGCGAAGGAGAAGAATCCATGGATGGACGAGATTCACGAGTTCCCCCGTCCATGTTCCAAAAGTGACATCTATTGGATCTACCAAGAAATAAGTGCATCGTTCGGGATTTTGCCAATATAGGCGAGGTTGAGGACACACAGAACCTTAATTACTCTTTTGCTTTGGGTTCATGCACAAGCATCATTCCAAATCTACTCAATACTAAACTTTTCTTTGCCTGAAATCGATTCCTGGAAGAAGTGTGCATTTGGCTTTGTAATCGTCCATATGATCAGTCAAAGCAGGTTTTCTATAGCTGGATTACTAGAAGAAACTATCGTGTTGTTCACCTATATTGCAAAGTTACATCGAGACTTCGAACTTCATATTCCACGAAGGCTTTTAGATGTTATTGCCTCTCGAATCATTACTAGTTTCCGTGCAAGAGCTAACCTATAAACGTAATTTAAGTCAAAAATCCATAAGTTTAAAAGTCAAACGTTAATTTATTTTGGTTGGTTAGACAACCATCTATCATTTTATTACCAGGGACAAAAATATCGATGGTGAACAAAAGGTCCAAACTGCACACATCGTCTTACTACTGGAACTCATTTAGATAGTGAAATAAATTAGACAATCAGCTCTAACGTGATTATATATTGTGTTTAGATGAATAATTGAAAATTTCTTCTAATCGACTTTTAAAACCATTTCTTAGAAGTAAAGTTTCTCAAATATTTGTATTTAGAGTAACCAAAACTTGTGGTTCTTGTGAGATGTCACAATACTAGTACCAACTGTTTTGCGAGCTTAAACTATTAGATAAATGTGTGATTTAATATTTATCACTCTAACACTCCTCCTCACGTTAATTCTAATCTTTTTTTGCTTAGTACTAAGCATGCAAATTTAATTGTGGCTTCAGCTCTAATATCATGTGAGATTTTGTGAAACCACTGTCAATTTTTCCAAAAGCTTAAGTTGTTTGATGAAGGCATGGTTTATTAGAGTAATTAAATATTAAATCACGCCTTCATTTTATAGCATCGACTTTTAGAATAGTTGATAATAATACTACAAAAATTACACAATTTTCATTAGCTACTCTTATTTTTGAACAAGTGGTTGGTAAAAGATCTGAGCATAAGGCAACAATAAACCTAGACTATATGCTCTTTCTATTTTATTGGTACCATTGAAGTTTGACACTTGATGGAGACACAAATATTGGTTAGCTAACTACCAGTTTGAAAGTGTTAGTATAACCACCTAGAGTGGGGGGTGAAAATATGTAAAGACAAATTTAACCAATAAAAACAATAAAAGTTACTTTCTCAAGCAAGGTCTAATTAACATAAGACTCAAATAAGATAATCTAGAATTTAGCAAGACACTGAAAAATATTGCAACAACCAAATTAAAGAAGTTAAGGAAAGAGAAAATTGAACACATAATTTATAGTGGTTTGGCTTAGATCAAGCCTACGTCCACTCTCCCATGCTGACAGCCTTCTAGTTGGATTCCATTATGAAATCAAAAAAAAGTTACAGCGATTTGAGTATGATCATTTAGTGCAGAGTTTCTTTCTCTTTCACTAAGTCACTCCTTTGTGTTTTTCTCTCTTTGAGTATAATTGTAAACGCAATCGAAGAAGAACAAGTGATTTGGTAACTTTAGACTTTGGAATTTTAATCCTCACGCACACACTCAAATGAATTTCATGACCTTAAATACCCCTCCATGCCTTTCTATCCGTTCACAATTTCCAAAAGAATTTCTTCCAATCAATCCGTTGGACATAATCAATTAAGGAAATCTTGTAGCCGTTTGAAGATTGAGGTGAAGATCCGAGGATTCTAGTTGCCCATACAATCAGAATCTAGGTTTCCATAAGTAGATGCTTCCCAAAAAGGAAATTGTCTTCGAAATTGATTTCATCAATATATTTGAAAAGATATGTGATAATCTTCGCCAGAAAGCTAGATATGTCTTGATCGTACTGAATCCTAGTTGGAAGATCAACAAACTTGAGTCTGATTATGTCTTCATTCTAGACTTGGTTCAGTCTGGATCTTCGTCAGAGTGGGAAAAACTTCTGATGTAAAATAGACTTTGATAGCTTTCCATGATATAACATAGAAGTCTAATATTCCTTAGAATAAGAACAAGAATAAGAATAAGAATAAGAGAAAGAAAGTTTTGTCAACTTCAAAACCAAATAGGTGTTTTCTCAACAATCTCCCCATTTTTTATGATGATGAAACTTTCATGCAGATTTAATAAGAAATTATAACCTGTAAAACAACACTTTAGTAACATATGATAAAGAATAGATGAATAATATAGTAGTCTGCATCCACAAAACACATCAGTCTCATCAGAACTACAAAACAGTGCCAATACCAATTAAAATTCAAACACAAGTTTAAGCACCACAAGTTTAAGTTCAAAAAGATTCAAGTTCAAAACACAACCACAAAAGATTCAAGTTTTAAATTTGCATAAGCTTTCCCCCTTTTTGTCAACAACAAAAAGATAAAGTTAGTGAGTTGTAAAAAGAGGTTGAGTCGAAAATGATCAGAGATGTTTGGGAACACGAAGAAATTGGAAACCCTCCAAAGACTGCATGGTCTCCTCAAGCTTATCTTGACACTGATGATGAACAGCCTCCACTTTTGCCACAGTCTAGGAAGCCTGCTTATTCAAAGTTTGAACTTGAGTGTCAAAAGATTGTGCCTTGCCTATAAGGAATTCTGAGGTAGATTTGAGAGCAACATGTAACTCCTGAATTTCAAACTCCATAGCATATTGCTATGCCTTAATCTCTAAGAGCAGTTCTACTATCCGAGGATAGTTAGCTTGCGGTTCTGTTTGGGCACTAGCCTCAACGTATTATACTTGTGGAGTATCTAGAAGTGAAGGAACATTAACTTGAACGAGTGTAGTTTGTTGCTCCCCATGAATAGTAGTTCCTTTTGCCAGACCTTCAGGTGAGACTTCAGGAAAATGAGATGCGAATACATCTTTAGCGTCTAGCGAGGATCAATTGATGCCATCACTAGCAGTATGTTCAACAATGGGAGTTTTCTCACTTACTCCCCCTGTTTTGATGCCTTCAGGTTGAGAGGTAACTTCTTCCTCTTGAACCTTTCATGTTCCAGCACGAGTTTCCTTATCAGTTGCAGTCTCATCAATTTCTAAGGCATCAACTTCCCTAGTATCTTCTCCTTCCTTCTCGGTCTTGTCCTATTCTAGGTTCATACCAACATCTCCATTTGAGTCATCATCATCAATCTCTTTCATTTCAGTTTCTTCAGCATCACTCTATTCTTCTGGTTCCTTCTTGCTTTCATCTTCTTCTTCTGACTCAGTAAAACCTTGAAGATTACACAAGGCCATAGCAGAGATTGTCAAATTATCATCTTCCTCCTCTTCATCCTGCAGAAGGATAGATCTTTTCCTCTTTGATGACTTTGAAACAACACTCTTTCCCTTGTGTTTCTTCTTAGTAACAGTTCCTTTCCTGATTTTGCTAGCAGATTCTTTCTTTAAACTATCCAATGCTCCAAAGAGATCTTTCAATCGCATTTTTGAGATAATCTTTAGTCCAATTTGCATTGGAGCAAGAGTTTTGGAGCAAAGTTGAGATGGTAGTTGTATCTTGAAGTGTTTGAAGAGTCTGGTTATCAATGCAGAGTACGTCAATTGTCCTTGTTCTTTCATGATTGTTCTATACATATGCAGAATGATGGTGTGAGGGAGTGAAAAAGAGACACAATTGCAGATTGCCCACATCTTCTTTGATTCAAATTTGGATATATCAGTTTTTGAGGCTGCCTTGGGTCTGAGACAATTGATAACTATCTTGTGTAGCAAGATATTCAAAGTAGGCATTCTAGAGTAAGTAATATTGCCACTAGAAATCCTATCACGATCTAGAGACCTTGTGACTTGCGCATTTGACACATTAATAGGCAGGAATCCACTCCTTTCCACACCTAACAAGTCAGCCAAGAGATTCACATCCACATCAAAAACTCTGTCACACATAGTAAACTAAATATGAGTGGGATCCAAAACAAATAGATTAGAGTAAAAGTATGCCGTTAATTCAGGGTATGCCTCCGACGTTTCTACATAGAACTTCTCCAACTGAAGTTTAGCAAACTTTCCCCTCGAATTAACCTTGATGGAATCCAGGAAGTCAAAATCCACAATTCGAGGGTTGATAATTCCTCAATTCAGCATTTGAGCAAAAATTTTCTTATGCTCTTTTGAACAAAAATTTTCATTCTTTCTCTAGGGATTTCAGCAGTAAGTCCAATCTTTTGTTGGAAATTTTTAAAGATCCCTTCATCATCATCTTTGTTTTCTAGTTTATTTTCTGACCCAAAATGTGGATTAGAATGAAAGTTCGCAAACTCCTTCACTGCAGTTCCAGGTTCTACTAATCATAACTGTTCCATGGCTTGCAAAAATACAGTTTCATTTTCATAGCCATTTTCTTTTAGAAAGTTACTTATGAAGTTCATAGGCTTCCTCCTTCTTCAAAAAGTTATAGTGTTAAGAAGTACCTCAGGCTTTCTCACTGAAATGGGGTTTGCATCCTAAGTAACTTCTTCATCTGCAGAACGGCGAGGAGAAGGTGAATCTTCTCCGGTCATATGAAAATGTGTTGGTCCTTCAAGAATATTTTGAGGCCCGCGACTAGCAATGTGAGAGGATTTCCTTTGGAACAACATTGAAGCAGATTTGGAAGACTTTGACGACATGCTCGTGTAAAGGAAAGTCAAATATTTGCTGAGAGTTTGCGAGAGAAATCAAGAACGATGAGGGGTTGAGAGTTAGGCTTTGAAAAACAATTGCAATCGTAAGAGAGATTTAAAGAAATCGAAATAAGGCAACTGAATCGTTATAAAGGAAAGTGCCTTTTCAAAAAATTTAAAAAGATAACTACCAATTATAAATTCAAAAAATCAGCAAGGAAATTGTAATTTCCAAATATAAAAAAGGCAAGAGATGATTTAGAGATAAACATACCATTCGTACTTACACGCTAAAGATAAAATAAACTACCTGAGTCTAGAGGATTTTCAGATATATGCAAATACCTCATGCTAATCTGTTGAGTCTGCATGATCATAGACTTTAGTTAGATAAAAGAATGAGGTTCAACTTTTCATGAATGGACTCAAATAAGCTCTTCTCCAATGGTTTGGTAAAAATATCCACTAGTTGGTTCTTCGAATCAATAAATTGAACATTAATCTCACAATTCTGAACATGGTCTCTAATGAAGTGATGACGAATTTTGATGTGCTTTGCTCTTGAGTGAAAATTTGGATTTTTGGTAAGATTAATAGCACTTGTGTTGTCACATTTGATTTTAGTGCATGATTCTTCTATTCCAAAATCTCTTAGTTGTTGTATGATCCATAGAATTTGTGAACAGCAACTTCCAAGAGCAACATACTCTACTTTTGCTATTGAAATAGCCACAATATTCTACTTTCTTGAAAATCAGGACACTAACATTTGTCCCAGCAGTTGACATGTCCTTGAGGTACTTTTCCTGTCAACTCTAGAACTAGCCATATTAGAATTAGAGTAACCAAGTAAATTAAAGTCTCCTCCTTTTGGATACCACGGACTTAGCTTTGGATAAGTTGCAATATATTTTATGATATGTTTAATATCACTAAGTTGTGACTCTTTGGGATCAAATTGAAATCTAGCACATATACACAAACTGAATAAAATATCTAGTCTAGAAGTAGTTAGATAAAGAAGAGAACCAATCATGCTTCTGTATAGCTTTTGATTGACTTTCTTTCCATCTTCATTTTTGTCAAGGTTTGAAGAACTTGACATAGGAGTTTATGTTTTCTTGCAATTTTCCATTCCAAACTTCTTGATAACATCTCTGGCATATTTCTCTTGATGAATGAATGTTCATTTCTTTGATTGTTTGACTTGTAGACCCAGAAAGAAAGTTAATTGTCCCATCATACTTATTTCAAATTCTTCTTGCATAGACTTTGAAAACTTCTTGCACAAATTTTCGTTAAAAGATCTAAAGATTATATCGTCTACATATATTTGAAAAAGTAGGAAATATTTTTCTTCTTTGTTGATAAACGAGGTTGTGTCAACCTTCCCTTTCTCAAAACCATTATTAATCAAAAACTTACTCAACCTCTCATACCAAGCTCGAGGTGCCTGTTTCATACCATACAACGCTTTCTTCAGTCTGTAGACCAAGTTTGGTTTTCTAGGATCTTTAAATCTAGGTGGTTATTCCATATAGACTTCTTCTTGTATAAAACCATTAAGGAAAATACTCTTTACGTCCATTTGGAATAACCTGAAATTATGAAAACATGCATATGCAAGTAGTAGTCTAATTGCTTCTAACCTGGCTACAGATGCATAAGTCTCATCATAGTCTATTCCTTCCTCCTGTGTGTACCTATTTGCAACAAGCCTTGCTTTGTTTATGGTTACTTTGCCCTTTTCATCCATCTTGTTTCTAAAAACCCACTTTGTTCCAATCACAAATTTACCTTTTAATTTAGGAACCAGCTCCCAGACGTTGTTGATACTGAATTGTTTGAGTTCTTTCTGCATAACTTCTATCCAACTTTCATCAGACAATGCTTCTTATACTCCTTTTGGTTATATTTAGGAAATAAGTGCTATTGCACTGCAATCTTATTTTGCCTTGGATCTAGTGCGGATTCTTTCTTCTATATTTCCAATAATGAGCTCTTTGGGATGACTTGATTTGTGCTTCCAGTTGCTATTCAGTCTATCATGTCCTGTTGAAATCCGCTGATCATTTGTTTCCTTCCAATCTTCTGACTCTTGTTTTGCTTGACCTTGATCTTAAGAGGATTGACGTTCTCCTAGGGAATTAGACTTTATTAGGTTTGAAACTGGTTCATACTGTTTAACTTGAGTCTGATCTGGTTGAATCTAAATATCTTCCTAAAATTTGACATTCATAGATTCTTTGATATATCGAGTATTCTTGTTGAAAACCCTATAAGCTTTACTTGATGTAGAGTACCCAAGAATTTTCCTTCATCTGATCTTTCTTCAAATTTTCCAGCTTGATCATTTGCATTCTTTAAGATGAAACACTTATAGCTAAATACATGAAAGTAGGAGATGTTTGGCTTCTTCCCTTTATATACTTCATAAGGAGTCTTTTCTAAGATTGGCCTTAAAAATACCCTGTTAATTATGTAACAGGCAGTGGAAACTGCTTCTGCCCAAAAACGAGAAGAGATTTTACTTTCTATCAGTAGAGTTTTTGCCATCTTCTATAACGACCTATTTTTCCTATCCACAACTCCGTTTTGTTCTGGAGTATATAGAGAGGAGAAAACATGTTGAAGACTAGACTCATCACAGAACTTTGCAAAGTTTTGATTTTCGAATTCTCCTCCATGATCAGTCTTTATGCTTGAGATAACATAACCTTTCTTGTTTTGAACTTTCTTGGCAAACTTTGAAAAGTAAGTAAAAGTTTCAAAGTTACTTGCTAAGAAGAAGACCCAAGTAAATCTTGAATAATCATCCATAATTACTAAACAGTATTTCTTTCCACCAACACTCTTAAGTTTTTGTTGGTCCAAAAAGATCCATATGAAGAAGCTACAAAACACGATTGGTAGAAACTTGATTTATTGGTTAAAAGAACTTCTTACCTGTTTTCCCAAAATACACGGAGTGCACAATTCAGACTTTTGATAAGCCATTTTGGGAAGGCCTCAAACCAGCTTCTTAGAAGAAAGTTTGACAATCTGTTTCATATCACCTGTCGAAGCTTACGATGCTAGAAATTTGTTTCATCTTGAATATAAAAGAGGCATTGAGAGCTCTCTAGACTTATGTCCAAATGATAAATGTTGCCATGCCTTCTCCTAGTAAAGAATTGTGACAGATCTTGACTAACTCTAGAGCAAATATCTTCTTGAAAATTGATTCTGAAACCCGTATCACACAGCTGACTTATGCTCAAAAGATTATAATTTAAGCCTTTTACCAGTGAAACGTTGTTGATGATTAGACTCTCAATTTTCACTATTCCAAATCCTATAATATTTCCTTTGCTATTTACACCAAAAGAGACATTTCCTCGCTTTTGTCTTTTAATTTTTACGAAGCTACTTGAGTCTCCTATCATATGCTTAGTGTTGAACTAGTACGAGCACCTAGAGGGGGGTGAATAGGTAACTAAGATGATTTTATAAAAATAACAGAATGTATAGACAATTTCTTTGATGAGGGATTAAGAATTTCAAAACAATAATCGCTGCAAGTGAAAGCAATATAAAGTAAAAGGATTAGGGATAGAGAATCAAGACTCCAGATTTATAGTGGTTCGGCTTAGACCAAGCCTACGTCCACTCTCCCGCACGAACAGCCCTTTGGCTGGATTTCACTAAGAATCAAAAAGAGAATTTACACTCTCACGCCCTTGATTCCACAGTGTAGAGACTCTACTACACTTCCTCAAGGTCTCACCACAGTTCAGTCTCTCTTTTGATTACAAGTATAGCTCGAAGGATAAGATCATAAAATAACAAAGAGATTTAAACTTTGGAATTCTTCTATCTTCCACACTTGAACAACTTGAACATCTCCCTTTAAATACTTCTTCATGCCTTCATTACCGTTGGCACATTCCAAAGAAGTTCTTCCAATCAACCCGTTGGACATAATCAATTTAAAGAGATCTCAAGTTCTTCAAGGAAAATGTTGATAACCCATCAATCCTGCTCGCCCATACAATCGGGATCTTGGTTTCCATAAGTAGAACCTTCCAAGTATAAGTTGTGAATCTAGAGAATCTAGATTATTCGAATACGAATAGAAGATATTGTAGTGCTAATTCCAATCGAGAGATATTCCTTAACCGTTGGAGTCAAAACCATACTAGAAGTAATCGAATAGAAGTTTTAACTTTGTCGGTCCGGAATCATACGTGAGAGTTAGACTTTGAAACTAAAGTTTTGATGTCTTCGAGACTTTGCCGGTAGAGTCTGCAAGTCTTCGGACTAGATTGATGGAAATGTTTTATCGACTTCAAAATACCTTAAGATAAATTTTCCAACAATTACCCCCTTTTTGATGGTGACAAAATTTTCCTGCAGATTTGAATACAATTGCCCTGCAACACAACATTGAAGCTGGCAATGATATCTCATATAAGATTAGAGTAAAGATAGTGAAAGTTGTCCTGTACATAGATCTGCATCCACAAAAAACAAATTAGTACTGGATAGATGTTAATCAACTATCTTTATCTAACTTAATAGCTTAAAAATAAGCAAGCAATCCAAAGCTTAAGATAAAGTCATAAAGTCAATCACAACCAAATAAATTATTGAATCCAAAGAGTGTTTAAAAGCTGAAAAGCTGAAAGTTTGGAATGGAAATCTGCAAAAACTTCTCCCCCTTTTTCTCAGCATAAAAAGGTGAGAAAGTCAAGGTGCGCGAGGAATGTGAACAAGATGAAAGTCTTCCATTGACTTGACAGTTTCCTCCAGTTTCCTCAAATCCTCCTGCAGTTAAGTAAGAGTGTGCCTTTGGCGGTGCCCTAAACCTGAAGTTGAATATCTTTAATTTGATCTTGAAAGGTGATGAACATGGCATGATTCTCATTCTGCAGTGTCTGGAATTCGCATCCTAAAGCATATATCTGGCCTTTAAGCTCCAAATTTAAGCTCCAAAATGATTTCAAGCGGTCTTCCAAAATCTCTTGAATGGTCAGTTTGCGTGCTTGCTTCAACATGGTCTGTTTATGGAGTTAAGCCAGTGGAGCGAATATCAGCAGGAAGATCAGTATTTGGAGATGTTGCCTCTTCCTCAGGAAAATGAGAGGCATGGACATCCTCAGTATCAGCAAGTAATCGACTTACGCTTGCACTGGTAAAGGTCAAAAGAGGAACACTCTCTCTTTGAATATCTCCCCGTTTCAATGCCTTCGGAGGAGAGAAGTATTCTTCTTCTTTGAGAACCTTCTTCAGTGTCAAGATGTCTTTGATCTTCTTTTCCTTCTAGAGAATCTGCACGACCTTCTTCGGCATGTTGTTCTTCTGGCTGTTGCTGTGAGTCTATTCTAGCTGTTTCTTCTTCTTCTTCTTCTTCTTCTTCTTCTTCTTCTTCTTCTTCTTCTTCTGTCTACAAGGATTCCTTCTCCTGGTTCCCTTTCTCAGTTTCTTCTTCAACTGGATGTTCTTGTTCTGCTGACTCAGGAACATGATGTTAAGAAACAACGGTAGAGATACGAATATCATCCTCATCATCTTCTTCATCCTGCAAGATGATCGCCCTCCTCTTCTTGATAGGACCAGTCATAGGATCTTTTCCTTTCCTCTTCGCAGCAAATGAGTCTTGTTTGGTCTTGATAGGGGTTTTCTCCTTGAACAGCTCAAGCTTTTTATTGAGTTCTTTCAAACGCATTTTCGTAATCATCTTCAGCCCGATGACCATTTGATCAATAGTCTTCACACACATAATGTTGGGAGGCTGAATGTTCAAATGTCTGAATAAACGAGTGATGAGAGCATCATAAGGGAGTTTGCCCTTCTCCTTCACCATAGACCGATACATGTGGAACATGATAATATGGGGCAAGGAAAAGTTAAGACTGATCTTGATGGCATACATCAGTTTTGCTTCAGAAATGGATACATCTGTCTTCGATGTCGACTTCGGTCTAAGACAGTTGATCACAATTTTATGAAGCAAAATGTTTGAAGCATTTATCCTTGAATAGGAGAGATGGCCTTCAGCGATTCTATCTCTTGCAAGCTCCAGAGTTACATGGCTAATAGACACGAAAATTGATTGGAAAGCTCTTTTTTCCACACCAATAACGTCAGCCAGAGTATCTGCGTCAACCACATACTCTTTGTCCCTCACACTAAATGAAAAACTGTTTGCATCAAGAAAACTGAGGTTAGAGTAAAAGTAAGCTGTCAGTTTAGAATGAGCAACCTCGCTCTCAGTACAGATTTGATGAAGTTGAAGCTTCTCAAACTTCTCCCTTAAAGTGACGCTTAACAGATCGAGATAATCAAAATCCGTAGTTCGTGGGTTCATCACCCCACGCTTCAGCAATCTTGCATACACCTGCTTATGTTCCTTCGATCGAAACAATTCGTCTCTCTTTCCCCGAAGAGTTGCAGCCACACCATCCTAGGCTTAAAATGCACAAACATCTTCTCATCATCATCTTTTCCCTCAGGCTGATTGACACTACTAAAGCGAGGGTCACTCGGAAAGTTTGCAAAAGTCTTTGCTGCTGTTCCAATAGGAACAACACCCGATCTTTCCATCACAGTTAGAAAATGAGTCTCATTTCTATAACCATTCTCTTTCAAGAATTCATCAATAAACATCATTGCATAACCCCCTTCCTTCAAAGCAAAATAAAGCCTATAAACAAATGCAGGCTTAAGAGACCTTACTGGTTCTACATCTTCAATGATGTTTTCCTCTGCATGTTGAGGGTTACAAACATGTGATCTAGTGGAAGAAGTGCGCTGTTGAGAATGTTGATGCATCTATCCACTTGGAGAGTCTCCTTCTTCAGTACGATCAAAATGCATAGGCCCCTTACCCAAGCCTTGTGGTCCCCTCCTTACTATTCTGGAAGATTTCCTTTTGTACGACATTGTCACTATCTTTGAAAGAACTTTCACACTTGTATCGCAAGAAAAATGAAAACTTGAAGAGAAGAACTTGTGAAGAAAAATCTCAGAGAGTCAAAAATTTGTGATCTAGGGTTTTTGGGTGAAGTGAAAAAGAGAAGGAGAAAGAGTATAAAAAGCAATCGATACGAGGTATGTGAAACCTCACAAAAAGGAAAAATAAAAATACCTTTTAAAAAATAACTGCCTTTTTTTCAAACAAATCGATAACCACCCTTAAAAAAAATAATTGCTTTGATGAAATCAATTAGAGATAAACAAGCGGTCTTACCTTTTCAAGATATCAGTTTAAACAAGTAAATGAACTGTAATTGAAATAACTTACAGTCGTGACGATTGTTCTACTAAGTCCGAACTTTTGAGTCTGATACTTTTCAGACTTAGATTCTGAATTTGAAATTCAACAGTCTTCAAGAGATAAAATATTGAGTCTTGAACAAATAGACTCAAATAAACTTTTCTCAAGTGGCTTTGTGAAGATGTCTGCTAGTTGATTCTTTGAGTCGATAAATTGTATCAAGACTTCTTTATTCTTAACATGATCTCTTATAAAATGATGTCGAATCTCTATGTGTTTTGCTCTTGAGTGTAGAATAGGATTCTTTGTAAGATTGATTGCACTGGTATTGTCACGTTTGATCTTGGTACAAGAGTCTTCGATACCAAAGTCTCGTAGTTGTTGTTTTATCCAGAGTATTTGAGAACAGCAACTTCCAAGAGCTACGTATTCTACTTCAACTGTTGAGAGAGTTACGGTACTTTGCTTCCTTGAAAACCAAGATACTGCCCTGTTACCAAGTAATTAACAAGTGCCAGAAGTGCTCTTTCTTTCAACTCTACAACTTGCAAGATCTGTGTTTGAATAGCCAAGAAGAGTAAAGTCTCCTTCTTTGGAAAACCGTAGACCAATCTTAGTAGTAGTTGCAATATATTTAATGATACGTTTAGTAGCACTTAAATGGGATTCCTTAGGATCTGATTGAAACCTAGCACATATGCAAACACTAAATAGTATGTCAGGTCTAGATGCAGTAAGATAAAGAAGTGAACCAATGATACTCTTGTATAATTTTTGGTCGACTTTCTTCCTTGCTTCATCTTTGTCTATCTTCAAAGAGTTTGACATAGGTATGTCAATCTTTTTGTAATTCTCCAGACCGAACTTTTTAACAAGTTCTTTTGCATATTTTTCTTGATGAATAAATATTCCTTCTTTCAGTTGTTTCACTTGTAGACCAAGGAAGAAGGATAGTTCACCCATCATGCTCATCTCGAATTCATCCTGCATAGACTTAGAAAATTTCTTGCACAATGTCTCATTAGATGATCCAAATATAATATCATCAACATAAATTTGAACAAGTAAAAAACTTTTACCTTCTTTTTTAATGAATACAGTAGTATCTACATTTCCTTTAGTAAAACCACTTTGAATTAAAAAGTTACTTAGCCTTTCGTACCAAACTCGAGGAGCTTGTTTCAATCCATATAAAGCTTTCTTCAATCTGAACACTAAGTCTGGTTTCTTTGAGTCTTCAAAACCAGAAGGTTGTTCCACATAGACTTCTTCTTGAATAAATCCATTCAGGAATGCACTTTTGACGTCCATTTGGAATAACCTGAAATTCTTATAGCATGCAAAAGCAAGTAATAATCTGATTGCTTCTAACCTTGCTACAGGAGCGTAAGTCTCATCATAGTCTATCCATTCTTCTTGCGTGTATCCTTTAGCCACGAGTCTTGCTTTGTTTCTTGTCACTTTGCCTTTTTCATCGACTTTGTTCCTGAAAACCCATTTAGCTCCAATAACATATTTACCTTTTGGTTTAGGAGTTAATTCCCAAACGTCGTTAATACTGAATTGTCTAAGCTCTTCTTGCATTGCTTCAATCCAGCTTTCATCAACTAATGCTTCTTCAATGTTTTTGGGTTCTATTTCAGAAATAAGTGCAACATCACTAGACTCTTCTTGCCTTTTGGATCTTACTCGAATTTCCTCATTAACGTTTCCAATAATGAGTTCTTCGGGATGACTAGACTCGTGCTTCAAGTTACTAGATAGTCTGATAGGTTGTTGATCTTTTTCTTGAGTTGATTCTTCATCAGTAACTTGTTGTACTGCTTCTAAATTTTGAACTGCTTCAAGGAAGGAAGATCTAGTAGAGTTTGGAGCATATTCTGATTCTTCAGTCTAATTTGGCTGAATTTTGGAGTGTCTTGAAATTTGACATTCATTGATTCTTCCATAGTCTAAGTCTTCTTGTTGAATACTCTGTAGGCTTTGCTTGCAGTTGAGTAACCAAGAAAGAATCCTTCATCTGATTTTTCTTCAAACTTACCAAAACGATCATTTGCATTCTTCAGAATAAAGTATTTACAACCAAATACTTGAAAATAAGAAACAAGTGGTTTCTTACCTTTAAAAATTTCATAAGGAGTTTTCTAAAAAATTGGTCTTAAAAACACTCTGTTGATAATATAACAAGCAGTTGAAACAGTTTCAGCCAAAAACCGTGAAGAAACATTACTTTCAATCAAAGGAGTCATTGCCATTTCTTGTAAAGACCTATTCTTCCTTTCCCAATCTCATTCTGTTCTAGTGTGTATGAAGAGGAAAATTTGTGTTGAAAACCAGATTCATCACAGATTTTAGTAAAGTCTTGATTTTCAAACTCACCTCCATGGTCTGTATGAATGCTTGAAATAATGTAACCTTTCTCATTCTGCACCTTCTTAGCAAATTTTGAAAAATGAGAGAAAGTCTCAGACTTACTTGCAAGAAAGTAGACCCAAGTAAGTTGTGAATAATCATCCACTATTACTAGGCAGAACCTTTTTCCACCAATACTTTGCGTTCTTGTAGGTCCAAATAAATCCATATGCAGAAGCCACAGTACACGATTAGTGGAAACTTTATTTATTAGTTTGTAAGAATTTATAACTTGTTTACCCAGTACGCATGGTATGCATAGATCAGACTTTAGGTAATTGAGAATAGGCAATCCTCGAATAAGTTTCTTGGAAGAGATCTTGGCAATTTGCTTCATGTTAGTATGGCCAAGCTTTCTATGCCATAGATTAGCTTCATCTTCTACTGATATTAAACATTGTGATCTTTCTTGATTCACATCCAGAAGATATATATTTCCATGTCTACATCTAGTAAAAGATTGAGTAAAATCTTTACTGATTCCTAAGCACGTACCTTCCTGGAAATTGATCTTGAATCCAGTATTGCACAATTGGCTTATGCTAAGCAAATTGTAATTTAATCCTTCTACTAAGGAGACATTCTTGATCGATAGACTTCCAATCTTTACTGTTCCACGACTAATAATCCTTCCTTTATTGTTACCACCAAAAGAAACTTTTCCTCCATCTATCTGAACAAGTTTTATGAAGTAACCTGAGTCTCCTGTCATATGTCTTGAGCAGCCACTATTTAGATACCATTTGATCTTCTTTCTGATAATGACCTACAATTAAAAAGAATTCAAGCTTTCTTTGGTACCCATATCATTTTGGGTCCTAGAGAGTTAGAGCAATAAACAGTTTTTGCCCAATTCCTTTTAACAGGTCTCCAAACCAAAGGACATTCTTTCTCAAAATGTTCTGAGCTTTGACACTTTGAACATTTTAGAAAATTTCGGCCAACAGGTTTTACAAAGACTTTCTGGAAGTGATTTTTATAAACAACTTTTGTTGGTCTTTGTTTGATTCTTTCCTTCACTTTTGGGAAATCAATTAGTGGAATAGTTTCAGAAATCATACCAAGACCTAACTTATCAAAGTAGGGTCTTTGTATCGAAAGAATCTTGTCCAACTTTTCAGAACCATTTGAAAATCTTTTTGATATGTTTGAAATATCATTTTTCAAATGAGTATTTTCTTTGGAAACAAAATCTGAGTTTTCTTTCAAGATTGTAAAGTTCTTATCTAACTTTTCAAACTTTTCTTTCCAAATTTTCTCCTGTTGCTTCAATGTAGAATTCTCTTTTTTTAATTCGGAGATTCTCTTAAAATAAGTTTTTAGACCAAGACATAGTTCATCAATATATTTCGAAACTTTGACAATAATTTTTAGATTACTAACCTCAAGCTCACTGTCTGAGTCTGTATCTGTCTCAAGGTCTGAGTCTAAATCAGATTTTGCCATCAAACAGATATTAGCATAATTATCATCACTTTCTTCACATTCAGTATCACTCCAAGTCTCTGCTTTGAGTACTTTTCTATATTTCTCAGCCTTTCCTTTCCTTTTCCTTAACCTAGGACAGTGCGTCTGATGTGTCCATTTTTCTTGCATTCAAAGCAAGTCACTTCTTTGTTGGACTCATCTTCCTCTGTTGATTTGTTCTGAAACCTTTGTGAACTTTGTTTCTTCCAATTGAATTTTCTTCCTTTTTTGTTCAGCTTTCAGAATCTCTTTATCATGAGTGCCAATTCTTCATCATCTAGATCTTCTTCGGAGTCTGTAGCATCAAAATAATCATTAGACTTTAAGGCAATAGATTTCTTACCTTTTGAGTCTTATTCTTCGTTGGTGTGCTCTACTTCGTAAGACTGAAGAGTTCCAACCAATTCATCTACATAGAGTGGAGCAATCCTCTGTGTCTCCCTTATTAAAGTCTTTATGTAATTCCAATCTTTAGAGAGACCACGCAGAAGTTTGTTGACCTTCATATGTCCTGAGATTGGATGTCCCTGATATTCAAGACCTTTCACAATTTCAGTAAAACGACTAAACATGTCAGTTATTGATTCTCCTGATCTCATCTTGAAAACTTCATATTGTCCCAAAAGAATGTCGATCCTTGTCTCTTTCACTTGATCAGTTCCTTCATAGGTGATGTGAAGCCTATCCCAGACTTCTTTCGCTGTATCATAAGAGGATATTCTGTTATACTCAATAAGAGATAAAGCACAATATAAGGAATAAATGGCTTTAGCGTCAAGAGTCTGTCTCTTGGTTATTTCGTCTCGAGTCATCTCTATAGGAGCAGCAACTTCTTTTCCTCTCTCTGATTCTGATGTAGCAGTAGGAATGATTCCTTTGTCTACCACTTCCCATTCTAAGGGATCTTTCGATCTTAGGAATGCTTTCATCTTGTTTTTCCATATGGTGTAATCTTTTCCATCAAAGTATGGAGGTCTTCTGTTGCTTTGACCTTCAACCAACCCCGTAGGCAACATACTAGCCATAGATCTTTAACTCATAAGTAAAAACACTTTTAATAAACGAGTACACGGGCTCTGATACCAATTGTTAGAACTAGTACGAGCACCTAGAGGGAGGTGAATAGGTGACTAAGATGATTTCATAAAAATAACAGAATGTATAGACAATTTCTTTGATGAGGGATTAAGAATTTGAAAACAATAATCGCTACAAGTGAAAGCAATATAAAGTAAAAGGATTAGAGATAGAGAATCAAGACTCCAGATTTATAGTGGTTCGGATTAGACCAAGCCTACGTCCACTCTCCCGCACGGACAGCCCTTTGGCTGGATTTCACTAAGAATCAAAAAGAGAATTTACAGTCTCACGCCCTTGATTCCACAGTGTAGAGACTCTACTACACTTCCTCAAGGTCTCACCACAGTTCAATCTCTTTTTTGATTACAAGTATAGCTCGAAGGATAAGATCACAAAATAACAAAGAGATTCAGACTTTGGAATTCTTCTATCTTCCACATTTGAACAACTTGAACGTCTCCCTTTAAATACTTTTTCATGCCTTCATTACCGTTGGCACATTCCAAAGAAGTTCTTCCAATCAACCCGTTGGACAGAATCAATTTAGAGAGATCTCGAGCTCTTCAAGGAAAATGTTGATAGCCCATCAATCCTGCTCACCCATACAATCGGAATCTTGGTTTCCATAAGTAGAACTTTCCAAGTATAAGTTGCGAATCTAGAGAATCTAGATTATTTGAATATGAATAGAAGATATTATAGTGCTAATTCCAGTCGAGAGATATTCCTTAACCGTTGGAGTCAAAACCATACTAGAAGTAATCAGAATAGAAGTTTTAACTTTGTCGGTCTGGAATCTGTCCATGAGAGTTAGACTTTGAAACTTGAGTCTTGATGTCTTTAGACTTTGCCAGTAGAGTCCGCAAGTCTTCATACTAGACTGATGGAAATGTTTTGTCGACTTCAAAATACCTTAAGAGAATTTTTCCAACGCTTAGAACAGCCACTATCCAAGTACCATTTGCTTTTTCTTCTAATAATGACCTACAGTCAAAAAGAGATCTCAAGCTTTCTTTGGTACCTAAATTTTCTTGGGTCCAGGGGAGTTAGTGTTAAAAACGGCCTTTGCCCAATTCTTCTTAACAGGTCTCCAAACTTTAAGACATTTATTCTCAAAGTATTCTGATCTAATACACCTAGAACATCTTAGAGCACTTCGGCCAACATATTTTACAAAAACTTTTTGAAAATGATTTTTGTAAAAGAATTTTAGAGGTCTTTGTCTCGAGTCTTTCTTTCATTTTGGGAAATTTAATTAGAGAAGTCATTTTTCAAATAGATGTTTTCCCTCAAGAGAGAATTTTCTCTAAACTTTTTTGATCCATTGGAAATAGGGTATTTGAGCTGAAAGAATTTTATTCATTCCCTATTTTATTCATTCCCAAACCAGATTTATTAAAATAGGGTATTTAAGCTGAAAGAATTTTCTCTAAACTTTTTTGATTCATTGGAAAACCTTTTTGAAATATCCAAAATTTCCTTTTTCAAATAGATGTTTTCCCTTAAGAGAGAGTCATCATTTTCTTTCAAACTATCAAAATCACTTTTCAGGTTTTCAAACTTTTCTTTCCAAAAATAATCCTGTTGCCTGAGCTTAGAATTTTTCTTTTTTCAGTTTGGAAATCCTTTTAAGAGAAGATTTGAGGTTGAGACAAAGTTCATCTATATACTTAGAAACCTTAACAGGATTTTCTAAGTGACTTACCTTGATTTCCTTGTCAGAATCTAAATCTGAGTCTGATTCTGAGTGAGCTATTAGACAGATATTTGCAAGTTCCTCTTCACTTTCCTCACATTTAGTGTCACTCCATGTTCATGCTTTGAGAGTTTTTTTGTACTTCTCATACTTCATTTTATTCTTTTTCAGCAAGGGACAGTTAGGCTTGATATGTCCCTTTTTCTTGCACTCGAAGTATATTACATCTTTGCTAGATTCAATATCTTCCATTGGTTTTTTCTGGAAACTTTGCTTGCTTTGCTTATTCCAATTTGGCCTTCTTCCTTTTCTATTTAGTTTTCTAAATTTCTTTATCATCAGGGCCACTTCCTCGTCATCCATGTCATCGTCTGTATCTGTGTCATCAAAATCAACATTAGACTTTAGTGCAATTGATTTCTTACCGTTTTGATCTTCCTCATCATTGATCTGCTCCACTTCGTATGATTGAAGCGTTCCTATCAGTTTGTCAACAGAAAGAGGCATGATTCTTTGAGTCTCTCTGATTGAAGTCTTCACATGATTTCAGTCATTTGAAAGTCCACGAGGTAATTTTTGACATTCATTGGTCCTGAAATTGGCTGCCCTTGATAGGCCAAGCCATTTACATTTATGTGAAATGGCTGAACATATCACCAATAGACTCTCCAGGTTTCATTCTAAAGAACTCATATTGTCCAAGTAGAATGTTTATCTTTGTCTCCTTCACATGGCCATTCCCTTCATAGGTGACGTGAAGCTTGTTCTAAACTTCTTTTGCTATTTCACATGAAGAGATTCTATTATATTCAGTGGGAGACAATGCACAGTATAAAGAATAAATAGCTTTCGCATCAAGAGCCCGTCTCTTGGTAACTTCAGCTTGAATAGTTCCTTCAGCATCTTTTTCTACCACTTATTTTCCTTTGTTTGAAGCTAATGTTGCCTTTGGATTGATTCCTCTTTCAACAACATCCCATTCCAGAGGATCTCTGGATCTTAAGAATGCCTTCATTTTTTTTTTCCACACATTATACTATTTTCCATCGAAGTATGGTGGTTTGGTGTTACTCTGTCCTTCAACCAATCTTGGAGCCAAGATACTAGCCATAGAAGATCTTTACTTAGAAGTAAAACACACTATAATAAAATAAGCACCACAGCTCTGATACCAATTAAAACTGCTAGTATAACCACCTAGAGGGGGTGAATAGGTGTAAAGACAAATTTAACCAATAAAAACAATAAAAGTTACTTTCTCAAGCATGGTCCGATTAACATCAGACTTCAAAGTTCAATTCAAACTCAAATAAGATAATCTAGAATTTAGCAAGACACAGAAAAATATTGCAACAACCAAATTAAAGAAGTTAAGGAAAGAGAAAATTGAACACATAATTTATAGTGGTTCGGGTTAGATCAAGCCTACATTCACTCTCACGCTGACAGCCTTCTGGCTAGATTCTACTATGAAATCAAAAGAGAATTACGGCAATTTGAGTATGATCATTTAGTGAAGAGTTTCTTTCTCTCTCACTAAGTCACTCCTTTGTGTTTCTCTCTTTGAGTATAGTTGTAAGCGCAATCAAAGAAGAACAAGTGATTTGGTAACTTCAGACTGTGGAATTTTAATCCTCACACACTAAAATAACTACATGACCTCTTTAAATACTCCTCTATGCCTTTCTATCCATTGGCAATTTCCAGAGAAATTTATTCCAATCAATCCGCTGGACAGAATCAATTAATGAAATCTTGTAGTCATTTGAAGATTGAGGTGAAGATCCGATGATTCTGGTTGCCCATATAATAAGAATCTAGGTTTCCATGAGTAGATACTTCCCTAAAAGGAACTTGTCTTTGAAATTGATTTCATCAATCCATGATTGATTTCATCAATATATTTAGAAAAGATATGTGAGAATCTTTGCCAGAAAGCCAGATATGTTTTGATCATACTAAATCCTAGTTAGAAGATCAATAAACCTGAGTCTGATTATGTCTTCATTCAAGACTTGGTTCAGTCTGGATCTTCATCAGAGTGGAAAAGACTTCTGATGTAAAATAGACTTTGATAGTATTCCATGATATAACATAGAAGTCTAATATTCCTCAAAATAAGAATAAGAATAAGAGAATGAAAGTTTTGTCAACTTCAAAACTAAATAGGAGTTTTCTCAACACAGTTGACCAAATGGAGGGTTTCCAAAGGGCTCAAGTAATATAAGAACTCAAAAATATATGATCCATAATGTGACATTAAACTGCAGATGGGGAATGAAAAGGTTAATAAGAATCTGTGGTTATAAAGAAGTATCAAATAGATTGTAACAAATGAAACATCCGTTCGATATACATTGGATCTTGTTTGCGCTTGAAATTAACTAGGTTCTAGGCATAAGTAGGCAGTTGATTTAAGGATAAATGGCTATCAATATTCACATGAACTATTGTCGATGGTTATAAAAAAGGATTGTCAATATTGAAATATATTGATGGCCACAGACCAGCCGTCAATATAAGATAGCATCGTATTATTGTGGATTACCGTGACAGAGTTGTTCGATAAGGATACCGATTAAAAGAGATCGATGGGTTAGAAATTGGGAAATCAAATGAAAAATAAAAGTTTGAAGGGCGTTGAACTCAATTATAGTATTCAAATTTGAAATCGTCGTTGGATAGGGCAATGAGGTCTAGAAAATCATGGTGTTCCAAAAAAAAATAGTGTTATAAATCTTGGATAGGCATTGCACCAGAATACATAAAAATATAAATCACTTGAATATCCAAAAGTGTATTTATTCCTTCACTCTCAACTGTCATTTTTGGATCTTCAAATGATGCTTGAAAGACTGATTGAATGAAAATGAAACAGAGAGTATAATATACAAACAAAACCTAAGTTGTAAAAAGATACAGATAATAAGGTTCTTTTAATATACATAACCAAATAGGCTAGCTCCAAAAGATTATTCAAGGCTTAAAGAACTGCCAAATCAGAGTTCAGTAAGCAAGTTACGCTACCTGTCTGTGTCTCTGAGTAATCAAAATTGCTTGTGTGACTCCTAAATTAAATCATGAACTGGAGAAAGGAAAAGATAAAAAAGAAAAGGCAAGGGTTGGGTCAGCGAGTTTCTTCTTTGTACATCAAAGGGTCAACAAGCATTAAGATCGAGACATGTTATAGGATTCTTGCTGGCTGATATGCGTAGATAAATTTAGTGAGAATCCTTAAGCACTTCGCCCTTTAAAAAAAGAAAAGAAAAGAAGAAAAGCTAGATAGTTTGAGTGAGAAAATAATCTTAGGAAATTTTATAAGGTTTGAGTGCCTTACTTGGGTCTTCAAACCCTCTTAGTTGAGTGTTTTGTCTCTACTACAGAATCGTTCACTAAATTGGTGACGATATTGAATAATGCCTTCGATCCAAAAAAAATGCAGTACTATATTTTATAGTTGATAAAACTTGCATGTCAATACACATCATATGTGATGTACACATGATATAGCGAACTGTTAGTTCACATGTCGAAAGTAAAACACAGAGTTAATTTTCATTGATAAAATAGAAGTTAGGGTTACTACCACGAAAAACATCAAATTAATATATTTGTGACAAATTTACCCAAAATTAATTTTTGGGTCACCAAAAACTCCAAACTGATACACCAATTACCAAAAATCTCAAACTAGTATACTCGTAACTACCCCAAACTGATATAGATTTTCACATGAATTTGCCACATGAATTAAGTTATTGTCATGTGTGTCGCGACCTCCCCAAAGCTAGTGGAACCACTTAAAAATGTTTGGCTAATGGATTATTAAGTTTAGACTTAGCTTAGACACTCCTAAGTCCATATCAATTTACAACTTGGGATTTAAGTTCTTAACATGCAAATGATTTTTTATAATGGAGTTGCCACTAATTAATTTTCGGTAGGTCGATTAGAAATCCAAGTAAAGTAATGGAAAGATTACTTCTAAATGAATTCGAGGACTTGATTACGCTAGATTTTTCTAAGCCATTTCGATACATTTTCTCTTTTATTTCAAACAAATATTTTGTAGGTAGTTTACATAGATTTTAAATTACTCTTAAATGTGAGATGATCATGCAGATGTGCAATCATTATTTAATACTCAATAAAGAAAAACAGTAAATAAATTTCTAAAAAGAAATTTGTGGTATTTAATTAAATTTGAAATTATAAATAACCAAAATAAACATGCAATCTATCATTAAAAAACTACTTTAATTGTGTCTAATATTTTTGGATTTTTTTAAAAATAAAATCAATTAAAATCAAACAAAAATAGAAAGAAATCAAATCTACATGAAACACAACATCTAGGATGTTATCCTTGTCCTTCTCATTTTGGATAGTGTAACTTCGTGAGAGAGCAGTAAAGACTCTTCACTATGAAGTTGAGTTAACATATTGTAAATTCTTTTTTGATTCTTAGTGGAAACCAGCTAGGAGGCTATCAGCGTGGGAAAGCGGACGTTGGCTTGATCTAAGTTGAACCACTATAAATTATGTGTTCTTGTTCTCTTCCCTAAACTCCTTTACTTTGTTCGTAGCTCTGTTTATAGTTAAAGTCTAAACTCGCTCAAGTCTGTTGTTCTTCAGACTCATTTTCAAAAGCAAAATATTTTTATTACTCTTTGCGAAAATTGTCTTCACACCTATTCATCCCCTCTAGGTATTCATACTAGCACTTACAATTAGTATCGTAGTCCTGTCTACTCAATAATTGAAATGTTTTACTTCTAAGCTAAACATCCTCTATGGCTAGTATTTTGGCTACAAGTTTGGTTGAAGGTCAGAGCAACACCAGACCTCCTTACTTCGAGGGAAAGAAGTACAATGTGTGGAAGAACAAAGTGAAGGCATTTCTCAGATCCAGAGATCCTCTAGAGTGGGATGTTGTAGAAAAAATGGATAAACCCCAAAGCAAGATCAGCTTCAGACTGAGGAAAAGAAGTTACTGATGTTAACGAAACAACACAAGCTAAAATTACCAAAAGATAAGCTCTTGATGCGAAAGTAATCAACTCTTTATACTGTGTTTTATCTCCCACTGAGTATAGCTAAATTTCTTCTTGTGAAAGAGCAAAAGAAATGTTGACACATAAATTTTGGTGACCTGTTTAGTCATTTATTGCATTAAAAAATTAGGAGTTAATTTTATCCCTGAAAAAATGATTAATTGCATAGCATATAATTTTAGGTGCATTTATTTTTAATTTGCATTTTTTGCATTGGACTGGTGATGGTTGGGTTCGAATTAGTGGTTCTGAGCTTTAACTTGGTAGGCCGAACTAAGCCCATGAAGTGAGCAAGTTGGCCCAAGCCCGTTTTAATGATCGTAAATTATCCCATGAAAAATAGGAATTTGAAATTTTTCTGGGATATGATGAATTTTTTAGATAAGGGCAGATGTGAAAAGCAAATATTGCGAATATTGTGCTTGGATATGGAAAATTTAAAACCTAAACTCGTGGTCTTGATTATTTTCATTTAAACATTTCACTTTGGATGAATGTTTTTTCAATCTTTCTTGTTGTATCTTAGTCTAAATCTAGGTATTTTGAGTTAAAAATTTTGACATCTTAGTCTAGACCCGGATGTCTGAATTATTTTCATCTAAGTATTTCACTTTGGATGTGAATGTTTTTTCGACCTTTCTCGTTATACTTTAGTCTGGATCTAGGTATTTCGAGTTTTAAAAATCATGACATCTCGTCTGGACCTAGATGTCTTGATTATTTTCATCTAAATATTTCACGTTGGATGTGAATGTTTTTTCGACCTTTCTCGTTATACCTTACTTTGGATCTAGGTATGTCGAGCTTAAAAAATCCTGATATCTCGCCTTAGACCCGATGTTTTGATTATTTTTATTTAAACATTTTACTTTGGACGTGAATGTTTTTTTGACCTTTCTCGTTATACCTTAGTCCGGATCTAGGTACTTCGAGCTTAAAAAATCATGATATCTCGATCCGGGACCCAGATATCTTGATTATTTTCATTTAAACATTTAACTCTGGATGTGAATGTTTTTTTTATCTTTCTCGTTATACCTTAGTTTGGATCTAGGTATTTCAAGCTTAAAAAATCATGACATCTCAATCTGAACCCGGATGTCTTGATTATTTTCATTTAAACATTTCACTCTGGATGTGAATGTTTTTCAATCTTTCTTTGGATACTTTAGTCTAGATCTAGGTATTTCGAGTTTTTAAAAGTCTTGACATCTCAGTTTGGATCTAGATGTCTCAATTCTTTTCATTGAACATTTCACTTTTTTTGGATGTGAATGTTCTTCTCAGTCTCGATGCCTCAATTTATTACCCCTTCAAGGAACCTGAGTGAAAACTAGGTACTTGTGGAGTAAATGGGGATTTATCATGTACCTCAAGATGCTCTACCGCACTGATTGGTAAGTAATTGTAGGTACATTCTTTTCTTTCGCACCATGCATTTGCATTAGCATTTTCACGCATCATGTAAATTGCATTTTAAAATGGGAATTCATTTCCCAACAAAAAAAATCATTCAATGCTAGCACATGGTCAAAATTTAAGTTTCAATTTGTCTTTGAAGGCCATTTCTACGAGCTCACCTTTAAAGAGAGGCAGCTGTTGACACCTAAATTTTGGCGACCCTTTTAGTCATTTATTGCATTAAAAAATTATGGGTTAATTTTATCCCTGAAAAAATGATTAATTGCATAGCATATAATTTTTGGTGCATTTATTTTTAATTTACATGTTTTGCATTTTATTTATTGGACTGGTGGTGGTTAGGTTCGAATTAATGGTTCCAAGCTTTAACTTGGCAGGCCGAACTAAGCCCACAAAGTGAGCAAGTTGGCCCAAGTCCGTTTTAATGATCGAAAATTATCTCATGAAAAATAGGAATTTGAAATTTTTCCGAGATATGATGAATTTTTTGGTAAGGGCAGATGTGTAAAGCAAATATTGCGAATATTGTGCTTGGATATGGAAAAATTAAAACCCTAACTCGTGGCCTATAAATAGGTTAAATACATAGGGTTTTGGGGGCCATACATTGAAGGGCTTTTTTCTCGAATTTTACATCGAAATTTCAACACAAAAAGAGAGTCTTTGTTTCTTCCTCCGTAAGGATCAAAGGTAAAAAAAAAAAAAAAACACAAAAGTAAGAAATAGAAAAAGCTTGAGGAAATGTGAAGAGGGGAAAAAGCAAAAGTAAAGTACAATCAGCAGGGGGTGAGGGGACATTTACTGTTCATCATCTTCCTCACCCTTGCTGCCCACGTCTCCTCTATGCTCGCCGCTCATGCCTGCATCCAACCATCGCGCGGCACCGCCGTTTGCCCGTTCGCCCCCAACGCCAACCCTTAAGCCACTCCTACTCTGCTTCATCTCGCCACACCAACGCTGCTACCGCCTTCGCCCGACTCCCTCAGCTCGACAAAGCCGCTTCTGTGCCGATCCGCGATGCTTGACGCCATTGCCTCGACACCAACCCGAGGCTTTGCCAGCTCTTGCCGCGCAGCCAAGACCCCTGCAGCCCAAAGCTCCACCCCTCGCCAAGCCCCCTACTACCGGGTTTTCTTCTACCGCGCCACGCCTCACTTCACCAGCAACGACTTTGCTCTGCCACTTTGCTCGATCTACAGCAATCGCGACCCGACGCCCTTGTAGTTTCACCTTCTGCTGCTGCTTGACTCCACCGAAGCGCACATCGCCGGTCTGCTGCCCTGCCGAACGCCACATCGATCCTTACCGCCGCGACCCGCCTCCTCAACATAGCCTCATCGTCCGTAGCAGCTTGAGCACCGCACCTCACGCCCAAGCGATGCCTGGCCACCTCTGTTCTGAGCCCGCTCACCGCTAGTGCGCTTATTATGCCCTTGACGGAGTTCCTCGCCGACGACTCCAACGCCGATGACCCATCACAAGCTGCCAAACCCTATTTGTAAGAAAGAAAAGAAAAAAAAAGGAAAATCAAATTATGTAGTTTTTCTATTTACTTTTTATTTTATTTTATTTTACCTTTTTAGTAGAAATATTCCTTGATGTAAGATTGAGATTCCCGATATGAAATAGCCTCTTAAATTAGGGACTGATAGTCCGATTTTCGCGCCCAAAATCCGACTCGCAATCGCTTGAAAAATTGCCAATCCGATCTCATGCTTAGGATTTGATTTGCGATTTATTTAAATTTGACCAACTCGATCTCATGTGCGAGATATGGTTCGTCAATTTTCAGATATCAATCTTATCTTATTGGATATGCTGTCATGTCGTTTGTGTCGATTTTGTTTTCGTTAAAATGAAAATATCAAAAAAATTTTGAATTAGGATTAGGTTCGTTTTAGAATATTCCTCCTTCTAGGGTTATCTTGCATATTTAGAATAGTAATCTTATTTCGAATTTTTAAATATAAAATCAAAAAAATCCATTCATTTAGGATGTTAGTTTTTTTTTTTTGTTAAATTTGAATTGCACATTTAATTATTTGGCAATTTTAATTTCGAATTTCATAAAAGAAAAAGAAAAAAAAATTAGAATTAGGGCATTCTATGCATGTCATATAGAATTAGGTTCTTAAAATGCACGTCATTTAGTGATTGTTGCTAGGTTCATTTAATTAGAAATTTCCTGTCATTAAGATTAGGTCATTTTGGTTAATTTAGATTTGCATATTTAATTATTGCATGTTAGTAAGAAAACACAAAAAATTACTTTACTCATTCATATAGTTTAGGCTATACTACTATGTCATATCATTTCATGTTAGATTAGTAGCATGTATTGCATAAAGTATGATCTTTGTCGACACCTAAATTTTTGCCCAAAAAATCATTTCCAAAAAAAAAAAATAATAATAAAAAAAAATGGGAACTTGTTTTTCCACAAAAATAGTTCAAGTAAAATTCTTGCATATAGGTTATCTAGGCATTTAATATGGTGTTTTAAATGGAAGATTTTTTTTTACTTTAAAAAAAAATTGAAAATATATAAAAAATATAAAATATAAAAAAATAAAAAAAAAAAAAAAAACCAAAAAAAGAAAAAAAGTTGGGGCCAATGATCTAAATGTGACTAGCCAAGCCCAGGAGGTCAGATTGGAATTAAAATGGCAAATTGGGGCCAAATTGCAATTTCCAAAAGTTGAGGGACCAATTCGCAAATTTTGCAAAATTTTGCCCGAACCCTTAAATCATCATCTTGGTCACCAATTAAGTTGAAATTGAACTTGGGCCAACTCGAATCAATCAAATCGGGCGAAAAGGACCAAATTTGCATTGGAATGGGTATTTTCGGCTAAGAAAATGGCCAACTTTGAGGGATTTTCTTGCAATATTGAGTGAGTAAAATTATGAAATCTAGCCAAGATCTTAAACTACTATACATGAGCTTGCTAATTAATCAAAAATCGCAGCCAAATTAATGGATTAAAGCACTCAAACGAGCTACCAAAACCTAGTCCACGAATTGGTCTCATTTCGGAGTTGCTGAGTAAGCAACTTGGTGGCCCCACCATATCCCACTCAGCCGCCCATCCAGCCTGATCTTTGCACGTGATTGAAGAACATAATGAGTAGTGCCAATGGACGGAAATTGGCCAGGGATAAGCTGCTGAATGCACGGGAAAGGCGCAGCAAAACCCGCACACTCAACAGCTGCAAAACTTCAAAATTTTGGCTAAGTCAGAAAGTGGGTAGACTGCTCAGTTGGTGGGCTTGGCAGGTGGACAAAAAGCTGACCAAGGGATTGATGATTTCAGTGGATAACATCTACAAAGCATGCTCTTTTGAGGGAAGAGAGAGAGGAGACGAGAGAGAGAGGAGAGAGCTCGGGATCGTTCCCCAAAGACACCTTCAGAAGCAACTCCAGAAAGCCAAACCCAGAAATTCCAGACCGACCTTGAGAGAGAAAACGAAATTTTCACCCACCTGCGGCCAAAATTAGCCAAAACCTTCAACTAGAGAGTGAAACTTCACTCAAAGGGCTTTCCATCCATAGGTCGCACGTCCCAAATGGAGTTCGGGAAGGTCTCCTAAAGCCCCTGAAAAGCACCCTCCTGGCGGGCCAAGAAATTCCGAAAATTTTTCTAAGTGTTGAGCCCGGTTGGTCACGAGTGAGGAAAAGCGAGTGTTTTTGAGAAACGTGAGAGACGAATGAGGAAAGCCATGAATTGCAGCCCAAACTAGTATACATATAGCTTGGGTTGATTTTAACTTGGCCAACAAAGGAGGTTTGGAAGTCTAATTGTGGAAGCCAACGAAAACCTTCGTTGTCACTTTTTCTTCTGCAGATCTCACTTTCAGTTTGAAGGAACCAACTTCTACGTGCTCCCAGAGGACAATTTCTTGGTTTTCTTGGCCAAGAGTCACTTGAAAGGGAAACTAGGAAGCAAGGTAAGCATCCTAGATGTATTTTTGTTTAATTTTGAACACGTTTTGATAACGAAAATCAAGAGGAAATCCAGCCCGGAAAACTGATTTTGAGGCTGAAATTTTTCTAAGTGTTTGAAACCTCTTCAAGAGCCATACATGTTTGACTTGCTACTCCCCTTTACATGTGTTTTCTATCTTTACGAGCTTGATTAATGTTATATGGGAGTACAAATGATACATAGGTCAGCTTGGTTTGGTCTTTAAATCCTCGTGTGAACTATGAGATCGTCAAAACCAAGCCTATCCACATTAGTTCTTGGCTGGTCAGTGTAGAGTTTTGCATGTGGGCTTCTTGGAGAGTCCGTTTTGATGCGTCCGGTTGATCGTTTTCGGTGATGTTTGTTGCATGTGAGATTAAATGTTACCTATTTTCATCCGAGTGGAATAATATTTCATATAGATGTTGCATGTGATGGTTGTCGGGGCTTCAATCCGGGCATTTGACATGGCTGTTTGACTTGGTTCCATACCAGATTTGCAAAACGGCTCCAACCCGCATATTGGAGGCCGTTTTCAGTTTGGTTCTTACAAGTTCTAGGCTGTGATTTCTAGCTAAACCGGTTCTTTACATGTAATAGTATATCCTTGATACTTTTCTTTCACATGAGATTGCTTATGAGCCGAGATTGAAGACCACGAACATAGCCCGAAGAAGCCGTTTTGAGGTGTTTGATGCAAGCTAAGTGTTCGATGAAATGTTCAAATCGAGTTTCGGTTTTGAAACGGTCGATTTGAGCTTGGTTCTTGTTATATTCATGTACTAGGCAGTCCCATATTAGTGTAAATTGGCATATATCGGTTTAGGGATTTTTTTTTAATAAAAATTAAAAAAAAATGAAAAAAATGAAAATTTCAAAAAATTGTAAAAATGATGGATGGTATCAAGTTATGATAGAAATGACATCTAGGAAATTTTCCCATTTTTAAAAGGTCATTTTCTTAATTTAATGATATTTTGTTATTTTAGAACTATTTTTGTAAATAATCTATTTTGCGTAGATTAAAATCAATTAGAGAACTTCATGCATTTAGAATAATTTCATGCATATTTAAATTCCCATTTTGCTCACGGGGTCCTGTCCCGGGCGTGATAACAAGGCCATGTAATATTATTTGCCCGACTTGTATCGGGTTTTCATTTTTCGCATTTATTCTCAAGTTATTTCAATTTCTTGGATGTTTACTTACGCACCGCTTTTCATTAATTTGAGTGTAAATTTCTCTCCTAAATTATGTTAGGATTAGTCTAGACATTAAAAAAAAAACTACAAAAACATTTGCATGGACACTTAGCGGTTTCTTAAAGATTATAATTGGTAATCAAGATTGTGTGGCCATTTAGATTAAAACCTTCCAAGTTAGTGGTACCGCAAGGGCGCTAATAGAAACATTGGCGTAAACAAGTCCCCGTTCCTAGAAATCTTTGGTTGCGTAGGAATCGAGACAACACTCCCGTGCCTCGATTGGTTTCTAGCCAACCCCAATAGGCTAGTGGCGACTCCTAGAAATATTTAGGTTGTTAAGAACAAAAAAAAAACAAAATCCAACGTCGCGCGAGGTATGGGTTTGGGAGAGCCCGCGCCTAATTTAGGGCCATTGGTCCGCCTCTTTAGGCAAATACCCCTAAACCATTCTTTCTTTTCCCCCGAACGGAAAAAGGAGGTCGTGACAGCTTGGCGACTCCGCTGGGGACTTGGTTACAAACCCTAGAGGACTTAGGCCGTAATAATTTGGTTGGTTGTTCACTAACATGGTCTTCATTTAATAGCGCCTGTCAAAGCCACGTGGAAGACAAGGTTAGTCCACTAACAACGTGTTAATTGTTTTTGTAGGTTTGGAGTAATAAGGGGTGGAGTGTATGTTAACCCATTTCTTTTGTAGGAAGGTGTAGGAATGTATGTCAATATGGATGAAATTGAAGTGTTGTTTGGATATCAATTGTTGTGTGTGCCTTTATGCTTACCTTAGCACTACACATTTACATACACAACCCGCGATCTAAAACCCCGATCGCACTAGGAAGCCCATAGGAGGTAGCAAAAGATGGAACCCGTGCGGGAATGACCCATGGTTATCCACTTTTGGTCCCGCTCATTTTGATTAATGATAAAGAGAACTGCCGACGTAAGTGCGGAGTGGGGAAAACTCTTTTGATCTAATTGAAATTGGAGCCTTTAGCCTTTAGAATCATACCTCTTAGTGAGCCTCACGAGTCGACATGCGATGTGTCTTTGTGGTTGCCGCATTTTCTTTTTTCTCTCTCTCTACCGAAGGTACTTGGTATTTTATTCCCGATGTAAATAATGCTTTTTGTGCATATAATGTTTTATCATTAAGTTTAGCTTGTTTTGTGACATATGGTGATTGATCAAAATGCCTATTTAGGTTTAGATACTATGGGTTTCCTGAGCTTCGTATCATCCCAATCCCAAAGAAGGCGTTGTTAGACATGTGGGATGCACTTGATGCGAGCAAGAAGACTTTTTGTAGAGAAGAAACTTGGCTATCTTATTTTTCTCTTATACCGAGAGTCCCACGTGCCATTGGTGAAGGCCATGGCTCATTTTTGGAACCCCAAGACTTCAACGTTCGTGTTTGGTCATCATGAATTGACCCCAACTTTAGAGGAGTTAGAAATCATTGTTGGCAATGTCCCATTCGGTCTTGTCGACCCTCCTTTAGGAGTAGATCCTATCCCGCTATTGAGTCAACTCCTAGGAGTTCCTCCTCTTGAAATTAAAGAACTTCTTAATAGGAATTCAAAAGGCCTCCCTTTGTCTTTCATCGAACAAAGATTCCATAGTCTTCTCCCAAGCCCCAATCCTCAAAATGCTAAAATTTTCCTTCTAGCATTCTTCGGATTCGTTCTTTTCCCGTTCACCCAAAAGACAATGGATCCTAGCCTTGCTCATGTTGTCTATAGAGTCCTTCACCTTAGGGATTTACACATATGCTTCTTGCCGAAATGTTCCTCTCTCAACCGTTTCAAAAAGGACAAAGGTTCGATCCTTAGAGCACCTATAGGCATCCTTCAAGTTTGGATTCTCTCTCACTTAAAAGTATTTGGAGGGAATTTGGCTATTACCAACATTGATAAAGATAAAAACCCTCTCACCAAACTTAAGGATATAGAAAAATTCCTCCATGCTTGGACATTCCGTGGTTGGGTAGAACTTTTGAAAATATCACCCCAAACCAAATTTTATGGCAAGCCCCTTGGATTCGTTTCCCTAAAGCACGACTTATGAGCGGTCACAATGACCCGATTCCACTCTTAGGTTTGACAGGATCTACGTCTTATTACCCTTTAAGAGTAGTTCGTCAATATCGAGTACTTCAAGAAATCCCTCCTCCTCTAAAGTTAGAGTTGTTTCATTTTGACTTTCGCGATAAGGTTGTCAAGGGGAACCAAATCGAAGACATGAAAAAGAAGTGGAAAACATCGTCAACATCCTACATCATTGCCCACCAAGGGATATTGAGTGGGTTACTGAGTTGAAAGGAGAAATGAGGGAGCACCACGCATCAAGAGGATATATTGATCGCCGTATTGAACCTGATGTTGCCGTCATCATTCCAAAGTTTCCTACGAAACCAACTCCGAAGGAAATCCAAATGGGGCGAATTATAAGGGAAAGGGATGAAGCCTTAGCTAAGGTGGAGCGTTTGACCGAAACAAACAAACGCATCCGCAAGTTGCTTTGAGGTGAAAATTAAAGGATTAGTCATATTCCATTAGAGTTGTGTTCTTAGAAAAGTTGTATAAGATTTTCCTTATTTGAAATATTAGTAGCAATGTTTAGGAGTTCCTTTACTTTAGCGAATGTATAGGGATTTTCCTTCACAATTTTTGATGTAATTAGTGATGTTTTTCCCTCTCTTATAATTACTTTGATTCTAATGGAATATGAGATGGGCATTTTGATCAATCATCACGTGTTACCCCTTTAATTGTATAACTTCCTATGACAAAATATTGATAAGAAGCCATTTATGTGAGATTCGGCTTATGCAAGGGGTTTCTTATTTCTATTTTGTTATAAGAAAATATAAAATTGAAGGGTTTTAAGTTTTTTATTTTATTGTATTTCATTTTCTTTCTCATCTTTTGTATGCTGATTTGTTTGTTCTTTTGTACTAAACATAGGTACGACAATACGGCTTTAAGACGATCGCCCATCGGGACCCGTTACGTAGCCGCAAGGATGAATACGGAAGAACAAAACGCCCGTTTTAACGCCTTAGATAATAGAATCACCGACTTGGCAACCCAATTTGCCCAATTCGCGAATGAGATTCGAGCTAGTCTAGTGGCCGCAGCCCCCAATAGAGACACGCTCGGGCCTACTCCCCGAGGCTAGCAATGCCAACGTTAGGGAGAACGTTCTTTGAAGAGATTCCCCATCAAGCACCTCGTAGTGACGGAACTGGACCCCATCTCGAAGCCATCTCGGCTCGAATGGAGGAGGAGAACAACAAAGATTTGCTAAGCTTGAGGAGAAGCTTAAAGCCATACAGGGATATGAAACTAACATGATCGAGGATCTGTCTCGATATGCCAAAATGGACTTTCCCCGAGAAGTTTAAAGTCCCCGATTTCGCTAAGTATGATGGTACCGGCGATCCAAAAGTCCATTTGAAGTACTATTTGAACAGGATGGGGCGCTATGCACGTAACACCCCATTATTGATTCAAACTTTTCAGGAGAGTCTATCCGGCCCGGCCTTGCAATGGTACATCCCCTGAACCGGAAAAGATGGAAAAATGGGAGGAATTGGCGGAGGCATTTGTGCTACAATATAAATATAATACCGAGATTGCCCCGACGCGCAAAGTGTTAACGCGCACGGAGAAAAGGAGAAATGAGTCCTTCAGGTCGTTCGCGCAAAGGTGGCGCGCCTTGGCTGCTCAAGTTCGACCACCACTAGACGACGCTGAAATGGTGGAGTTGTTCCTTAATACCCTTCCTCCAGACTTTTACAACAAAATGATTAGCTCGACTGTGGGAACTTTACCCGTTTGGTTGCCATTGGAGAGAGAATTGAAGAAGCCATGCATGAAGGTCGGATAACTCAAGGCACGAATAAGAAATTTACTAGTAAGAAGGAGAAAGAAGTGGAAGTAGCTTACGTGCAAGCCCCACTGAATCAAAACAATTTTCGAATCCTCAAAATCCTTCGCATCACGAGGGAGATACCGGAATTACGAGCCCGAAGTGGACGCCAAGGCAATTCACACCTTTGCCTAGGCCATTGTCCAAATTATTACCCATGTTGCTTTGCAAGGGTTGGTAGCTAAGGAGATTCCTCGTGACAACCCTCCTAAATTCCCGTGGTTCGACCTAACAAAGTCTTGTGAGTACCATATGGGTGAGAAAGGCCATGATGTGGATAATTGCTGAACACTCCAGAACAAGGTCCAGAGCCTATTGGACAAAGATATCTTGTCATTTAAGGAGACGCAGCCTAATGTCAAGCAAAACCCTTTACCCGTTCATGTCAGGGATGTTAATATGATTGCTGAAGGAGAGGATAGGAACGTGCAAATGGTCGGGGTTGATGTCCACAAACTCGTATGAAGATTTGATTTTAAGTGGCTATTACAAAGGAGTGATGAAGGTGTCCCAGCTAAGAAGAAATTAGAGCGTGTCACCAAGATGATCAACATGGGCATAATCCGGAATCGAGGAGGAGGCCAAGCAAATGAGACGATGACACTGTAGTTGATTTCTCTCCCAAGAATTCTTGTTGTGAATTTGGGACGGTCGTGGATATGCCGGCCGAGGAGGTAGGCACTTTGTCGAAATACTGAATGATGTCAAAATGGCCAAGGAAACCGAACCGTTAATCATAAATGAAGAAGAAGCCTTAGATGTCGAATCAAGCTAAAAGCTAAAAGAGTTTGCGAGAGATCGTGAATTTTTGAAGATGGCACTAGAAAAGGGCGAGGTGGTAGATACACTAGGCCAACCAAGTGGGAAGTATGACTATCTCGTCAAATACTCACCTCCTCCAAGTTTTTTCATGGATCCTAAAGAAACCGTCACGATGGGTGGGGAGGCATGGACGACTTAGCCGAGCTCAAGGAAGAAACCGTCGCCATGATGACACCGGTAATCATCGATTTATCTATTGATGAAGAGCAATGGGACTCTAATGAATACGAGCTTAAACATGTGGTTATTGATTTGGCGAGTCGGGAGTTCGCGAACATAGAGCTAGGAGAGGATGAGCCCAAACGGATGGTAATTGAGTTGCCGCCATACGATCAGGATGAGATCTCAAAAAGCCCTGTCACTAGTTTTGATCCTAAGGCAGTCCCATGGGATTATGGGACAAATGATGTCGATGTCTTTGTTACCCGATCGAGGTCATTTGTTATGCACCCGCGAAGCTATAGAAAAGAAAGCATCACTTTGATGAGGAAGCGAAGCAATTTTTGGCAATGATCAAATCTAGTGAGTTTGACGTAGTAGAGTAG
This sequence comes from Eucalyptus cloeziana, assembly GCA_014182715.1. Lineage (NCBI taxonomy): Eukaryota > Viridiplantae > Streptophyta > Magnoliopsida > Myrtales > Myrtaceae > Eucalyptus > Eucalyptus cloeziana. The sequence goes on from CM024641.1 coordinate 5,893,562, forward strand.
CTAAGGAAGATGCCCGCCCAGATTTCGCTCTTGGAGTTGTTCAAGACCTCCGAGAAACACAAAAAAATGCACTATTGAAGGTTTTAAATGAGATACATGTACCGGAGACCATTGGGGACGAGGCAATTGGAGGAGTTCATTGGGTCCATTCTCTTGAAGGACCAAATCTCGTTTTCAGACGAGGATCTTCCGGAGGAGGGACACGATCATAACAAGGCCTTACTCATATCGGTCAAGTGTTGTGATATGATGGTAGCTCGGGTCTTAATTGATAACGGGTCTGCTCTGAATATTTGTCCATTAGCCACCCTTCGTCATCTCGGGGTTGGTAAAGAGCAAATTAAACCATCCAACTATACCGTTCGCGCTTTTGACGGTATAAAGAAGGAGACAATAGGGAAGTTGAGCTCAACCTTTTGATCGGCCCTACCTCATTCCCGACAAAATTTCAAGTGTTGGATATCCCTAGCGCTTTTAATTTCTGTTGGGTCGACCACTGGATCCATGCCGCTGAAGCTATACCTTCCTCTCTACATCAGATGGTTAAGTTCATTTCAGAGGGGAAAATCATAACCGTTCGTGCGGAAACTGATTTTAAGATCTTTCAAGACACAGCCATCCCGTACGTGGAGCCTGAGGAGAGGGAGGAATCTAGCTACCATACTTTCGAGCTAGTCTTAATGGTCCATGTTCCCATTGGGACCACTGTTAAGAGTCCGGAAATGTCTGGCCGTCTATCATGTCAAGTAGAGTGCTCGGAGTACGGTCATATTCCTGACTAGGATTGGGAGTGTATGCACAAGGTATTGCCAAGCCCATTAAAGCCCTTAGGAATCATAAAAGAGTAGGTTTAGGCTACCAAAAGATCTGGAAAGTCATGTGAAATGTGAAGAACTTGCTAGTCAAGGCGTACATGGCAGAGGTAGAGGCCGAGGTTACCATGGAGGCTGTATGGGCCGAGGCGATCGTGGAGGCCGAAGTATGCGTGGCGGACACATGGGCCAAACTAGCCGTTGGGGACGAAATGAATATGGAAGTTGCACTAATGCAATGTCTGAATCGCAAGGCTTCCTCCTCCCATCACTAAAGGATCTTTATCCACCACTGGAGAAGACCTTTATCAAGTCATCCGAGCTGCTTCAAGAAGAGGAGGGAGCAATCTTGGACATAGCAGACCTATTTGGTGCCAACTATATGTGTGCCACCTTTGATGATGACAAGGCAGAGCCTTCTGCGAGCTTCTTCCATCTTTCGGAGTAGGGATGCTACTTACCTATCCTGTTTAGTTTTATGTCATTTCCTTTATGTATTCCCTTACATGGGAAGTGTTGTTTAGCTACTTTTGTTATTTTCGTATGTAATCAAGGTATTGGACTGTGAGCCGTGGTCCAAGATCATGAACCTTGTAAAACGGCCTTATCATGTTAATACCAATGCATCCATGTTTTATTAAGGGCGTAAGGAAGTATTCCACCAATCCTATGATGATGCTTTGAGGCTTGGACTTCCTCATGACTCCTAGTTTTCAAAGTTTTTGGAAAAGATGTTTGAGGATATGAGGGCAATCTCCTAACTCGTATTCTTTTCAAATAGTTATTCAAAAAGAGTTTTGAATGTGCATCATGCATGGCATTCGTTAAGTGATTTTACTGACCCCTCATTTGCATCTCAGGCATGTCATTCGGCATAATCATGATACATGTGTATGTGACTCGAATTGCTGATGAAAATCTCTTCGAATCCGACGAGGATAATGATATCCAAAAGACGTCGAAAGAGATTGATTCGTCATGAAGAATCTAAACCCTTGACAGCCGAGCAAACGGTTACTGTAAATCTTGGCGACACAGAAAATGTTAAGGAAACCAAGATTGGGGCGGGCCTTTCAGAGATCGAGGCAAAAAGAATGGTTGACTTCTTAAAGGAATATCAAGATATATTCGCATGGTCCTACGCGATATGCCGGGACTAGACCCGAAATCGTGGAGCACACTCGCCAACTGACCCAAATATGCCACCAAAAGCAAAAACTTGAAGAACGAAACCAGAACTTTCTAAGAAGATTGAGGAAGAAGTTATGAAGCTATTAAAAGTGGAATTCATCGAAGTATCCCATTATACTGATTGGATTGCTAATATCGTTCCGGTCATGAAGAAGGATGGACGAGTCAGAGTTTGCATAGACTATCGGGATTTAAACCGGGCAAGCCCAAAGGATGATTTCCGCTACCGCATATTGATGTTTTGGTTGATAGCACCGCAGGATTTGAACTATTCTCCTTCATGGATGGGTTCTCTGGATACAACTTGATTAGGATGAAAGAGGAGGATAAGAGTAAAACATCCTTTATTACACCATGGGGGACCTTTTGTTACGGGGTGATGCCGTTTGGCCTAAAGAACGCGGAGCCACATATCAAAGAGCAATGGTCACCTTATTCCATGACATGATGCATGAGGAAATAGAGGTATATGTCGATGATATGATTGCCAAATCAAAGCATGGAGAAGATCATATTAGGGTCCTAAAGAAGTTATTTGACCGGCTCGGAAATTTAAGCCGAGACTTAATCCCACCAAATGCATATTTGGGGCAAAAGTCTGGGAAGCTATTAGGTTTTATGGTTAGTAGCCGAGGCATTGAAATTGATCCGTCGAAAGTTAAAGCCATTTGTGACCTCAAAGCTCCCTCTTGTCAAGGAAGTTCGAGTCTCCCGGGTAGATTGAACTATATCGCAAGATTCATTTCTCAATTGTCGGAGACAGCAAAACCATTCTTCAAACTCCCGAGGAAGAATACTAAGATTGAGTGGGACACCGAATGCCAAAAGCCTTTGAAGAGATAAAGCAATACCTTCTTCAACCACCAGTGTTGGTACCACCAAATCCCAAGAATACCACCGGTCCTTTACTTAACCATCCATAAAGAGTCACTAGGGGCCATGCTTGCCCGAAGAGGCCAAGCGATCAAAAAGAATGCGCGATATATTATCTCGGCAAGAAATTCACTGTCTACGAGATGAATTACTTGGAAGTGGAAAAAACATGTGTAGCATTGATTTGGGTATTGCATCGATCGCGCCAATACACTCTCCACCATCAGATTTTGCTTGTGACAGAGAATGACCCAATCAAGTATCTGCTAGAGAAGCCAGCTTTAGTTGGAAAGATGGCCAAATGGCAAGTCCTCATTTCCGAATTTGATATACAAAGCATAGCACAGAAATCAGTCAAAGGGAGAGCCATAGCCGATATGTTGGCTGAAAGTCCTAGAGAAGCAGAATTTTTCGACACAGCGGACTTCTTGGATGAACGTATTTTGGCAGTATCAAATGATAAATGGACCATGTACTTCGACGGGGCTGTAAATTTATCTGGCTCTGGGACTAGGGCAGTTTTGATCTCTCCAGCTGGCCAACATTATCCCGTAGCTGCAAAATTGATGTTCCCTTGCACTAATAATATCTCGTACGAAGCGTGCATCATCGGCTTGCAATTAGCCATTGACATGAATGTTAAGAATTTACAGGTATATGGCGATTCTATACTTATTATTCGGCAAACAGAGGGTCTCTGGCGAACACGCGATCTTAAGTTGATCCCGTATTATGAATTCCTTGAAAAATTAACGAAGGAATTCGAGGAAATATCCTTTGAATATTTGCCAAGGTCCCAAAATCAATTTGCTGACGCATTGGCCACATTGTCATCAATGTTGCATGTGATGGAGGGATTGGATATTGAGCCATTAAAGATCGAGATTCTCAAACACCCGAACTTATGTATGTCGTCGTTGAAGGCGAGCTAGACGGAAGGCCATGGTACCATGACATCTTGAATTACCTCAACTGGGAGAATTTCCTCAAGGATGTGAGGTAGCTTACAAGAAATATCTCAAGAAGTTAGCGCTGAAATTCTTTGTTTACGGCGGTGTGCTCTACAAAAGATCATTTGATTCATCTTGTTGAAATGTGTCGATGCTAGAGAAGCCAACCAGGCGATGAAAGAAATACACGAAGGAGAATGTGGACCACACATGAATGGCCACCTTTTAGCAAAAAGATCATGAGGCTCGGATATTTTTGGTTAAGCATGGAAACCGACCGTATCAAGCATGTTCGCTACGTCATCGGTGTCGAGGTTTATGGAGACAACATCAATGCCCCACCTAACGAACTGCACTTGATGTCTCGGCCGTGGCCATTTTCCATGTGGGGAATTGATATAATCGGGCCAATTAACCCCAAAGCTTCTAATGGGCATCGCTTCATTTTGGTAGCTGTTGATTATTTCACAAAATGGATCGAAGCGAGTTCATATGTCAACGTCACCGTAAAAAACGTAGCCAAATTCATTCGTCGTGACATCATTGCCCGTTATGGTGTACCGAAAGCCATTGTTACCGATAACGGCTTGAATCTGAATAACAAGATTGTGGACGAGTTGCTTCATGAATTCCAAATTCGCCATTTGAACTCGTCACCTTATCGCCCGCAAATGAATGGAGCAGTGGAGGCAGCTAACAAAAACATAAAGAAGATATTGTCTAATACAGCGGACAATTATCGTGATTGGCACGAACGATTGCCATATGCGTTGTTGGCATATCGAACCTCGATACGCACTTCGACGGGGGCAACGCCTTACTCACTTGTATATGGTGTGGAGGCAGTCTTACTGTGGAGGTGGAAATTCCCTCGTTAAGAATTCTCTCGCAGATTAAACTCTCAGAAGCTGAGTGGGTGCAACAGAGATATGAACAGCTAAATATGATTGATGAGAAGAGACTTAGTGCACTATGCCATGGTCAATGCTACCAGAAGCGAGTTGCGAAGTCCTTTAATCGCAAAGTTCGACCGAGACATTTCCAAGTGGATGAACTTGTGTTGAGGAAGGTATTGCCTATCATACCGGACCCACGCGGAAAATTCACTCCAAATTATGAAGGCCCTTACGTCATTAAGAAGATATTACCCGGTGGGGCTTTAATTTTGGTAGAAATGGACGGCCGCGAGTTACCAAAGCCTGTAAACGCTGATGCAGTCAAGAAATACTTTCCATGAATGAAATCAAGGCCGTAGAGCCATTTCCCGAGTCACTTAGCACTTGCATCATGCATTTCATGCATTTCATGCATACATTTTATACATGCATATGTATTTGTGTTATGTGCATCTAGTTGCTTTGGTGGAAAGATTGTAAAACGAAGAAAATTAAAAAGGACAAAACGAAATGACGATGGTCCACGTTCGAGATATTCCCAGGAATTGTCAAACACAAACTCGTAAGAAGGGTAATTTGGTATCGTTTCCAACATACCTCCCTAAACTCTTTTTTGACGTAGTTCCCCTATTTGGCAGGAACATTAGTATTCGAGGAGCAAACTCGAGAAATTGTTTAAGCATAATCTATATCAACCAAGCAAGCATACGGAGGTAACACATGTCAAATTCACCTAACTTGGTTTAAAAGATGTGGAGTTCTAGAGCCGGTTCAATTAAATAAAAAAAGAAGCGCCCCATGGACACTACCGGCGCTTCGGCCTGGTGGTATGGGGAATGAATGAACGGGTCCGAGAGGTCCGGGGTTCGATCTCGGAAACGGCAACAAGGTTGCCATGTAAAAAATAAAATAAAAAATAAAAACTTTTTGCATCTCTTACTTTTGCAAAATGAGGAAAATGTTTGAACTAATGAGACCAAAGACCTGAGAATCTCTTCAAGTCTTAAAACAATAGGTTCATGCTGCTGTTTGCCGCCAAATGGTGAAACTGACCAAGGGTAATGTTGTATCGTCTCCAGTTTTATGATCCCTGAGGATTCATGTACTAACACATTCCCTTTTGTTCTTCGTAGGGTCGCATGACTACTAAGGCACAGGTAAATACCCTTCTTCTCAAAATCAAATGCAAAACAAATGGAGAATTTTCATTGCAAGAAAGAACATTTAGTGTTTTTCTAGAAACAAGCACAAAAAATGGAAAATGAAGAAACAAGTTTTCCACAAAGTTTGCAAAAATCTTCTTGACCTTTAAATTGTCCATCCACTTGACGGATCACTCATTTCGAATCAAAGTTCTCTGTGGAGATTAATCCACTCAGATGATCTCAACAAAAATGAAAAGGTGATGTTACTTATGCCAAGCGAGAAACACTTAGGATGAGGAAAGGCAACCCATTTCCAAACATGTCCTTTAAGCACTCGAGATTCGAGTGAAAAGAAAACCCATGTCGTTTGAGGTCAATGAATTCATTCGCAAGTGGTACATAGATCAAGATGATAAGAGGCATTTCTTTCCTTTATCATACACACTACAAAGTGACAATAGTTAGCCCATTTGAGCCTTTTAATGTGAAGAATTTGCTACAAAATACCCCCTGTCAAGAACCACCCCACGATGGGGCAATTATGGAGGTTTGGGTTGATATTATTTGGAGAGGAAAGATGAGAAAGGTTTCTTTGCTCTCACTTGCATAAATCTTTTGTGGTAACTTCAGGTGAGTTCTTATGGAAGCTCGAAGCATCCCAAAGTGAAGAAGAGCATTCTTTTCTCTACCCAAACACCGATACCCTTTGCTTAAACCATATTGAGCCTAACTATTCATTTCTAAAACCCGAGTGGTGATTATCTCCCCACATTGGGGGCAAGGCACATGATTTACCAATGCAATTGGTGTTTACATGAGAATATGGAAAGCATCTTGAAAGTCCCAAGAGCTCAAAAAGTTCAAAAGAACAAAAGTCAAGTGAAAATTAAGGGGCATGAAAAAGCAAAGTGTGCCTGGTAAAAGCAAGGCCAATGCCCAAAAAAATAAAAAAAAAATAAAAAATAAAAAAAAAAGGAGAGAGAGTGGAAGAAAAACAATTGCATCAAGGGAAATATCTCTATGAAAGCAAAAATGGCAAAAAAAAAAAAAATGCTTGCATTGAAAAGAAAATCATTGCAAATGCAAAAGCCATTATGTTAAGATGATTAGTCAAAGGACTATCGAAACAATTTGAATTTTAAAAGTCGAGTGCTTTTAAAAAAAAAAAATGGATGATATGGTAATGATGCCATGATAATCACCAACTCTCAAATCCTCCATCAACAAAAGATCTAAGCCTTTTGAGCTAAGCCTTTTGAGCCTTTCACCGAACCAACATTACAACCTATTCCCAAAGTCTCTTGATTGGGATAATTGAGTGGAAATTAGGATTTCTAAAGAAGATGCCGCTTGAAGAAGTGAGGGCAAGGTTGTCTTATCTCATCTTAAGGTTTCTTGACTTGTAAACCCGGCGAAGATGTTGATCAGGGATTAATTCATTTCATAGCCAATGATGCTTATCCATTGCTAAAACCATGACCAAACTTGCACTACGGTCCTTCTAAAAGACCTCTTAGATTGGTCAATGTGTACTTATTGCGAATGATTCAAAGCCTTGCACACTTTGGAAGAGTGAGATTGAGTGATCGGTTTATTTCCCACATGAATAGATGGGATCAAATAGCCATTTTCTTGAGAATATGCGAGAAGCCCTTTCCTCGACTAGGGGTCCTTGCTTGGCATACTTAACAGACATTTCTCATAAGTCAAGGTCATTTCAACAAGGATTTTTCTCCCAAGAGAATTTGACGATTAATGATATCACCCGAGCATAATGACAGTTTTGCGAGTTTGTCAAGTGGTCGGAATTAATTTGATTTGTTTATGCAATCATTGCCTTCTCATCACTGATACACTTTTGATATTGTTGCTGATGACACGTGCTGAAATTGATCTCCTCTAGTATGCTTTCGCTACTAGAATACTTGTCATAATGAATTTTATTTGATGTGCAATACCTATTTCAGAATATTCTCGAATGACAGGTTCCTCTTTAAATCTTGCAATTTCAAAAGGTTTTGGGACTGCCTTAAACCACACGGTTTGTGGGACCGCCTTAAACCACAAGGTTAGTGGGACCGCCTTAAACCACAAGGTTCGTGGGATCACCTTAAACCACAAGGTTCGTGGGATCGCCTTAAACCACAAGGTTCGTTAGTGGGACCGCCTTTAAACCACACGGTTAGTGGGCCGCCTTAAACCACACGGTTAGTGGGACCGCCTTAAACCACAAGGTTCGTGGGATCGCCTTAGACCACAAGGTTAGTGGGACCGCCTTAAACCACACGGTTAGTGGACCTGCCTTAAACCACACGGTTAGTGGGACCGCCTTAAACCACAAGGTTCGTGGATCGCATAAACCACAAGGTTAGTGGGACCGCCTTAAACCATGCGTTCATGGGACTCGCCTTAAACCACAAGTTTTGTGGGTATATCCTTAAAACCACACTTTTCAAAGTATTCATAGGTACATTCCTAAACCACGCTATTTACATTAAGCTCACTTGCATTTTCATTTTACTATTTAAAAAAAAAACTAAAACTAAAACTAAAACAAAAACAAAACAAAAAAAAAAAACTAAAACTAAAAAAAAACAAAAACAAAAAAAAAAATAAAAACAAAAAAACAAAAAAACAAAAAAACAAAAAAAACAAAAAAAAATAACAAAAATTAGATGTCACATTATCTTTGAAAGAAATCTTTTTGAGCTTCCTTCCAAAGAGGGGCAGCTGTCGACACCTAAATTTTTGCCCAAAAAATCATTTCCAAAAAAAAAAAAAATAATAATAAAAAAAAATGGGAACTTGTTTTTCCACAAAAATAGTTCAAGTAAAATTCTTGCATATAGGTTATCTAGGCATTTAATATGGTGTTTTAAATGGAAGATTTTTTTACTTTAAAAAAATTGAAAATATATAAAAAATATAAAATATAAAAAAATAAAAAAATAAAAAAAAAAAAAAAAAAAAAAAGTTGGGGCCAATGATCTAAATGTGACTAGCCAAGCCCAGGAGGTCAGATTGGAATTAAAATGGCAAATTGGGGCCAAATTGCAATTTCCAAAAGTTGAGGGACCAATTCGCAAATTTTGCAAAATTTTGCCCGAACCCTTAAATCATCATCTTGGTCACCAATTAAGTTGAAATTGAACTTGGGCCAACTCGAATCAATCAAATCGGGCGAAAAGGACCAAATTTGCATTGGAATGGGTATTTTCGGCTAAGAAAATGGCCAACTTTGAGGGATTTTCTTGCAATATTGAGTGAGTAAAATTATGAAATCTAGCCAAGATCTTAAACTACTATACATGAGCTTGCTAATTAATCAAAAATCGCAGCCAAATTAATGGATTAAAGCACTCAAACGAGCTACCAAAACCTAGTCCACGAATTGGTCTCATTTCGGAGTTGCTGAGTAAGCAACTTGGTGGCCCCACCATATCCCACTCAGCCGCCCATCCAGCTTGATCTTTGCACGTGATTGAAGACCATAATGAGTAGTGCCAGTGGACGGAAATTGGCCAGGGATAAGCTGCTGAATGCACGGGAAAGGCGCAGCAAAACCCGCACACTCAACAGCTGCAAAACTTCAAAATTTTGGCTAAGTCAGAAAGTGGGTAGACTGCTCAGTTGGTGGGCTTGGCAGGTGGACAAAAAGCTGACCAAGGGATTGATGATTTCAGTGGATAACATCTACGAAGCATGCTCTTTTGAGGGAAGAGAGAGAGGAGACGAGAGAGAGAGGAGAGAGCTCGGGATCGTTCCCCAAAGACACCTTCAGAAGCAACTCCAGAAAGCCAAACCCAGAAATTCCAGACCGACCTTGAGAGAGAAAAACGAAATTTTCACCTACCTGCGGCCAAAATTAGCCAAAACCTTCAACTAGAGAGTGAAACTTCACTCAAAGGGCTTTCCATCCATAGGTCGCACGTCCCAAATGGAGTTCGGGAAGGTCTCCTAAAGCCCCCGAAAAGCACCCTCCTGGCGGGCCAAGAAATTCCGAAAATTTTTCTAAGTGTTGAGCCCGGTTGGTCACGAGTGAGGAAAAGCGAGTGTTTTTGAGAAACGTGAGAGACGAATGAGGAAAGCCATGAATTGCAGCCCAAACTAGTATACATATATCTTGGGTTGATTTTAACTTGGCCAACAAAGGAGGTTTGGAAGTCTAATTGTGGAAGCCAACGAAAACCTTCGTTGTCACTTTTTCTTCTGCAGATCTCACTTTCAGTTTGAAGGAACCAACTTCTACGTGCTCCCAGAGGACAATTTCTTGGTTTTCTTGGCCAAGAGTCACTTGAAAGGAAACTAGGAAGCAAGGTAAGCATCCTAGATGTATTTTTGTTTAATTTTGAACACGTTTTGATAACGAAAATCAAGAGGAAATCCAGCCCGGAAAACTGATTTTTGAGGCTGAAATTTTTCTAAGTGTTTGAAACCTCTTCAAGAGCCATACATGTTTGACTTGCTACTCCCCTTTACATGTGTTTTCTATCTTCACGAGCTTGATTAATGTTATATGGGAGTACAAATGATACATAGGTCAGCTTGGTTTGGTCTTTAAATCCTCGTGTGAACTATGAGATCGTCAAAAACCAAGCCTATCCACATTAGTTCTTGGCTGGTCAGTGTAGAGTTTTGCATGTGGGCTTCTTGGAGAGTCCGTTTTGATGCGTCCGGTTGATCGTTTTCGGTGATGTTTGTTGCATGTGAGATTAAATGTTACCTATTTTCATCCGAGTGGAATAATATTTCATATAGATGTTGCATGTGATGGTTGTCGGGGCTTCAATCCGGGCATTTGACATGGCTGTTTGACTTGGTTCCATACCAGATTTGCAAAACGGCTCCAACCCGCATATTGGAGGCCGTTTTCAGTTTGGTTCTTACAAGTTCTAGGCTGTGATTTCTAGCTAAACCGGTTCTTTACATGTAATAGTATATCCTTGATACTTTTCTTTCACATGAGATTGCTTATGAGCCGAGATTGAAGACCACGAATATAGCCCGAAGAAGCCGTTTTGAGGTGTTTGATGCAAGCTCGATGAAATGTTCAAATCGAGTTTCGGTTTTGAAACGGTCGATTTGAGCTTGGTTCTTGTTATATTCATGTACTAGGCAGTCCCATATTAGTGTAAATTGGCATATATCGGTTTAGGGATTTTTTTAATAAAAATTAAAAAAATGAAAAAATGAAAATTTCAAAAATTGTAAAAATGATGGATGGTATCAAGTTATGATAGAAATGACATCTAGGAAATTTTCCCATTTTTAAAAGGTCATTTTCTTAATTTAATGATATTTTGTTATTTTAGAACTATTTTTGTAAATAATCTATTTTGCGTAGATTAAAATCAATTAGAGTAACTTCATGCATTTAGAATAATTTCATGCATATTTAAATTCCCATTTTGCTCACGGGGTCCTGTCCCGGGCGTGATAACAAGGCCATGTAATATTATTTGCCCAACTTGTATCGGGTTTTCATTTTTCGCATTTATTCTCAAGTTATTTCAATTTCTTGGATGTTTACTTACGCACCGCTTTTTATTAATTTGAGTGTAAATTTCTCTCCTAAATTATGTTAGGATTAGTCTAGACATTAAAAAAAAAAAAAAAAAAACTACAAAAACATTTGCATGGACACTTAGCGGTTTCTTAAAGATTATAATTGGTAATCAAGATTGTGTGGCCATTTAGATTAAAACCTTCCAAGTTAGTGGTACCGCAAGGGTGCTAATAGAAACATTGGCGTAAACAAGTCCCCGTTCCTAGAAATCTCTGGTTGCGTAGGAATCGAGACAACACTCCCGTGCCTCGATTGGTTTCTAGCCAACCCCAATAGGCTAGTGGCGACTCCTAGAAATATTTAGGTTGTTAAGAACAAAAAAAAAAAACAAAATCCAACGTCGCGCGAGGTATGGGTTTGGGAGAGCCCGCGCCTAATTTAGGGCCATTGGTCCGCCTCTTTAGGCAAATACCCCTAAACCATTCTTTCTTTTCCCCCGAACGGAAAAAGGAGGTCGTGACAATCTTCATTGAATAAATGAAAACAAAAAATTGAGTGATTGTGTGTTAATTAGAAATCATATCTAGGATTGTCGATGTGAATTATGATCTAACATTGCAGATGCTTTCATTGCTATGAGGTAAGTCCAACAATTTATTTATTGCATTATCTAGATGTTAAATTGGTGGTTTGTGCACCTGCATGATCACCTCACATGTTAGGAAAGTGAATTAAAATTAATTTAAGCTGCTTGCGAAACATTTTTTTCAAAATAAAGGAGAAAAGTATCGAAAGGACGTTAGAGAAATCTAGCGTAATCAAGTCCCCAAACTCATAAATCTCTGGCTCGCAGGAGTAAAGTAAATCTCCCATTGCTTTACTTGGGTTTCTAATCGACCCACCAAAAATAGATTAGTAACGAGTCATAGTTAAAAATCAATTGCATGTTAAGAACTTGAACCTAAGTTGCAAATTGGTATGGGCTTGGGAGAGTCTAAGCTAAGTCTAGGCTTAGTAATCCATTAGCCAAATCCTAGGTGGATCACTCAAAATTTAGGTCGCGACAAGAAGTTTGGGACATATTACATGTTACCTATGAAGGGACTGACCGAGTGAAGGAAACCAATATAAACATTCTGCTTGGACAGTATGAAGCATTTAGAATGAAGCTTGGAGAATCTATTACTAATATGTTCAGTCGCTTCACAAAGATTGTGAATGGCCTGGCTTATTAAGGACAACCAATCTCAGGACTAATGAAAGTCAACAAACTGTTGCATGGGCTTTCGTAAGATTGGAATCATGTGAAGACTTCAATTTGAGAAACACAAATGATCATGCCTCTATCAATTGATGAACTGATAGGCACACTTCAGTCATACGAAGTGGAGCAGATAAATGATGAAGAAGATCCTAAAGGTAAGAAGTAAATTACTTTAAAGTCTAACATTGATTCTGATGATGATATGGATGATGTGGAGCTGGTGCTTATGATTAAGAAATTCAGAAAGCTAAATAGGAAGGGAAGAAGATTCAACTGGAAAAAGCAGAGCATGCAAAATTTCCAGAAGAGATCGACTAAGGACAATGAAATCAACAAAGATGTGATATGCATTGAATGTAAGAAAAATGGGCATATCAGACCTAACTGTCCTCTGTTGAAGGAAAAAAAAAGGAAAAACTGAGAAGTACAGAAAGGCAGTCAAAGTTGAAACTTGGAGTGACACTGAGTGTGAGGAAAATGAAGAAGAATATGCCAACATATGTCTGATGGCTCATTCCGAATAAGACTCAGAATCAGAAATAGATTCTGATTTAGACTCTGACAAAGAAATTGAGGTAAGTGATTTAAAAATTCCTTCAAAGTCTCTAATTACGTAGATGAACTTTGTCTTAGTCTCAAAACCTCTCTTAAAATGATTTCTAAACTAAAAAGGGAGAATTCTAAGCTCAGGCAACATGAAGTTTCTTGGAAAGAAAAGTTTGAAAGTCTGAAAACAAGTTTTGAGAATTTGAAAGAAAATTCTGATTCTCTTTCAAAGGAAAATATTTTTTTAAAAAAGTGATATTTCAAATATAACAAAAATATTTTCGAAAGGATCTGAGAAATTGGAGAAAATTCTTTCAGTTCAAATACCCTACTTTAACGAATTTGGTTTGGGTATGACTTCAAAAACTGTTCCTATCGTGACCTAAATTTCAAGTGCACCACCTAAGGTTTAGACTAATGGATTACTAAGTTTTAAACTTAGCTCGGGCTCTTCCAAGCCCACACCAATTCACAACTTAGGTTCAAATTTTTAACATACAAATGGATTTTATCTAGGAATCGTCACTAATCAGTTTACGGTAGGTCGATTAGACACCTACGTAAAATAATTGGAGAAATTATTTTACTTCTACAAACCAAAGACTTTGAGTACAGATACTTGGTTACACTAGACTTTTCTAATGCCCTTTCGGCACCATTTCTTTTTATTTTCAAAAATGTATTTGCAAGCAGTTTGGATTAATTTTAACCTAAATCTCTATCATGCCAAAGGGCGATCACACGGGTGCTCAATCATTATCAAACACTCAATGAATCAAATAACTTGAATCAAAAGAATTAAACGCACAAAGCAAGTAATTTTTTTTTTGGGTTTTCTTTTATCTTAAAATTAGAACTTCACTATATAATATGCATTTTAACTACATGACTTAACTCTACTAATAGGTAACTTCTAACTAAATGAATCTAACATGTAAACTAATTGACATGCACCTAATATTTTTATTTTAATTATTTATTAAAATTCATAATAAAAAGGAAACCTAATTAAACCATCTAAAATAAATAGTTTCTAATTTATTTTAGGGATTAATTTGACTTAAACCCTATCCTATCTTAGAAAACTAATTTTTTTAAGAAAAATGAGATTATTAAAATGTGCAAACATTATCTAAGAGTCTATCTATGGGAATTTTCGAGCTTCCATCTTCTATTGCATTAATTCATGGCTGCATATTGAAGCGTGATTTCGCAATCAGCTCGATTTTGCTTCGATTCCTTCCATATAATCAAAATTCTTGCTCTTTATTTACCTGATTCCCTAAATCTTGATCCTCCACCGGGAATTGTTTCCACATTTACCAAGATTTGAAATTTCCAACTTCCATGCATAATCAATCAGATTGGTTTTCCCCTGATTTTCCTTTTATTTGCGATTTTTATTTTTATTTTCTTAGGATTGCCAAAATTAGGTGTTTATAGCTGCCCCTCTTTGAAGGTGAGCTCATAGAGGTTGCCTTTAAAGACAAGTTGATACCTAAAATTTGATCATGCACATGCACTGAATGACTTTTTTTTTTTTTTTTTTTTTGTGAAAATGAATCTCAATTTGAAATGCAATTTATATAATGCATGAAAATGCTAATGTAAAATGTATGGTGCAAAAAGAGAGCATACCCATAGCTACTTACCAATCAGTGCGGTATAACACCTTGAGGTACAAGATAAAGTTTCATTTACTCCACAAGTACCTGGTCTTCATTCAAGTTCCTTGAAGAGTCTAATGTTTATCGAAATACCTAGATTCAGACTAAGGTATGATGAAAAAGATCGAAAAACAATCATATCCAGAATGAAATGTTTAGTGAAAAGATTTAAGACATTTAGATCCAAACTGAGATGTCAAGATTTTGGGGACTCAAAATACCTATATCCAGACTAGGGTATAATGAGAAAGATTGAAAAACATTTCTATCCAGAATGAAATGTTCAACGAAAAGAATTAAGACATTCAGATTCAAACTAAGATGTCAAGATTTTAGAACTTGAAATACCTAAATCCAAACTAGGGCATAATGAGAAAGATCGAAAAACATTCCTATCCGGAATGAAATGTTCAACGAAAAGAATTAAGACATCCGGATTCAAACTAAGATGTCAAGATTTTAGAACTCGAAATACCTAGATCCAAACTAAGGTATAACAAGAAAGATCGAAAAACATTCATATCAAGAATGAAATGGTCAGCGAAAAGAATTAAGACATCCAGATCCAAACTGAGATGTCAAGATTTTAGAACTCGAAATACCTAGATCCAGATTAAGGTATAATGAGAAAGATCGAAAAACATTAAGACATCCATATCTAGACTAAGATGTCAAGATTGTAGAAGTCGAAATGCCCAGATCCAGACTAAGGTATAACGAGAAAGATCGACAAACATTCATATCTGGAATGAGATGTTCAACGAAAAGAATTAAGACATTTAGATCCAGACTCAGATGTCAAGATTTTGGAACTCGAAATACCTAGATCCAGAATAAGGTATCCCAAGAAAAAATCGAAAAAATTCATATCTAGAATGAAATGTTCAATGAAATGAATTAAGACATCTAGATCCAAACTGAGATGTCAAGAACGAATTGAAAGATTTTGGTGAGATTCATGGAATCTCAATTTTTGAAAAGGAACTCGAGCTATAGAAGCACGCCAAGTCGATGAAAGAGACATCGGGCTATAAAAGCATGCCGAGTCAATGAAAATGACTCTAGGCTATGAAAGTACACCAGGTCAATAGAAAGGGACACTGGGCTATGGAAGCATGCCGAGTCGATAAAGAGAGACATCGGGCTATAAAAGCACACCGAGTCAATTACTTGTAGAGATAAAATTCAAGACTGTTTGAGAAAAATCTCGAGACTTTAGTGGGTAACTTGAACATCGAGTATTACTTGGTCTTTAAGGAAATATCAATTTGAAAGAGAAATAGCTTTTCCAAGACCCATACCTTTCTACGGTCGCCTGTTAGAGCAACAAACATTGTCTAGGACTTGTACCTTTTTACGATCGCCTAAACGGGAAATCACTTTCCAGGACTTGTACCTTTCTACGGTCGCCTGAATGGGAAGCAGTTTTTTCAAGACCTGTACCTTTCTACAGTTGCCGAATGGGAAACAGTTTTTTTAGGACCCGTACCCTTCTACAGTCACCTAAACGGGAAATTACTTTCCAAGACCCATACCTTTCTACGGTCGCTTAAACAGAAAATCACTTTCCAGGACTCATACCTCTCTACGGTTGTCTGAATCAAACTGAAAACAACATACTATGAACAAATTCAGATTATAGCAGTTAGCTAAAACTATGCATAGAATAAAAAGAGTTCAAGGAAGAGAATAAGAACACAAAGTTTATAGTGGTTTGGCTTAGATTAAGCCTACATCCACTCTCTCACGTTGACAACCCACTGGCTGGATTTCACTAAGAATCAAAAGAGATTTTACAGCCTTTCGATCTTTGGACTTCACAATGAAGAGTTTCTACTAGATTCTCACTAAATCTATGTCATGACCAAATTTTCGAGTGAACCACCTAGTGTTTGACTAATGGATTACTAAGCTTAGACTTAGCTCGGGCTTTCCCAAGCTATACCAATTCGCGACTTAGATTCAAGTTTTTAACATGCAATTGATTTTTAATTAGGAGTCGCCATTAATATATTTTTAGTGGGTCGATTAGAAATCCAAATAAAGTAACGGGAGATTTACTTTACTCCTACGAACCAAAGATTGTGAGTTCGGGGACTTGATTACGTTAGATTTCTCTAACGCCATTTCGATACCTTTTCTCTTTTATTTTGAAAAATGTTTGGAAAGCAGCTTGAATTAATTTTAATTCACTTCCCTAATATGTGAGGTGATTATGCAAGTGCGCAAACCACCAATTTAACATCTACATAAAGCAGTGAATAAATTGCAGGACTTACCTCATAGCAATGAAAGCATCTGCAATGATACATCAGAATTCACATCGACAATCCTAGATATGATTTCTAAATAACGTGCAATCGCTGATTTTTTTTTTGTTTTCATTTATTTAATGAGAAACATGCTTTATGCAATGCTACTATTTTAATGTGACATGACATGACATAGCAACATGACCTAAGCTATATGACGAAAGTGAAATATTAGCATGCAGCCTATCCTAAAGAATGAAATTAATTTATTCTAAGACAATTTTTTTGGTATTTTCCATTAAATTCGTAATTAGAAAATAACAAAAATTATCTATCTAAATTAAGATATCATCCAACTTATAGTAAGATGCAGATTAGGCCAAATCTTAATTTAAACTAGAATGTTATCCCTAACCTAAAATGCAATCTATCTTGGAATGGAAAACATCTAAACTTTTTAAAAAAAAAAAAAAAATGCAATCTTATCCTAATATGCAATGATGTGCAAAGAATGTTCTAATCTAGTTTTTCCTTTTTCTTTTTATGAAATTCGAAATTAAAATTTCCAAATAATTAAATGTGCAATTTAAATTTAAAATAAAAACTAACATCCTAAATAAATGCATTTTTTTTATTTTTTATTTAAAAATTTGAAATAACATTGAAATTCAAAATATGCAAGATAACCCTAAGACAATGAATATTCTAAAACGAACCTAATCCTAATTCATTTTTTTTTTTTGAATTTTTTCCTTTTTACGAAAACAAAATCGACTTAATCCACACGACAACAAATCAGAGCAAGATAAGATTGATATCTAAAAATTGATAAACCATATCTCACACATGAGATCGGGTTGGCCAATTTTAAACTAAATCATGAATCGAATCTCGGGCGTGAGATCGGATTGACGATTTTGCAAGCAATTGCGAGTCGGATTTTGGGCGCGAAAATCGGACTGTCAATCCCAAATTTCACCGGCAATTTCATGTCGGGAATTTCTGTCATACATTAAAGAATGATTCTACCAAAAAAAAAGTAAAATAAAAATAAGAACAAAATAAAATAAAATAAAACAAATAAAAAATAAAGTAAATGGAAAAACTACCTAGGTTGATTTTTCTTCTTTTTTTTTTTCTTTTCTTTTTTTTCCAAAGGAGGCTTGGCAGGTGGTAGGTTGCTCCGGAGTGGAGTCGCGGGCGAGGAACTCCGACGAGGGCGGCTACCGGTGGATCGATAGCGGCAGGGCGAAATAGCAGGTGTCAACGGCATTGCTAGGTCGGCGGGCCACTACAAGAGATGAGCGGCGCAGAGTAGAGGCTGCAATGAGGCTAGGGTCGAGCGAGGGCTCAAGCTTTGGCTACTGGGCAGGATGGCAGTGACCTCGAGGGCTGCTGTTATCGTGAGCTTACGGTGGCCGGCGACTTAGGTAGAAAGGCAACTGCCATTGGGAGCAAAAGCGGCGTCGCAGGGGACTCGAGATCTGGTGGAGGCAAGTTCATATCTACGGTGTTGGACACCAAAGTGGCAAGATCGATGGCAACAACCGTCAAGAACGGGCCGAGAGTTTCTCTCTTTCGTTTATAAAAGAAAATTTACTCCCTTCGTGGGCTTAACCCAACTTATCAAATTAAAGTTTTGAACCATCAATTCGAGCCCATTTATAATCGGCCCACCGTAAATGCAAATTGAAATATATGTACCTAAAAGTATATGGTATGCAATTAATTTTTTTTAGGGGTTAAAATCAATCCCTGATTTTTTAATGCGATAAATGATTAAACATTTCACAAAAATTTAAGTGTCAATAGTCTCACAAGAGTTTCTCTCTTTCGTTTACAACTTTGAGTGCAATGAATGAAATAGCAAGGAACTAGGAAGCATCTGACTGTGAAAATTTTCTTTCAAGCACACGCGAACAACTAGAGAGTCCATCTTAAATACTCCTTCATGCTTTCATAACCATTGGCACTTTCCAAATGAATTCTTTCACTCTAGCCATTGGACAGAATCAATAAAGGGGATCTTGAGTTGGTTGATTGATTGTGATGAAAGCCTATCAATCCTGTTTGCCCATACAATCAGGATCTTGGTTTCCATAAGTAAAACTTTCCAAGTTTGCTTGCCTTCCAAAAGATTTGAATATTGGAATTGATTCCATTAAGGATAATCAATCATGTAGGTGCTATATCCAACCAAACAATCATCCATAAGCCATACAAATCGAATCCTTGAAGAAATAAAGATAATCTCACATTCGGATAAGTCTTCATTCTTCAGTAGCATTCAGTCTGGGATCTGTCAATGTGACCAGACAAGTCTGGCAATCATTAGACTTTGACACTTCAAAATAGTAAAGGAGTTTTCTCCAACAATCTCTCCATTTTTTATGGTGACAAAACTTTCTTGCAGATTTAGGAACTTTTGACCAGCAAAACAACTCTTAAACAGTACATGATATCTTATGAAAAATAACTTGATTAGGATTTGGATAGTAACAATTCTACAACCACAGAAAACAGGTTAATCTTGAAAAGATAAAACAAATATCAAGACTAAAACAACTATCCGTCCATAATCACCACAAAATCACCATAAAAGTAAGTTGTTGCAAGTGTCAGTATCAAATAGAGTCAAACAAAATAATAGTTCAACAAAGTTCAGCATAAAGGTTCAAAAGATAAATAAAACAAAAGTTAAATCTGCACATTCGCCCCCTTTTTGTCATCAGCAAAAAGTGGAGAAAGATAAAAAAAAATTCAAAGAAATTAAGAATGTTTGGGAATGCAAACGAGCTGGAAATCCCCCATAGACTAAACGGAGATTCACTTTCCAAGACCTGTACCTTTCTACGATCGCTTGAATAGGAAATTTTCTAGGACTCATACCTTTCTACGGTCGCCTAAACTGAGATTTTGCTTGGCTAGGACCCGAACCTTTCTTCGGTCATCCAGCGTTGCAATATAAATCATCCGACTAGGATCCATACCTTTCTTCGGCCGCCTTAATTAGAATGAATATGGAGAAAAATGTTTTGGGGGACAACTCAATCGAGTGTTGGTATACTAAAAAAGGAATACCCATGCAATGACAAGTATTTAAAGTATGGATAGAGATATACTTACTTGGTAACATCTCTACTCCTAGGGGATATGTCTCCTGCAAAACATGGTTGTAGGAGAGGCAACATGCATTTATAATCACAGACATGCATTAGTTCAAGTGAGGTTCATTCTGTTAAAGAAAAACTCATTTATTGCTTTGAAGTTGACAAAACCTTTTCAAGTCTATATCAAAAGATCTCAAGACTTTATTGTCAAAGTTTGAAGATCGACAGACCATCAGATTTGAGTCTCAAAGTCTATCCTCATTAATAGTTCTAGACTAAAGTGTGAAGACTTATTCAAATGCAAGATTATTATCCAGATGTAGAATTATCTTCAAGGTTTTGACTCGTATAATAACTGGAAGACCTTATAGCTGGATTTCATATTTGCTTAATTGATTATTCTTATTGGAATTTACTCTGATACGAAGATCTTTGAAAGGTGAACAAACTTGGAAGGTTCTACTTATGGAAACTCAAGATCCTGATTGTATGGTCGAACAGGATTGATGGGCTATCATTACATTCCTTAAATAAGTCTAGATCTCCTTGATTGATTTTGTTCAATGGGTAGATTAGAAGAACTCCTTTGGAAAGTGCCAATGGGTGTAGAGGCATGGAGGAGTATATACGGAAGACTCTTAAGTCCTTCAAGGGGGTGCTTGAAAGAGAATTCCAAAGTCTCGCTTTCTAGTCCCTCACTTTTTCATTCATTGAGCTAAAAGTTGTAAACAAAAGAGAGATACTTTTAGTGAGACTGTGTGAGAGTTCGGTAGAGACTAGTCATTGTGATAGTCGAGATCACAAGCTGTAACATCTCTTTTGATTAATAGTGGAATCTAGCCAATAGGTTGTCAACGCGTAGAGTGGACTTAGGCTTGATCTAAGCTGAACCACTATAAACCTTGTGTTCTTATTTTCTCCTCCTTGAAGTCCTTACTTTCTTATATCGTTTGTTTACTTGCTCAAAGTCTTACGAAAAGCTTTATCTACACCTATTCACCCAAGTCTTTCATTATCAAAGGAAAAACTAATTGTCCAAGTTTTGCGAAAAGTTTTATCTACACCTATTCACCCCCTCTTGATGATAGTACTAGCCCTAACAATTGGTATCAGAGCTTGTATGCTCATTTTATTGAAGTGTTTTTACTTCTGAGTTAATGATCTATGGCTAGTATTTTGGCTTCAGGTTTGGTTGAAGGCCAGAGCAACACCAGACCTCCTTACTTTGATGGAAATGAATACAATGTGTGGAAAAATAAGATGAAGGTATTCCTAAGATCGAAAGATCCCCTGGAATGGGATGTGGTAGAAAAAGGAATCATTCCAAAAGCTACATCTTCCTCAGAAAGAGGAAAGGAAGTTATAGATGCTGGCGAGATGACACAAGCAAACATAACCAAGAGACAAGCTCTTGATGCTAAAGCTATCTACTCCTTATATTGTGATTTTTCTCCTACTGAGTATAACATAATTTTATATTGTGAAATAACAAAAGAAGTCTGGGACAGGTTACATGTTACATATAAAGGAATTGATTAAGTTAAAGAAACAAAGATCCATATTCTACTCGGATAATACGAAGCCTTCAAGATGAAGCCAGGAGAATCCATTACTGACATATTCAGTCGTTACACAGAGATTGTAAATGGTCTAGCATATCATGGACAGCCAATCTCAGGATAGATGAAAATCAATAAATTGCTACGTGGACTCTCCAAAGACTGGAATTACATTAAGATTTTAATGAGAGAAACACAGAGGATCATGCCTCTATTAGTAGACGAATTAGTTGGCGCACTTCAATCATATGAAGTGGAACAAATCAATGAAGAAGAAGATCCCAAAGGTAAGAAGTCGATTGCTTTAAAATCTAACGATGATTCTGATGACATAAATTCAGAAGACGACTTGGACGATGAAGAACTTGCACTCATGATAAGGAAGTTTAGGAAGTTGAACAATAAAGGAAGAAGGTTTAACTGGAAGAAGCAAAGCACTCAAAGATTTAAGAAGAAATCAAATGAAGACAATGAGACAAACAAAGAAGTGATTGGTTTTGAATGCTAGAAAAAGGGGCATATCAGACCTAACTACCCTCTGTTGAAGAAAAAGAAAGGAAACACAGAGAAATTCAAAAAGGCTCTCAAAGTAGAGACATGGAGCGATACTAAATGCGAAGAAAGTGAAGATGATTATGCCAACACATGTCCAATGGCAAATTCAGAATCAGACTCAGACCCTAAAACAGATCCAGACTCAGACTCAGATGAGGAAATCGAGGTTAGTAATTTTAAAATTCCTACTAAAGTCTCAAAGTATATAGATGAACTTTGTCTCAGTCTCAAAATATCTCTTTAAAGGATTTCCAAGATAAAAAGGGGGAATTCTAAATTGAAGCACCAGGAAATTTCTTGAAATAAAATTTTGAAAATCTAAACAAAAGTTTTAATGATTTGAAGGAAAATGCAGATTCACTTTCGAAAGAAAATATTTTCTTGAAAGAAGACATTTCAAATATATCAAAGAAGATTTCAAAAGGATTTGAGAAGTTAGAAAAGATTATTTATGTGCAAAGACTCTATTTTAACAAATCTGGTTTAGGTATGTCACCTAAAACTATTTCTTTAATTGATTTCCCAAAAGTAAAAGAAAGAATCAAACAAAGAATCAAACAAAGACTTACAAAAACACTTTGCAAAAATCATTTTCAAAGTTTTTGTGAAACCTGTTGGCGAAGTGCTTTCAAATGTTCAAAGTGTAATAGCTTAGAACATTTCGAAAATGAATGTCCTAAAGTTTGGAGACCCGTTAAGAAGGATTGGGCAAAGACTGTGTTTAACACTAACTCTCCTGAACCTAAGAAAATATGGGTACCAAAGAAAACTTAAATTCTTTTTGTGATTGTAGGTCATTATCAAGAGAAAGATCAAGTGGTATTTGAATAGTGGCTGTTTGAGACACATGACTAGAGATTCAAGTTATTTTAGTAAATTTTTGCAAATAAATTGTAGAAAAGTTTCTTTTGGTGGAAATAGTAAATGAAGAATTGTTGGATGTGAAACTGTGAAAATTAGAAGTTTCAGAATCAACAATGTCTCATTGGTTGAAGGGTTGAATTACAATCTACTCAGCATTAGTCAACTATGTGACACTAGATTCAAAATCTATTTCCAAGAAGGAATTTGTTCGGGAACCAATAAAGATTTTTCTCAATCCTTCACTGGGCGAAGACATGGAAATATTTATCTGTTGGATGTAAAACCAGAAAGTTCTCAGTGTCTAATATACATTCAAGATGAAGCAAATCTTTGGCATCGAAAGCTTGGCCATGCCAATATGAAACAGATTGCCAAGATCTCTTCTAAGAAACTTGTTCGTGGTCTTCCTAGTCTAACTTATCAAAAGTTTGATCTATGTACGCCATGTGTTTTGGGAAAACAGGTAAGAAGTTCTTTTAAGCCTATAAATCAAGTTTCTACTAATCGTGTTCTGCAACTTCTGCATATGGATCTCTTTAGACTAACCAGAACTCAAAGTATTGGTGGAAAGAAATATTACTTAGTAATCGTGGATGATTATTTTCGATTTACCTGGGTTTACTTCCTGGCAAGTAAATCTGAAACATTTTCCCTCTTTTCAAAGTTTGCAAAGAAAATTTAGAATGAAAAAGGTTATGTTATTTCAAGCATACGGACAAATCATGGAGGTGAGTTTGAATATTAAGACTTTGCTAAATTTTGTGATGAATTTAGTTCCTAGCATGTTTTTTCTTCTCCATATACTCCAGAACAAAATGGAGTTGTGGAAAGAAATAATAGATCTTTACAGGAGATGGCAAGAACCCTTTTAATTGAAAGCAATATTTCCTCTCGTTTTTAGGCTTAAATAGTTTCTACAACTTGTTATATTATTAACATAGTATTTTTTAAAGCCAATTCTAGAGAAAACTCCTTCTGAAATATTTAAAGGGAAAAAGCCAAATGTCTCTTATTTTCATGTGTTTGGTTGTAAGTGTTTTGTTTTGAAGAATGCAAATGATCGAACTGGTAAGTTTGAGGAAAAATCAGACGAATGAATTTTCCTTAGCTACTCAACTACAAGCAAAGCTTACAGAGTTTTCAACAAGAAAACTCAATCTGTGGAAGAATCTATGAACGTCAAGTTTCAAGACACAACACAAAATAAAGCGGAAGAAATTCAATTCGAATATTTTGTACTTGCTCTAGGACTTATTTCTAAGATAGAACCCAAAAGCATAGAAGAAGCCTTAGTTGACGAAAGCTGGATTGAAGCTATACAAGAAGAGCTTAGACAGTTCAGCATCAACGATGTTTGAGAGCTAATTCCTAAACCAAAAGGTAAATCGATTATTGGAGCTAAATGGATTTTCAGGAACAAAATGAACGAAAAATGAAAAGTGGTCAAAAACAAAACAAAACTCGTGGCCAAAGGATATACATAAGAAGAAGGGTAGACTATGATGAGACCTATGCACTAGTAGTAAGGTTAGAAGCAATTAGATTATTACTTGATTTTGCTTGCTATAAAAAATTTCAAGTTATTCTAAATGGACGTCAAAAGTGCATTCCTAAATAGAATTTATCCAAGAAGAAGTCTATATGGAACAACCACTTGGATTTGAAGATCCAAGAAAACCAGACTCAATTTTCAAACTGAAAAAGGCTCTATATGGATTAAAGCAAGCGCCTCGAGCCTGGTATGACAGGTTAAGTAAGTTTTTAATTCAAAATGGTTTTGCTAAAAGAAAAGTGGATACTACATTGTTTATTAAGAAGGAAGGTAAAGACTTTCTACTCATTCAAATTTATGTTGATGACATTATCTTTGGATCATCTAATGAAAATTTGTGCAAGAAATTCTCTAAGTCTATGCAAGATGAATTTGAGATGAGCATGATGGGTGGATTATATTTCTTTCTCGGATTACAAGTGAAACAATTAAAGGAAGGAATTTTCATTCACCAAGAAAAATATGCAAAAGACCTCATCAAAAAATTTGGATTCGAGAATTGCAAAAAAGCTGAGATACCGATGTCAAGTTCTTTGAAGCTAGACAAAGACGAAGGAGGAAAGAAAGTTGACCAGAAGGTTTATAGAAGTATTATTGGTTCACTTCTTTATCTTATAGTTTCTAGACCTGACATTTTGTTTAGTGTTTGCATGTGTACTAAATTTCAATTGGATCCAAAAAAATCTCATCTAAGCACAGCAAAACGCATAATCAAATACGTTGCAAATACTTTGAAGCTAGATCTATGGTATTCAAAACATGGAGACTTTACTCTCCTTGGATATTCGGACACAAATTCAATAGGTTGCAGAGTCGATAGAAAGAGTACTTTTGGTATTTGTCAATTGCTGGGCAATAGAACAGTATCCTAGTTCTCTAAAAAACAAAGTATTGTAGCTCTTTCGATAGTAGAAGCGAAATATGTGGCTCTTGGGAGTTGCTGCTCTCAAATTTTATGGATAAAGCAACAGTTGAGAGACTTTGGAATCGAAGACTATGCACCGAGATGAAATGCGACAACACCAGTGCAATTCATCTCACAAAGAATCCAATTCTACATTCAAGAGCAAAGCACATAGAAATTCAACATCATTTCATTAGAGATCATGTTCAGAGTGGAGAAGTTATGATTCAGTTCATTGACTCGAAGAATCAACTGGCGGACATATTTACAAAGCCACTAGAGAAAAACTTATTTGAGTATATTCATGCAAGACAGAACATTCTATCTTTTCCCGGGTAAAGTCTGAAGATGTTCAGATTCAGAATTTCCAGATGTTACGACTATAAGTAAATTTCTTCTAAATGAATGTGAAGTTATTTATGTATAAAAATTCAAAAAGGTACATTATTCTTTTAATTGCCTTTTGCCTATTTCGTTTTTAGAAATTATCTTTATTGATGATTGTTTATTTTCAAAAAGGCAGTTGTCATTTTTGAAAAAGGTAATTTTTCATTTTCAAAATGGCAATTTTAACTTTTTCCTTACGATGTTTCATATACCTGCTTTATATATCGTTGAAACTCTTCTTCTCCATTTACGCCTTTCTTGAAACCTTAGAATACTGTGATCTTACTCTCTCTCATTTTTGCTTGAGTTTAATCCAAAAAGTTTTCACATTTTCAACGAACGCGTTCAAGAAACTCCCCTCGATTGCTACAATGTGTTACCAAAGAAAGTCTTCGAGAATTGCAAGCTGGGGACCACAGCATATGCGTGAGGGACCTACGCATTTCAATTTGACCGAGGAAGAAGATTCTCCTCAACGACAACAACAGCAACAGCCAAGACAACCTTCTCGACAACGTCAACAGGCAAGGCAAGATCTTCCTCCTCAGCATGAACATGAAGAGATTATTCAAGACGTTGAACCTATAAGGACTCAAAAATCCCAATTTTATCTATAAACTGTATTCCAACTTGAAAATGGGTGGAACTGCTATGAATCTAATCGATGAGTTCTTAAAAGCACACGGTTACAAAAATGAGACCTTTTTCTTAAACACTATGGAAAGATTAGGAATTGCACCTCAAAGTTTTGCAAAATGGACGTTTGAAAATTTTCCTAGTGATCCAAGATTCGATCAGTCAAAGGAGAAGGACGATAATGAACGGATGTTTGCTCACTTTCAGCCCAGGATGGGTGTTGCTGCAAAAGTTCGTGGTGAAAGGACGAACTTATTTCATTCCAAGGATCACAAAAAGTGCTACTTGAGTTTGCTAAAAAGAGGGGTTATGAACCCTAGAAGCGTGGATTCGATTTTTTTGACTCCTTGAAGGTCAATTGAGGGAGAAGCTTGATTTGCTTCAACTTGAACGTTCTTGCACCAAGACGACCGTTGCATATCCCGAACTTACTGCCTATTTTTATTCAAATCTATCTTTTCTAGATGCGAATAAATTTAGCTTTACTGTGAGGGACAAAGAGTTTTTAGTTGATGTGGACACTTTGGCCGGCTTAATTGATGTGGAAAGAAGAAGATTCTAACCAATTGGTGTGTCTTATGCCCATGCTACCTTGTCTATTATTCGTGACAGAATGGTCGAAGGCAAGATTTCTAATTCAAGAATGAATGCCTCCAATATTCTTCTTCACAAGGTGGTGATTAACTGGATTAGGCCAAAGTCTACCTCAAAAACGGATGTTTCTCGTTTTGAGCGAAGCTAATGTACGCGATCATCTCCGGTCATAAGTTTTCTTTGCCTCACACAATTCTTTTGCACATGTATAGAACTGTGGTGAAAGACAAGGGACGACTCCCTTACTCTGCACTTATCTCACAACTCTTCGAGTACTTCAAGATCAAACTCCCTACTTCTCTTTGTGTTAGAACCATTCCTCTAATGGTTATTGGTCTCAAAGTGATTTCTAATATGAGGCTGAAGGAACTAAGCAAGGAGCTGGAGCGTTTCAAGGAGAAGTCCCCTATGAAGGCGAAGCAAGACTCAGCGACAAAGAAAAGAAAAGGCAAGGAGTCTATGACAGAATCAGTGAAGAAAAAGAGATCTCTTATCTTGGAAGACGAAGAAGATGATGATGATGATCTCACTATCTCAGCTCTAACCTTGCGAAATCTACAAAGTTTTATGAGCCATACAGAGAATAGAGATTGAGAAATAATGGAGAGAAGAGATGAAGGAAGAGAAGAAAGAAGAACAAGAAGAGCAAGAAGGAAGAAGAAGCAAAGAAGAAAGGAGTCGTGATGACTTTTTTGAACCAACACTGGCTGTATCCTTGTCCGGTGATTCGAAGAAGACAAGCAGTGAAAAGACTGGAGAACAACATCACATCAGTGCTGAAGCAGAGCAAGAAGAAGAATAGCATAACTCTCCACCTGAAGGCACAAAGACATGGGGAGATGGTGAAAAACGAGGTACTTCTTCACCCATCTTTGCTAGTGATGTTAGTAGATCTCCACCAAACCCAGAAGAGGTCTATGCCTCTCAATTCCTTAAAGCAAATTTTGAGGCATACACTCCTAGTCATGGCGATAGAACAACTAATGTTCCCCCTCGTGTTCAAACTCTTGCAACTGATTCGGCTGGACCCAACACTATTATAGATCACTCAGCAGATTTTCAGAGAATGATGGAGCTTCTTTTTGAATTAAAGGAACAACAATATGCTTTCGAGTTTGATATTAAGCACATTATGACCGTCTTCAAGACATTTACAGACTCTCTTTAAGAACAGATTCAAGCCTTAAAGCTTCAACTGCAAGAATAGGCAAAGGATACGGATATTCAACAGCTTAAGGAGTCTTTGAAGAAGCTTGAAGACACTGTCAAGTCCATGGAGGATTTCCAGCTCGTTCGTATCCCCAAGCAGCCCTAATTCAAACTAACTCTTTACAATTGATTTTGTCTCCACTTTTTGCTGATGACAAAAAGGGGGAGAGTTTGAGTGTAGATTTGCATATTGATTTTGGTTTTATTGGTTTTGATTTGACTCTATTTTCTGTGAACTTTTTTTATTGTGGTTTGCTTTCAACATTTGACTTTGAACTTGCTTGCAGTGACTAATGTTTGCAATATTGATTATGACTGAACTATTTGATTGTTATGGATTAACATGTGTTCTGTGGTTGCTAAAGTAACATTTGTAGGTCGTAATTAACTTATTTTTATAAGATATTATGTATTGCATAAGTATTGTTTTACAAGTCAAAAGTTTTCCAAATCTGCAGGAAAGTTTTGTCACCATCAAAAAGAGGAGATTGTTAGAGAAAACTCCTTTATTGTTTTGAAGTTGACAAAACCTTTCCAAGTCTATATCGGAAGATCTCAAGACTTTATTGTCAAAGTTTGAAGACCGACAGACCATCAGATTTTAGTCGCAAAGTCTATCCTCACTGACAGTTCCAAACTGAAATATAAAGACTTATCCAAATGCAGGATTATTATCCAGATGCAGGATTATCTTCAAGGTTTCGACTCGTATAATTACTGGAAGACCTTATAGTTGGATTTCATATTTGCTTAATTGATTATTCTTATTGGAATTTACTCCGATACGAAGATCTTTGAAAGGCGAACAAACTTGGAAGGTTCTACTTATGGAAACTCAAGATCCTGATTGTATGGGCGAACAGGATTGATGGGCAGTCATCACATTCCTTAAATGACTCGAGATCTCTTTGATTGATTCTATCCAACGGGTAGATTGGAAGAACTCCTTTGGAAAGTGCCAACAGGTGTAGAGACATGGAGGAGTATATAAGGAAGACTTTTAAGTTGTTTGATGGGGTGCTTGAAAGAGAATTCCAAAGTCCGAAGCTTTCTAGTCTCTCGTTTTTTCATTCATCGAGCTGAAAGTTGTATACAAAAGAGAGATACTCTTAGTGAAACCGTGTGTGAATTCAGTAGAGACTCGTCACTGTGATAGTCGAGATCACAAGCTGTAACATTTCTTTTAATTCATAGTGGAATCCAACCAATAGGCTATCAGCGTGGAGAGTGGACGTAGGCTTGATCTAAGCCGAACCACTATAAATCTTGGTTTCTTATTTTCTTCTCATTGAACTCCTTACTTTCTTATATTGTTTGTTTACTTGCTCAATTTGAGTTACTTTTTAAGTCTTTCATTATTAAAGGAAAAACTAATTCTCGAAATCTTTCTTAAAGCTTTATTTACACCTATTCACCCCCATCTAGGTGATAGTACTAGCCCTAACACATTCGTGATGATTTATATGAATCTTGCATCACCTTATTTCCATTGGGAAAGATTTCAAAATAATATTCTAATCTAAACACATAAGTGTCATGGATGTGTCAAATGAAGGATCTTTCAGTCTGAAAGGACATTTCGCTCATCTTCATTAAAATGGTCATTTTATCCTGACCTTTTAACGTAGGATTTTGACAATCGCTCTATTTCACCATTGTCTTGCCAAACAAGGGTCTGAGCAATCTGGCAAGTGGAACGACCTTGCCAATCTGAGAGGTCTTTAAGAGGGACCATAATGCGGGCTTGATCAACGACTTAATAAATGAGACTCTTTAAGTCGAGGCTATTGAAAAATGACATATCGCACTTGTCTTGGGGTTTACAGGTCAAGAAACATACGAAATGAGGCATAAATTATCTTACTCACACTTCTTTGAGCGATGCTTTCAAACATAATAACTTTTACATTAATTCAAATGCCCTAATCTGAAGAGACTTTGCAAGGGACGTAACGTAAACTTGGTTCATGGGTTGAGAATCAAAAGGATCATTAGACTCAAAAAGTGTTTAGGGGGTCAAAGTTGGTGATCATCTTGACATTTCCAATTTTCTTCTTCACCATTGAGGATTTTCTCCATAATCAAAACTCCATTGAGTGTAACATCTCGACATTTGTGTTTTTAGTACAACCTTATTGGGGATACAACTTCAAGCAATGTTTAACTTTTTCTTTTCTAGGCATTGGCTTTGCTTTTACCAGGCACACTACTTTTTCATGCCCCATTTTTTTGCACTTGCTTTCTTTGGACTTGCACAACCTCCATCTTTTACCAGCATTGTAAACCATGCTACTTGAGTGGTTTCTTTTTTTCTTACCTTGCCCCAGTGTGGGGGATGATCACCAACTAGGTTTAATGTGAAACGAATTCATAGGCTCAAATGGGCTATGCAATGGATAAAAGTGTATATGATAGATGTCGCGACCTCTTTTTTTCGGCGCCCGATCGGGGCGGGCGGCCGGTGGAGGCTAATGGCTCGGCTGAAATTAGTTATGCCCGGACTCTCCCAAGTCCACCAATTCACGACTTTTATAGTCTGAGTATTTAACCTGTAAGTTAATTTTTAAAATGGAGTCGCCACTAATCAATTTTCGGTGGGTTGATTAGAAACCCATGCGAAGTATTGGGAGAAATACTCACTCCTGCTCAACCTGAGAAATTAGGATCGGGGACTTGATTACACTAGTTAATCACTAATGCCCTTTCGGTACCTAATCTTGTTTAAACCCTTAGGTTTTTTTGGATGTTTTAGGGATTTTCCACGCATTTTTGGAGAAAAAACATTTTTGAACCTTTTTCTAAGTTTTTGGACATAAAAGGGATTTTTTTTTGGATTTTTGGTATTTTTTGGAAAAATACAAGTTTTTTAGCATTTTTGGAAAATATGGAATATTTTTTATTTCATTTTCTTGATTTTTTGGAAAATAAAATATTTTTATATTTTTTGGAAAATAAAGTTTTTTTGGAAAATAAAATATCTTTTAACATTTTTAAATATTTTTCGATTTTCTAGAAATTAAAAAATATATATATTTTTTCAAAAATAAAGTATTTATTAAAACATTATTTAAAATAAAAAGCCAACTCGGGCCGGCCCAAAACGCAAACGGGCCCGTGATTTTTTTTTTTGAATTAAATCAAAATGACGGCGTGGCGGGCGTTTGGAGATGCGTGGCCCGACCCGATGACCCGGGTTCCTAGCGGAACCCTACCCGACTCGCCGACCCGGAATCCCGCCGCCTCCACAAATTGCGGAATCCCTACCCGATTCCCTATCCGGGTCCGACCCGACAACCCGGAATCGCGACCCGGAAAATTGGGAACCCTAGGGTTTCCGAATTGGGGGCGTCGAAGAAGGGCAGCGGCGATGATGGCGAAGACGGCGGCGATGGCCGGAGCTTACGAGAGAGGGAGATGGCGAGGGCAACGGCGACGGTATGCTACCTGCTCGGCGATGGCGCGACAAAGGCGAAGACGGCGACGACGGAGAGACCCCATTTTGAATCCCCTCCCCTCCTGTGTCTCTCTTTCTCTCTCTCTCTCTTCACAGATCCAGAACCCTCTCCTCTCTCTCGGCCTAAGCTACTCGCAGATCTGGGTATGCTCGTCTTTGGGCCCCCGTTCTAAAGTCTCTCAGCGGGGGGATTCGAAGATCTGCAGCCCTCGATCGCTTGTTGCCTCTCTCTCCCTCTCTCCGATCGCTTCCTTGTGGTCTGCCCCTCTTCATTGACGGTGGCCCCCTCTATTTATAAGCGAGGGGGAGGGGCAGTCGGTGAGGGTCGACCCGCCGATTAGACCGCCGTCCCATCCACCATCTGCTCCTCCTCCGGTCACGTCCCGTCGACGCCAACCGCCCTGCTCCACTTGCATCGCTGCTCGTCCGCCCATCGGACGTCGCACTCTGCGCATGTGCTGCGAGGCGGACGGAGGAAGAAGATGGCCCGAAGTGGGTGGGCTGTGAGGCGGAGGAGAATGGGCCGTAAGGGCCCATGCGGAGGAGGGAAATGGGCTGCTCTTTCTTTTTGTTTTTTTGTTTTTTTTTCTGTTTTTGTTGTTTGCTTTTATCTTATTTATCCGAAAAGAATAAAAACTTAATTAATAAAATAAACCTAAATAAAATTAAGGCGTCAACAGCTGCCCCTCTTTGAAGGTGAGCTTGTAGAGGTTGCATTCAAAGACAATCTGATGCCTAAATTTTATCCATGCACACGTAGCAGATTATATTTTATTTGGGACTTATTATTCTATGCGGAAAAAGAGCAATATAACTTTACATATACTAAGACAGATAAGAAGATACCTGTAGTTACTTACCGGGAGTGAGTGAGATAGGGTGTGAACCCCGAGTTTGGCAAGTATCAAGGCGTCATCTTACCTGGTGATATGAGGAGGTTGCTTTTCCAGGACTCGAACCATTCTTCGGTTGCCTGTTAAAACAATTAGTAGTTTGTCTTGGACTCGAACCTCTCTTTGGTCGCCCTAACGGGAAATGTGCCGACTTTTCTCAGGGCATCTATTTGTAGGTGCCTGATTTGTATCGAGGACACCAGTTGGTACCCGGCCTTTCTCGGGAGATGCGTTGACCTTTCTCAGGGCATCTATTTGTGAGGTGCCTGATCTTTGTTGAGGACACCTGTTGGAACCCGACCTTTCTTGGGAGATGCGCCGACCTTTCTTAGGGCATCAATTTGTTAGGGGTGTCTGACCTCTGTCAAAGGCACCAATTGGGACCCGACCTTTTTCGGGAGGATGCACAAACTTTTCTCAGGGCATCGATTTGTAGGGTGCTTGATCTCAGTCAAGGACACCTGTGGGAACCCGACCTTTCTCGGGGGATGCACCGACCTTTCGCAGGGCATCAATTTGTTGAAGATACCAGGACATTCACAGGTATTGAAAGAGTACTTGGCAAACGGAATATCGAGGATGGGTCTCGCATATTCGTGAAGGTCTCACACCTCCTGGTACCTGAGATATTTGTGAGGGTCTCTCACCTCCTGGAAAGTGGGAATATCGAGGGCGTACCTTGGATATTCGTGAAGTTCTCCCACCTCCTGGCAATTAGGGAATATCGAGGACGTACCTGGGATATTCATGAAGGTCTCTCATCTCCTGGGAGTTGAGAATTTGAATGTAGCACAAGGCTTACCTGGATGGCCACAAGCACACAGGTGTACGAAGTAGAGGAACATTTGGATGAACACAAACATTTAATGATATGATCAGGGACCACTCAACTGGTCTGAGTGTAAGAAAGCATACCTGGGTGATTGTAGGCGCATAATGTGGTGGAATACTTGAGTAGCTGCTAGTATTCAATGGCGTAATTAAGGACAACTCGAACAGGTCGAGTGTCACGGAAATGGAGTATCCGAACGGTGGTCAGTACTCAAAGACAAGAGGATATTTGGATAGTCACAAATATCAATACTCTGGGGATAACTCGAACAGGTCGAGTGTCAATAAGAGGGAGTACCCGGCAAATGGCAGGTACTCAAAGACAAGGGGATACTTAGACCGCTGCAAGCACCCAAACTCAAGGGACGACTCGAATAGGTCGAGTGACAAGAAGAGAGTACCTGAACAATTGTAGGTACTTTAAGATAGATAGGGATATGCTTACCTGGCAATATCTCTGATTATTGAGAGTATGTATGTTATTTGCACAATATGCAGACATGTACACAATGATTGTATATGTTGTAAATTCACAAATTCAAATGTGATTTATGCATGACAATTTCGTCAGTTTTGTATCATCCGAATTCCACTGGGGAAGATTTTGAAAGACAACCCTCGCTTAGGACGTAGATGTCTTGAACATGCCAGATGAGGGAATTTCAGTCTGAAAGGACTTTTCACTCACTCTCATGGAAAGGTTGTTTTATCCTGACCATTGGTACAGGATTTATAAGGATCACACTTCTCACCGTCATCATGTCAGCAGGGGTCCGAATATTCTCGCAAGTGGCACGACTTTACCAATGTGAGAGGTTTTTGTTGAAATTGTGATGAATACTTGGTCAGCAGCTCATCAAAGGGGACCATCAAGGTTGAAGCCGATGGACGAAAATGTTGCACGATCATCTCCGGGTCTACAAGTCAGAAGCTCTGCGAAAAGAGATGAAGTAATCTTGCTCGTACTTCTTTGAGCGATACTTATGCACATATGAAATCCTATGTTAATCAAAGTGCCCCTAGTCTGAAGAGACTTTTTTACAATGGTAATATAACGTAGACTTGACCCACATGTAGAGGGGTGAGAGTTGGTGACCGTCTCAGCATTTGTAACTGGTTTTACAACCATAACTTTTTATTGGTTGTATTTTTTCGACTAGGGGGCATTGGCCTCGCTTTTACCAGGCACACTACTCTTTTATGCCCTTGCTTTTATTCTAGTTCCTCATTTATGGGCATTGACCTTGCTTTTACCAGGTACACTGCTTTTTTATGCCCCTGCTTTTTCATTTTTGTTGCTTGAGGAACTGATCTAGACAAGTTCAAGCAAACACCTTGGTTAGACTATTGGGTCTGCATCTTTTGTTGGCGCTTTTGATTATGCTGCTCGGGTGGCAGTAATCTCTACTTTGCCTCTTTGTGAGGGTGAATTTACAGACTTACTTGGGTTGTACAATGTATACAAATGCATAGAAAAGGAATTGCTCTTCGTCATTCTAAGGCACTTAAATTAACGTGAGTGTTCGTATGCAATAAAGACACTTAAAGGTTGATGCAAGTGCGAGCAAGAAAATTTTTATCCCTCTTCTCACCTCGTGATGCTGATTTGCCTTGTCTTTGACATGCTCCAGTGTGAGGGTAATTCTTGATAAGAGAAGCTTCACCAGTGTATGGGGCTCAAAGGGGGTGAGCAAAGAAATGCCTCTTACTATTTTAGTTATCGTACCTTTCGCGAGAGAACTCTTTACCCTGCAGTCATGGAATTTTTTGCACTCATCTCACATGTGTATAGATGGGGGACTGTGTGTAGGATATGGCTTGCCTGCCATCATTCTGACGCGCCTCATCCAGCATGCTCGATCAATCTTGTATTCTTCACTTAGCTGTCTATTCTAGTAATCCTCAATGGAATCAGTGATTTAGACAGACAAAATCATCATGCAAAAATCCATTTGGAAAAAGGCATGCAGCATTTTTTAAGTATGAGAGAGTTTGTACTCTCAAAACAAATGAATGATTTTTTACTCGAGAGACCCTATTGACAACTTTAGGGGTGTTTACTTGGTGAAATTGTATTTACAAATGTGCTGAATTTTGAATATCAAAAGAGTTATTCACAAATGGTTATTTACAGATGAGTGCTGATGGGCTATCTCTATAAAGAGATAAAACACGAATGATCAGATAAGGGCTGGGACTTTGAACGGGCATCTCTGCTTTCGCCTCGTGTTATGTAAATTGATCTGGATCACTTGATTTGCCACTATTTAACCATTAAGCTTGGTTCTTGAATCCCAACGCCTCCTGTCAATATGGCAAAAGAAAAAAAATGAGTTCGAAGAGTGAGTGTTGGGGAATGATTCCAAATTAGTTTTTCCCCAGAATTTATATGTGCTGGCCTCCAGGATTATTTGAATGTTGATGACGGCCTCTTTACAATTCAACGTTTCTTTTGATTGGACTTTCTTATTTGTGGTCACATATGCTTGATTGATGGTCGTTGATTTATTTTCAACACCTTTCTTCTGTGGAATTTCTCCTTCTGTCTTTGATTATAGCAGCATATGGATAAAGTCATGTACTTCAAGCTTCTATGGAATCTGAGATGGACAATCAAAACCTCTAATTTTTGTTAATTATTTCCTGTGAGAGCATGCGTCTGGAACAAAAAGTGAGGCTTCCTAGTTCCAAGGTTATCGTCTAGGATAGAGGGCTTCTTTTATTTAACTGGACCGGTTCTTGAACGACACGTCTTTTATACCAAGTTAGGTGAATTTGACATGGGTCACTCCTATGCGCTTGCTTGGGTAGTATCGATTATTCCCTCAAGTTTGCTGCTTGATTCTCGACACTCCCTTAAATGCTAGTGATTACCATTCATTCTTCTTTGCTGAATCAACCAAACACATTTTTATGATGGTGTAAATACACCACTCATAAAAGGTGCATAGGCATTTTCATTTTGATAGAGAAATGCTTGGCAATGCTAGGCAATGAACATCTTTCAAGGGTAGTACTTTTTTACAGCATCAGAATTAACCGGCTTGGAGAATTCCCGCCCATCCATTTTAGTCA
Source organism: Eucalyptus cloeziana (assembly GCA_014182715.1). Taxonomy (NCBI): domain Eukaryota; kingdom Viridiplantae; phylum Streptophyta; class Magnoliopsida; order Myrtales; family Myrtaceae; genus Eucalyptus; species Eucalyptus cloeziana. The sequence goes on from CM024641.1 coordinate 5,930,287, forward strand.
GGATCAAGGCTCCTCCGGGGAGTATCTTCTTTATCACATAAGGACCCTTGTAATTTGGGGCAAACTTGCCACAGGGCTCTGGGAAGATTGGCAGTGTCTTTCTCAAGGCTAGCTCATTTACTTCGAAGTTCCTAGGTCGCACTTTCTGATTGAATGATCGGGCTATCTTCTGTTGATAACACTGACCATGACAGAGGGCTTTTAATCGTTTTTCATCGATCATATTCAGTTGCTCGAGCCTTTGTTGTGTCCACTCTTCCTCAGACAATCCTACCTGGGATAAAATTCGTAGGGATGGGATTTCTACTTCTATGGGCAAAACCGCCTCCATGCCGTAACCAGGGAAAAAGGGGTTGCCCCAGTGGAAGTTCGAATCGAAGTTTGATATGTTGTTAGTGCGAAGGGTAACCTTTCATGCCAGTCGCAGTAGTTTTCAGCTGTCTTGGCTAGGATTCTCTTGATGTTCTTGTTGGCAGCTTCCACGGCCCCATTCATTTGTGGACGATAAGGGGACGAGTTCAGATGTTGGATTTTGAACTCAGAGAACAATTGATCAATCAACTTGTTGTTCAGGTTTCACCCATAACGGGCGATTATGTCACGTCTGATGAACTTCATAACGTTCCGCGCAATTATGCTCGCATAGGATGTGGCCTCGATCCATTTTGAGAAGTAATCGATTGCAACCAAAATAAACCGATGCCCATTTCATGCCTTCAGATTGATTGGGCCGATTACATCAATGCCCCACATTGAAAATGGCCATGGCTCAGATAATTGATGCAGTTCTGTTGGAGGGACATTTATCTTGTTCCCGTGGATTTGACAACGATGACAGCTTCGCACATGTTGGGCACAATCGCCTTCCAAAGGGAGCCAATAATAACTTAATCTCATTATTTTCTTGGCCAACATGCGTCCATTCATGTGAGGGCCACATACTGCCTCATGTATTTCCTGCATTATCCGTGTGGCTTTAGTTGCATCAACACACCTTAGCAGGACTGAATCATATGATCTTTTGTACAGATTTTCACCGCTAACGAAGAACCTTGAGGCCACTTTCATTAGGTATTTTCGATCAGAGTGAGTGCTTTCTTCAGGAAATTCCTGCCTCTGGATGTATTTCATGGTATCGTAATACTAGGGTTTCCCGTCGGGTTCTTCGGTTATAGCCATGCAATGGGCCTGTCTTGTCAGAACTTCGATCTTCAAAGGTTCTACTTCTAACCCTTTTGTTACTTGCAACATAGATGACAGTGTTCCTAACGCGTCATCGAACTGATTATGAACTCTAGGTAGGTATTCAAACGAGATGTCCTGAAATTCTCCCACCAATTTTTCCAAGTAGTCGTGATAAGGTATAAGTTTGGTATCTCTCATCTTCCATTCACCCACAGTTTGGAGGATAATTAAGGCGGAGTCACTGAATACTTTTAGTTTTGTCACTTCCATTCCAATAGCTGCTTGCAAGCCGAGGATGCATGCTTCATATTATATTGTTGGTGCATGGAAAAATCAATTTTGCAGCCACAGGATAATGTTGCCCATTAGGGGATATCAAAACTGCCCCAGTGCCAGAACCTAACAAATTTACAGCTCCATCGAAAAACATAGTCCATGCGTCTTCTTTTATTGTTGAAATCCGGTCGTTTGGTGTATTATCCTCGTGTACCTCCTTAGGGCGATCTGCTAACATATCATCAATCACTCGACCTATAACTGATTTTCGCAACATAACTTGGATGTCGAATTCTGAGATCAGGATTTGCCATTTGGCCAATTTTCCTACCAAGGCCGAGTGACCGAGCAAGTACTTGATCGGGTCACTCTCAGTTACGAGGAATGTTTGGTAGTGCAAGGTATATTGCCGGAGTCTGTGGAACACCCATACCAATGCGGCGCATGTTTTTTCTGATTTGGAATAGTTTTGTTCCGACGTGGTGAACTTTTTACTCAAATAGTAGATGGCTCGCTCCTTCCCGTCATGGGGTCCTTCCCGTGCGAGCATTGCGCCTAAAGATTCACTGTTGATGGTAAGGTAGAGGATTAAAAGGTGCCTCGGGACCGAAGGTACCAGAATCGAGGGCTTCATCATGTACTGCTTTAGATTTTCGAATGCTAGTTGGCAATCATCATCCCATTTAATTTGTGCATCCTTCCTGAGAAGTTTAAAGAAGGGTTTTGCAGTTTCAGAAAGTTGGGAAATGAACCGCGCAATATAATTTAATCTTCCCAAGAGGCTCCGGACTTCCTTTACAGTCGAGGGATGAGGCATCTCAAATATTGCCTTGGTTTTTGACGGGTCTACTTCTATCCCTTCACAGCTCACAATGAATCCAAGTAGTTTGCCAGAAGTTGCCCCGAACACACATTTTGCTGGGTTCAAGCGCAACTTGAACTAATGGAGTCGGTCGAATAATTTCTCCAGGGTTTTCACATGGTCTTCTCCACGTCTGGTTTTGGCGATCATGTCATCAACATATACTTCAATTTCTTTGTGCATCATGTCATGGAAAAAGGTGACCATGGCACGTTGGTAAGTTGCTCCGGCATTTTTCAGGCCAAAAGGCATGACCCTATAGTGAAAAGTTCCCCATGGAGTAATGAATGCCGTTTTTTCCTTGTCTTCCTCTTTCATTTTTATTTGGTTGTACCTTGAGAATCCATCCATGAAAGAGAAAAGCTTAAATCCAGCCGTACTATCCACCAGAACGTCTATATGGGGTAGCGGGAAATCATCTTTTGGGCTCGCTTTGTTCAAATCGCGGTAGTCGACACAAACTCGGATTCGACCGTCTTTCTTCTTTACTGGTACAATGTTCGCTATCCAACTAGGGTATTGCGAGAGTTCGAGGAAGCCTACTTCCAGGAGCTTCATCACTTCTTCTTTAATCTTTTTTGATAACTCTGGTTTAGTTCTCCTTAGCCGCTGCTTCTTGGGGGCTACATTAGGTTTGGTTGGCAAGCTATGCTTCACAATCATTGGATCGAGGTCTGGCATATCGGCATATGACCATGCGTATACATCTTGATATCTCTTTAGGAGGGCGATTAAGCTTGCAGCTTCTTCTTTAGGAAGGTTCGCACCGATCTTTATCTCCCTTGAATCTTCTGTGCTGCCTAAATTGACAGAGACGGTGTCTTCAGTAGTAGGGGGCCTTGTTTCTTCGTGTCGCTCCCAATTCCGTTGAATTTCGTCGGAATCATCAAAATCGTCATTTGAGTTATCAAAATGATTACTTACGGTGTTGGTTTGGACCGTTCCCATACCTTCGCCTGTTGCTAGATTATTCCTGCATCATAGAATTGATAGGCTAAGGGGACAAATAAGGTTAATAGCACGCATGCTTCTTTCGTTTAAAAATGGGGATGAATTGTTCTTTAAGATGAGGAAGCATGAGGAAACCCAGGCCTCTGATTTCTTCTTTCATTTTGCGGCCGGATATCATCAACGAGCCAGTTTGGTGTATCTCCTCATGCCCTCAAAATGTTTTCAACTTTATTTATTAATAGACGGATTTACATAGTGGTTTCAAAAAAGATTCCCTGGATGGAACTGATGTTGAAAACAAAACAAGCCAAACTTTAAAAAAATATGTACAGGCTCCTGCGTAGGGGAGTATGCAGAGGAAAATAAAAGGATTCTACTCGAGCGGGCCTGCACCCATTTCCCCTGATGGTCCTTCATTGATAGCGCCCACGAAGAAGTCTTCATACCAATTGCCGGTCACGTCTCCCTGTGCTCGTGGCTTTGCGGACTTCAAATTATCCATGCCTTCCCACCCATCAGGGACGATGTGGTGATGATGATCATAGAAACTTTGGGGGATTAAATAGTTGACATAGTAGTCAAATTTACCACTTGGTTGGCCCAAAGTGTCCATGATCACCTCTCTTCTACGTGCTTCCTTAACATGCTCAGGGAACATGGTACGGGTGCTGGGTACGACGAGGAGACGATCTTTGCCAAAACACAGCCATGGGGAGCGAAACGTGAATACCCCATCGTCCAAAAGATCCTGAACCATGTCTCTCAGGATGGTGCAGTCATCTAGCGAGTGTCCTAATTCCCCTGAATGATAATCACATTGCTTGGACGGATCATAATCAAGGAAGTACTCGGGAGTAGGACGAGTCAGTTCCCTAGTGATTATCCCTTGCTCTAGGAGAATGGGAAAAATGATGGCCATAGATTTAGGAAGAGGCGAATACGGCCGCGTGCTTCTCGAGGACTGGGGTAGCCGAGCCCCTTGCCAACTTGTGTCATTAAGGTCTTCTTCATTTACTTTGGCTACCAACACCTCATTGCGACGAGAGAGGAATGTATGAGCAATTTGAGCGAAATTTTCTGTCAAGTGGTGTACTGTCTCGTGTAGCTCATCAACTTGACGTTGAAGCTAGGTGAACGAGAAGTTATCGCCTGTTTCTTCTAATTGTTCCTCATCAATGGCACCTACGAAAGGTCTCCAAACATGGTGGTCACGCCATCCGGTCTTTCTTCCTTTGTAAGTACGGGCTAAATTGTGTCATCCTGGATTATGGGAGATTTTGCGCTTTCGGAGTTGAACCATTTTGAAGCATTCACTTCTTCTTCCTCATGCATCATCCTAGCTGGGCCTGGGAAAGTTTCCTCGAGACAGGGATATACAAGGCCGGCTTTTTTCTTTGCTTTTCTATTCGGGGAAAATCCTAAACCGATAGTATAGGGTCTCCTCAGGGCTTTAATAGGCTGACTGATGCCTTGGCCTCTTCTACCAAGCCCTTGTCCTGGAATGAAACCATGTCCAACCATGATTTTTCCTACCATGATTGCAGCACTTGAAACCTCGGGGACGAGGAGCAAAGTCCCTCGAGTTTCGTGTATAGTAGACACGAGCTCGAACGATTGATAGCTGGCTTCGCTTTTGTCACTAGGTTCAACATAAGGGATGGCCGTTTCGTGGTAGATGCGGTGATCTTCTTCTCCTCAGACAGTGATCAGTTTTCCTCCAACCATGAACTTCACACTTTGGTGGAGGCTTGAAGGTACTGCTCCTGCGATGTGGATCCATGGGTGTCCTAAGAGGAAATTGAACGCAGTGGGGATATCCATTACCTGGAACAAAATTTTGAATATAGTCGGGCCTATTTGAACGTCAAGTTCAATTTCTCCCATTGTTTCCTTATTCGTTTCGTCGAATGCCCGAACAGAAGTCTTGGGTACCTGGATCCATGATCTCTCTATCTTAAGGCGACAGAGTGTTGCTAGTGGACATATGTTAAGAGTAGATCCATTGTCAATCAACACTCGAGCGACGTGAGATGCGTTGCACTTGACTGATTTGTAGAGGCCCTTGGTGTGTCCTATACCCTCCTCATGAATTTCTTCATCAGAAAATGCCATCTGGTCTTTTAAAAGGATGGTACCGATAAATTCCTCGAGTTTGTCATGCTCAATCGTTTCAGGGACATGTACCTCACTTAGTACTTTCATGAGGGACTTCTGGTGCTTGACAGATGTCTGAAGCAATTCGAGCAGAGAGATCTATGCTGGTGATTTTCGTAACTGTTCCACCACATTATATTCGCTAGCCTTAACTACTGCCAAAAACTCCTTGGCTTCTTCTTCGTCGGTGACGGGCTTAGCGGGCGAGAGTTTGCTTGAGCATAGGTTCGTCCAGATCTTGTGACTAAACCAACATCAAGGTCATAAGACCATGGTACCGCATTGCTGTATTCATATTTGCAAGGCTAGGGAATCTCGATGACTATGGCTGTTTCTGCTGTTAATGCTTGAACAATGGCTCCCTTCTTTTCAAAGACGCTTTCAAGTGAGGTAGAATCTTTCTTTTCCTTTTCTGCATTTAGCGCGACAAATTCTTCCTCCCAGTTGATGAGGACTTGCGATATGGTGGACACTATGCTGGCGTGGTCGGTGTACACGATTATTCTGGCTTCTATCATTCTTAATACCCTTTCCTCCATTATTGCAAGGGGTGGTATCCCATTGCTTGAATAACATCCAGCTTCTACCAACCCTCGATAGATGTCAATAGTAAGTACTTTGGCATTTCTGATTTGACCGACCTCTGAACTGAATATCGCATTTACCTTGTCGGTGTAATCAGGGAGCGGATTGCTTTGGACATTTGCTTTTGTAGTTTGGAACGAAAATGCTTTAGTATCCAGCAAGTTCTGGATCCGATGCTTAAGGGTGAAACACTCGTTAGTTGAGTGACCTACTTCTCCCATGTGATAATCACATTTTTTGGACGAGTTATAGCTAGAGAAGCTTTCAGCGGTGGGTCGCTTTGGCTCGGTTGAGAGGAGGTTCTTGTTCCGGAGGATGGCCAGAACTTGTGATGGGGATCCGGGAAGCAGAGTGAACTGTCTCTTGTTGTTGTAGCGCTGAGGCGGTTGACAGTTGGTGGTCTGTTGTTGTCCTGTGCTTGTCTAAACAGTCGGGAGGTGACCGGTGTAGGTTGCATTAATATCAACCAGGGGTTCTTTGTCCTTTTTCATGTTGAGCCTTCTGTTGATGGGTGCAGGCTCAGTGAACCAGCCATCCCTTAACCCTATCTCAATCTGTTCTCCTACTGGAATGAGTTGATTGAATGATTCAGCGATCATAGTTACCATTCGGTTGTGGTATTCATATGGGAGGGTTTTGATGAACATTTTCTTAGTTCGAAATCGGTTGGTTCAAGATCGATCCGGGCGGCGATTCCTCCATCTAATGGCATATTCTTTGAAAGATTCATGCTTTTTTCTTTTCCGTGCGCTCTCGATCCTCACGAGAAGTGGTAATGTCCATTATAAACTTGTACTGCTTGAGAAATGCCTCACTTACTTCACTCCACGCTTCGAGGAGGTTTATATTTTTCGTGATATACCACCTCAGGGCAGGGCCTACTAGACTTGACTGGAACAACTGAATCATCAATGGTGCATTATTAACATATTTGGTCATTCGACCCAAGTACATTTGCAAATGAGCCCTTGGGCAAGTCGTGCCATCGTACTTCTCAAACTCAGGTATTTTGAATTTTTCTGGCATTTTGACTTTGGAATAAATGGAGAGATCTGTCAAAGTAGGATCCTGGAGGCCTTGCAGTTGCTTCAGTCTTTCCTCAAGCTTTTCGAGGCATTTGTCATGCTTGATTTTAGACAAGTTGCCTGCCTTAGCTTTCTCAATCACGGTTTGGTGTGGATCGTCCTCCAATTCGGGCATATTATCATCAGTATCTCTCCCTTGATCACCTCGAATAGATGATTGTGGTAACAGTACTTCGATTGAGGTCGGGGCATGAGCCAGCTTGCCCTAGATGGAATCTATCTGCTTTGAGAATTGCTGGAGCACATTGAAGACCTGCTTCATTTCATTTTCCATCATCTCGACACGGCTTGGTATGTTTTCTTCAGCCATTCTAGCTTTTGAATGCAGCTATGTCGTAATTACCTGTATTTGCGTAAAATGGAAAGAACATAAGCTGGGGAAACAAATGGAACATTGGCCCATGGCGAGGGTCGAGTCATTTTTATTTATTTAACAAAGGAAATATATAATGCCGAAAGGGCTCTTCAAACATGGCATAAAAGCTAGAGCGATCCTAACTATTTACATTTAGACATATTCACATAAAAAAAACCGAACTGCCAATTTTCATATGTGATGGGAAGCTCTAGTTTTGTGAATCCGCTTGCTCTTTCGTGTTGGCTTTGATATGCGTTTCCTGCTTGTCTCCAAACTTTTTTCAAGAGATTCAATTCGTTCTAAGAGAGTAAGTTTATCAGCTACATCGGGGATTACTGGTTGCAATTCTTCGGGAATTATGTGGTTGAGGATGTAGAATGTGGATGCGTGATGAGCTTTTTCTTGCCCCCTCAACCTTCTGGGTACAATAATCTTTTCTGTGTGACATCTACTCCATGCATCTTGGATTATACGGATCTCCTCTGAGTAGTCATAACTGGTATGGGTAAAAAGGATTCGGAATAATCCCGGTTTGAGTGGCGGCAGGATTTCTTGGATGACCCTATACTGACGAGCCACCCTATGTGAATAATATGAGGTAGCTCCGGAGAGGCCCAGTAGTGGGATAAGGTCATAATAATAAAGTGCAAAACATGCTTCTCCTGCAATGAACCATTTAGCTCGCCATAGGAATGCCTCGGGGACTGGGTTTTTTAATAAGTTAATCCATCGAGAATAATCTTTGCCAGGAGAGTATTTTTCCAAGTTTTGAAATTTTTGAAGTGGATGTTTGAATTTGTTGATTTCAAATATTTGCATGAGGTGCCCGAATCCTTTGATATGGGAAAAGAACCACATTTGTAAAATTTCTGAGGCGGCCCTCATGATTTTTTCTTTATTTTTCTTAAAACAATTAAGGGATAAAAATGTTTCGGCTAAAACCATGTTCACGTATCCTGCTCCAAAAGTGACTTGATTTATCACCCCCGCCATTGAAGGATTTATGGCATTCTTCCTATAGGGGAAGATAATAAATCCAAAGAACGCTAAGAGGATGATCTTGCTTTTTTGGTTCATTGATTGTTTTTCAAAACATTCAGTTAAAGATGATAGTGGAAAAGCATTGTTGTTGGCTTTAACTATTTCTCTTACCGAAAGATTTTTTAAAAACCATGATAGACTAACCACAGGGTCAATGCTGATCAGTGGCTTGGCAAGCTCCTTCTCCAAGGGCATTCCTATGGCGAGACTGTATTCTTCCAAGGTCGGAGTCAGTTCAAATTTACCAAACATGAAGGTGGATGTTTCAGGGCATTAGAAATGTGGTAGTGCTTGCATGACTCCAAAGTGGATATTGATTTGGAGCAATGGAAGGAGATGACCGATGATTGCTTTGACATGCTCCTGGCCGAACTGATCTAACTGATTCCACCATCTGAGAAGCTCTTTCTTGGGAGCAGGAATGAACTGGATATCGATTCTTCCCATCACATATGAGAAAGGGAGTTACACGACCTACCCTATGCCATGAGCCAATAAAAAGACTAAGTAAAAGAAAATAAATTACTTTGCTTTTAAAGAAAATGGCAAGTGCAAAGACATGCACATGAGATGCGTGGCTTGATTTCTAACTAAGAAGGCTTGTTGAAATTAAAAGGGTATCTGCTTGTCGCAGTCTCGCGTTAGCAGCATACCCTCCTAACCTCGGCTGGAGAAATTCGGGGAAAAGAAAGGCAACCAATTCACGACTTTTATAGTCTGAGTATCTAACCTATAAGTTAATTTTTAAAACGGAGTCGCCACTAATCAATTTTGGGTGGGTTGATTAGAAACCCATGCGAAGTATTGGGAGAAATACTCGCTTCTGCGCAATTAGAGAAATTAGGATTGGGGACTTGATTACACTAGTTAATCACTAATGCCCTTTCGGTACCTAATCTTGTTTAAACCCTTAGGTTTTTTGGATGTTTTTGGGATTTTCCACACATTTTTGGAAAAAAAAAAAACATTTTTTGAACTTTTTCTAATTTTTTGGACATAAAGTGATTTTTTTTGATTTTTGGTATTTTTGGAAAAATACAATTTTTTTTGCCTTTTTGGGTTTTTGGCATTTTTTGGAAAATATGGAATATTTTTTATTTGATTTTTCTTGATTTTTGGAAAAAAATATATTTTTTATATTTTTTCGTAAAATAAACTTTTTTTTTTTTTGGAAAATAAAATATCTTTTAACATTTTTAAATATTTTTCGATTTTCTAGAAATTAAAAATATATATTTTTAGAAAATAAATTATATTTTTTTTCGATTTCTTTTTTTTTGAAAATAAATTATTTATTAAAACATTATTTAAAATAAAAAGCCAACTTGGGCCACCCAAAACGCAGAGGGGCCCGCGATTTTTTTTTTTTAATAAAATTAAAACGACGCCGTGGCGGGCGTTTAGAGATGCCCAGCCCAGCCCGACCACTCGGGTTCCTAGCGGAACCCTACCCGACTCGCCGACCCGAAATCCCGCCGCCTCCATAAATTGCAGAATCCCTACCCGGTTCCCTATCCGGGTCTGACCCAACAACCCGGAATTGCTACCCGGAAAATTGGGAACCCTAGGGTTTCCGAATTGGGGGCGTCGAAGAAGGGCAGCGGCGACGATGGCGAAGACGGCGGCGATGAGCGTGCTACGGAGAGGGGAGATGGCGAGGGTAACGGCGGCGGTATGCTACCCCGCTTAGCGATGGCGCGGCAAAGGAGAAGACGGCGACGACGGCGAGACCCCCTTTTGAATCCCCTCCCCTCCTCTGTGTGTGTGTGTGTGTCTCTCTCTCTCTTCACAGATCCAGAACCCTCTCCTCTCTCTCGGCCTCGACTACTCGCAGATCTGGGTATGCTCGTCTTCGGCCCCCCGTTCTGAAGTCTCTCAGCAGGGGGATTCGAAGATCTGCAGCCCTCGATCGCTCGCCTCTCTCTCTCCCTCTCTCCGATCGCTTCCTTGTGGTCCGCCCCTCTTCATCGACGGTGGCCCCCTCTATTTATAGGCGAGGGGGCCGGTCGACGAGGGTCGACCCGCCGGTTAGACCGCTGTCCCATCCGCCATCTGCTCCTCCTCCGGTCACGTCCCATCAACGCCAACTGCCCCTACTCCACGTGCATCGCTGCTCGTCCGCCCATTCGACGTCGTGCTCTCTGCGCATGTGCTGCAGAGGCGGAGGAGAATGGGCTATAAGGGCCTATGCGGAGGGGGAAATGGGCTGCTCTTTCTTTTTGTTTTTTTTTTGTTTTGTTTTTCTGTTTTTGTTGTTTGCTTTTATCTTATTTATCCGAAAAGAATAAAAACTTAATTAATAAAATAAACCTAAATAAAATTAAGGCGTCAACAATAGAGAAAGAACTACTCCTCATCATCCTAAGGCACTTCAATTACCGTGTTAGTTACACTGCGAAATCAATATTCGAAGATTGATGCAAGTGTGAGTAAGAAAGTTCCTATCATTCATTTCAAATTTTGTCCCAGTATGGGATGATCCTTGACAGTGATAATTTGGAAAGCTCTTTATGTGTGTGGGTTCAAAGGGCTAAACAATGGATATACCTACAGTGTTTTGGGTATAAGTTCTTTATGTGTGTGGGTTCAAAGGGCTAAACAATGGATATACCTACAGTGTTTTGGGTATAAGAAGAAACTGTCTCTCATCACCTCGGTTGACATATCCTCTGCAAGATCACCATTTTTCTCGTAGGCGTGGAATTTTTCCACACAACTCATCAGAGATTAATGTATGAAACAATGTATGGAATAAGGCTTGCCTTTCATCATTCTAAAGTATCCCATTTGACACATTCAATTTATCTCACATAACTCATCAAGGAAAACATGCAAGATTTGAAACAAATTTGAATAATTGAATTTGCAACTCATTGAGGCAATTTATTCACTATAAAATGCTTGCAATTCATAACATGACACAGAAAATTTTATCATGGGTAAAACTTTTTGATAGCATTAGAACTAATTGGAGTGGAAAACTCACAACCATCCATTTACGCCATGATCAAGGCACCTCCCAGAAGTACCTTCTTCACCACATATGGGCCGCTGTAATTTGGAGCAAACTTGCCCCCAGGATCTTCCACTGAAGAATGATCGTCCTCTTTTACTTGCCCCAACTGTCTCATCAATGCATAAGGAAAATAAACCTGTTTTTTTTTTTATTGCAAGTATGCTCTAAGCCTGTTGATCGCCATTTTCAGATGTCCCTTGTCATAACAAGTTATAGAATTATGCTCTGAGACAAGAAGTAAATGAGTCAGACAGACAAACATGTTTAATTTGCTACAAGCTTTTGGAATTTTTTTTTTGTCACGAAAAGTCCACACTTGAAGAGAATTTCCTAAAAATGGACTAGAAAAATAAAGACATGGGATGCCCTAACATATATTGGAAAATGAGGATATCGAATTCCTAAACATGAACTAGGAAAAGCAAAAGCTTGAACTCTAATAAGAACAATAAAGACATGAATAGAGAATAAATTCTCCAAAGTTTTTTTCAAATGATTCATTGCATGTCAATTTCCTCATTTCATTTCTAATTAACAAAGGAATTAGATCAATGATTGACCTAGATTGTCATGGACGGACCAAAAGTATGACAAGGTAAGTAAATTGCATAGTATAGGAATAGAAGACTTACTTCACCATGGAAAATCAATGGAAATCACACAAACATGCACATGAGATGTCAGGCTCGATTTCTACTCTAGACAAGCTTAGCGAATTGAAGCCACATGGATGATCAGACTAGCCATGGGCGTGCGGACTAACTCGGGTCCTTATGCCTCCGGCTTGGTCAAAGAGCCAACCTAGGTGGCAGGCATGCGGACCGAGGTGGGTACTCCTGACACCAAAAAAGAAATTTTAGGATTGAGATGGGCGACTCGTACCACGGGCATGCAGTTAGAGTGGTAAATGCAAGGCATGCACGACAGTTTATATCAAACAACACTTCAACATGAAAATAAACCATACATTCCTTCACCTCACTACAAAACAAGGGTTAGCAAACACTTCCCCTTATACCTCCCAATCTACCAAAACATTTAAAACCTTAAATGTTAGGGACGTACCTGGGATCCTCGCTGCCAAACAAAATATATATATATATATATATATATTTCAAATAGAAGAGAAAATTGGTCTAAGTCCACTAAGAGCTTTAACTCAAGTTCCCGGTGGAGTCGCCAAGCTGTCGCGACCAAATTTTCGAGTGAACCACCTAGGGTTTGGCTAATGGATTACTAAGCCTAAACTTGGGCTCTCCCAAGCCCACACCAATTCGCGAATTAGGTTCAAGTTTTTAACATGCAATTGATTTTTAATTAGGAGTCGCCACTAATCTATTTTTGGTAGGTCGATTAGAAACCCAAGTAAAGTAACGAGAGATTTACTTTACTCCTACGAACTAGAGATTGTGAGTTTGGGGACTTGATTACGTTAGATTTTTCTACCGCCCTTTCGATACCTTTCTCTTTTATTTGAAAAATGTTTGGCAAGCAGCCTGAATTAATTTTAATTCACTTCCCTAACATGTGAGGTGATCATGTAGGTGCGCAAACCACCAATTTAACATCCAGATAAAGTAGTAAATAAATTGTAGGACTTACCTCATAGCAACGAAAGCATGTGCAATATTAAATCAGAATTCACATCGACAATTCTAGATATGATTTCTAATTAACATGCAATCACTCAATTTTTTTTTTCATTTATTTAATGAGAATCATGCTTTATGCAATGCTACTAACCTAACATGACATGACATGACATGACATAGCAACATGACCTAAGCTATATGACGAAAGTGAAATATGAGCATGACACCTATCCTAAAGAATGAAATTGATTTATTTTAAGACAAATTTTTTGGTATTTTCCATAAATTCGAAATTAGAAAATAACAAATATTATCTATCCAAATTAAGATATCATCCAACTTATAGTAAGATTCAGATTAGGTCAAATCTTAATTTAAACTAGAATGTTATCCCTAACCTAAAATGTAATCTATCTAGGAAAGAAAAACATCTAAACTTAAAAATTAAAAAAAAAAAAAACATGCAATCTTATCCTAATATGCAATGATGTGGAAAGAATGCGCTAATTCTAGTTTTTTCCTTTTTATTTTAATGAAATTCGAAATTAAAAGTTCCAAATAATTAAATGTACAATTTAATTTTAAAAAAAAAAATTAACATCCTAAATGAATGCATTTTTTTTTTATTTAAAAATTCGAAATAACATTGAAATTCAAAATATGCAAGATAACCCTAAGACGATGAATATTCTAAAACGAACCTAATCCTAATTCAATTTTTTTTTTAATTTTTCCCTTTTATGAAATCAAAATCGACTCAATCCACATGACAGCAAATCAGAGCAAGATAAGATTGATATCAAAAAATTGATGAACCATATCTCGCGCATAAGATCGGGTTGGCCAATTTTAAACTAAACCGCGAATCGAATCTCGTGGCATGAGATCGGATTGACGATTTTGCAAGCGATTGCGAGTCGATTTCAGGTGCGAAAATCAAACTATCAATCCCAAATTTCAAAGGCAACTTTCATGTTGAGAATTTCAGTCATACATTAAAGAATAATTCTACTAAAAAAAGTAAAATAAAAAATAAGAATAAAATAAAATAAAATAAAGATAAAAAATAAAGTAAATGGAAAAACTACATAGGTTGATATTTCTTCTTTTTTTTTTTTTTTCTTTCCAAAGGAGGCTAGGTAGGTGGTAGGTTGCTCCGGAGAGGGGAGGGCCGTTATAGGAGACAAGCGACGCATGAGCGGAGGTTGTGACACAGCTGGGGGCAGAGCGAGGGCTCGAGCTTCGGCTGCTAGGCAGGATAGTAGTGACCTCGAGGGTTGCTATTATCGTGAGCTTGTGGTGGTCGGAGACTTAGGCAGAAGAGCAACCGTGACAACATTGTAGCTGGGAGCAGAAGCGGCGTTGTGGGGACTCGGGATCTGGCGCTCGAGCTGATGCGTAGGGATGGAGGCTAGCGGGCGAAGGTAGGTTCGGATCTACCGGTGTTGGACACTTGAGCGGCGAGATCTGGATTGCAACGCTCGTTGAGCGAGCATAGAAGCTGTCGAGAACAAGTAGAGAGGGCCATCATCGAGTGTTGGCTCGCGGGCGAAGTGGCAGTGGCTGGATCGGCAGGTTGTAAGGAGCTTCGGTGAGCGAGGCGCGGTGTTGGGTCATCGCGGCGAGCTTCGTAGGGAGACCATCGATGCAGCTGTGGTCGACGGCTCAAGGGTTGCCGGTGCAGGTGGTGCTGGCGTGGTCAACGACGGGTGACAAGCAGAGGATGATCAACGTGTAGACGGTCGGTCGCAGCAGTAGAAGCTCTCTCCAAGAAGAAGAACTGTTCCTCTTGGTTTTATTTTGTATTGTTTTCTTTTTCTTTTCTTTTGTCCTCTTCCCCCACGTCCCTAACTTGTCTCTCTCTTTCTCTGCTATTTTATGCACTTGTTGAACTTTTCTTTTTCCTCGAAAAGAACACCCTTAAGCACAAAACCGAGATTCACTTTATTGACTTTTCTCCCAAAAGACCTATGAAATGAAGAACAAATTTTTTCTCCTTTTGCCTTGAATTTTTTTCGAGAAGCTTCGAGAAAAACCCCATTTATGCAGCCGTACATTCAATGTGTGGCCTCCCTCCCCAAAATCCTACGCATTTTAATCTATTTATAGGCCACGGATTAGGGTTTTAATTCTTCCAAATCGATATCCACAAAGATTTCTTTTCCAAACGCAATATTTGTTTGTTTTAATTGAAATCTCACAAAGATAAATCCGTAAAATCTCCCCGAGGATACGGGCTTGGGCCGATTTACTCCCTTCGTGGGCTTAACCCAACTCATCAAATTAAAGTTTTGAACCATCAATTCGAACTCATTTGTCACCGGCCCACCGTAAATGCAAATTAAAATAAATGTACCTAAAAGTATATGCTATGCAATTAATTTTTTTAGGGGTTAAAATCAATCCATAATTTTTTAATGCGATAAATGATGAAACAGATCGCCAAAATTTAAGTGTCAACAGTCTCACAAGAGTTTCTCTCTTTTGTTTACAACTTTGAGCATAATGAATGAAATAGCAAGGAACTAGGAAGCTTCGACTTTGAAATTTTTCTTTCATGCACACACACGAACAACTAGAGAGTCTGCGTTAAATATTCCTTCATACCTTCACGACCGTTAGCACTTTCAAAAGGAATTCTTCCATTCTACCCGTTGGACAGAATCAATAAAGGGGATCTCTAGTTAGTTAATTGATTGTGATGAAAGCCTGTCAATCATGTTCACCCATACAATCAGGATCTTGGTTTCCATAAGTATAACTTTTTAAGTTTGCTTGCCTTCCAAAAGATTTGAATATCGGAATTGATTCCATTAAGGATAATCAATCATGTAGGTGCTATATCCAACCAGACAATCATCCATAAGCCATACAAATCGAATCCTTGAAGAAATAATCATGATCTTGCATCTGGATAAGTCTTCATTCTTGAGTAGCATTTAGTCGGGAATCTGTCGGTGTGACAAGACTTTGAACCTAAAGTCTGGCGGTCTTTAGACTTTAACATTTTAGTCTGAAAGTCTTTAGTTTAGACTCTGGAAAGGTTTTGTCAACTTCAAAACTGTGACATCCCGAATTTTCGGTTCTGTTTTCTTCTGATTGAATCGGGCGTTTCATTGACGTGTTTATAGGGCTATTCTCGGGCGGATCATTCTCGAGATAACTAGACTATCTGGGAAATTATTAGGAATTTTAAGGCAACAGACTTGAGAATTCGACTAGGAATTGGCCTCTCGACCGTGTCCATCTTTAGAGACCATTACGGCACAGTTAAAATTCAATTTGAAATCAGAGATAGACTGGATCGACAATGATGTGTGGGGCTAATCGTGGGTGACACCACTAAATTAGAAAATTCATGTCGATCGGCACTAAACTGATTTTCTTATTGTTTTGGTACCCTATGTTCGTATTTGGATCCTCGGGATTTTCACGACAACCGAGAGTCGTCAATGAATCGAGTGGATTCATAGTGGCTCGAAGAAAATCGACCACGAGTCTATTGCACTTAAAATATTTGAAAGTTACCCGATAGGCTAGGATACGCTACAAATGCGTCGAATAGAAATTAACCACCAATTCGAGTCCGATTTCAGAAATTGAAGTTTCGGCCATGTTACAATTAATTCTAGTAGTGTCGACTCGCCTCGAAGATTTTTCGACACCCGACACTTTTTGGGAAAAAGTCGTCGCCGAGTCGTTTCGTGCGAGAAAAAAAGCCAGTGATTATTTTTGATAGCAAAATTGGGAAGCAAGATGGATATATGGGTGAGGAAAAATATTGAGATGGTCGATGGATGACCGATTGATTTTATGGAGGCCAATTGAGATAGGATTGAAGTGGATCAAGCCACCAATTGAAGACAATTCTTGCAAAATTCGTAACTCTCCCTTCCCCTAGCCAAATGGACCAAAAGTGAAGTCATGAGAGGTGTTGGTGTGGATCAATGGAGGCCAAGGGAATTTACTTGGCCTAGGATGAATCTTGGAGAGCAAGATTGGAAAATATCAAGCCAAGGCCCCCACCTCAACTCTATCTCATCTCTCTCATCTCTCTTATCTCTTCCCTCACCTCTATCCTCTCCATCTCTCTCACCTCTCTACCATCCAAGACCCTTATCTCTTCATTTTCGAAGCCCTCAAGCCAACAAGAAGACCAGCAGAAGGAGCTGCAGCCGTCGCATGCCTCCACCCGCACCACTGCCGGTTTCTGCTCCAGCCGACCTTTCGTCAAAGATTCGAGTCAAAAGTGGTCTTCCCGGATGAACCAGCAAACGAGCCACATATCGCCGTGAAGAGGACATCCATACCGTTCCAACAAGACAAAAATAACCCCAAACGGAGCAGCCGTTCGTTCCATATGGCCGCCGGAGTCCGCCGCTCGCCGGACCGTCTTGAAGCTGCCTGCCGGCACTGTTTTGCGTTTTCTTGCTGTTTCGCCCCATTTCAGCAGTTCATTTGCCCATTCCATCCACCCACAAGATCCCCAAGACCCCCGGGAGTCACCGGTTGCCAACCACCCGCTCGCCGGAGCTCCGATCGGCCCGTTTTCGCCGTTGAAGCCGCTGGTCTCCTCTCTGCAGCCCGCAAGCCAAACCCGCGCCCAACCCAAGAAGGTGCGTCTTCAGCCCAGCCGCAAGCCCAAGTCCAGTAAATTTCTTTTGGGCCCAATTCAAGCTGAAATTCAGCCCACATCAATGGGCCCAGCAGAATTTCAATGGCCCATCTTCAATTGTAAGATCAGCCCATCTTCAGCTTTAGTTCAAGTCCAAAAAGCAAGCTTTCAAGCCCAGTCCAATAGCCCATCAATTGGAATTTTGAGGCCCAATTTAAGTGAATCAATTGAAGACCGGCCCGCGAAGAGAGCCCATTTGCAGTCAAGCCAAAGCCCAAGAGCAAGCCCAGTCCGAAGCAAGAACAAATCTCAATTGGGCTGAGATTTGTTGGGCCCGAGTCTAAGGCCCGGCTCAAGCCCGCCGGTGTCGCCGAAAATCCGATTTCGGCCGTCGTCGCGGTGATTCGGTCTCCGCTTTTGCCAAGTGAGTTTTACTCACTAATGCTTTCTTAGTTTGTTAATTATACTTAGGGTTAGTTAGATTTAAATTAAATGCAATTAGGTGGTTAGATTAATTTAGATAAATTAAATTAGAGACTTATTGATGCATGTTAGGTGGTTAGAAATAGCCATTAGCTAGTAGATGTGTCATGTTATTTATTGAACGAGTCTTGGTAATTTTCCAGGCTCGTATCGGCTTCCAATCAGGCAATACGGGCCTAAATTGGATTTTTAATAATTATTTAATTAATTTTCGAAATTAATTATTTAATTAATTATTTTTCCGGAAATTCAACCGGGATGGCCAAAGGACTGGAATTTCGTGTTGATTGTCGTGGTGCAGTCCGTTTATTTAATTGAGCTTCAATTTATATAGAATTGATTAAATTGTGAATTTTAGGACATGCTCCTAATTGGTTGATTTCAATTATGTGATGGGAAATGTTTGGGTACCGATGGTCAATATCGACGGTGGAGTGGTGAATCAGTGTGGCATCTAAAAGGGCACGTGGGCTCGGTGACTTGATGCATCACTTTGGTGAACGAGTGCCTGAGAGAATGCACGTGGCCCAAGCATCGTAAAAAGGGCACGTGGGCTCGGTGACTTGATGCATCACTTTGGTGAACGAGTGCCTGAGAGAATGCACGTGGCCCAAGCATCGTAAAAAGGGCACGTGGGCTCGGTGAATTGATGCATCACTTTGGTGAACTAGTACCTGAGAGAATGCACGTGGGCCCAGGGAATTAAGCGAGGCATCTTGGAAGAGACACGTGGGGACACGTGGGCTCGGTGATTTGACGCATCACTTTGGTGAACTAATGCCTTAGAGAATGCACGTGTGCTCTATGACATGTAATCGACTAGTTCGATTTGTTATGAGTAGTTGGGTGCCTATTATGAATTATACTGATTTGCAGGTGGAGTCTGAGGCCAAGGTAAGTCCTTTGACCTGTATGTGTTTAGGCAGCCCATAGTGTATTGGCTTACTAATCGAGTCTTAGGGGGTAGAACTCGCTGAGACATGGTCTCATTGGTTATTGAATAACCATTTCAGGACCCTGAGTAAGAGCTGAAGAGGAGGAACCTGAGAAGGAGAGCACTGACGAGGATCCTGAGGAGGAAAAAGATTTTTGAAGAAGAAGGTGATCCAGAGAGGGATCTTGAATACAACCCGGATGTGGATTGAGATCCCATCCCTTTTGTGAACCCTGTCTTAGTGTAGATAGGTGTGAGACTTTTATGCTGTAAATAAAAGTATGGTTGTGAATTTCAATATGAAAAATATGGCCTACTTTTCTATCCCATTGTTTTATTGTCTCGGGGATTCTTAATCGCTTCCGCATGCGCATAATAAATTGAAAGAGTCGGCGATACATAGTCCTGGGATATCGCACTTTAATATCGACCAAGGTAAGGGATGGGTGCGTGCCTGAGGATCGGGGCGTGACAAAAACAGTAAATGAGTTTTTTCCAACAATCTCCCCCTTTTTTATGGTGACAAAATTTTCCTGCAGATTTAAGAACTTGTGACCTACAAAACAACTCTTAAACAATACATGATATCTTATGAAAAAGAAGTTGATTAGGATCTAGATAGTAACAATTTTGTAACCACAGAAAACAGGTTAATCTTGAAAAGATAAAAGAAATATCAAGACTAAAACGACTATCCGTCCATAATCACCACAACATCACCACAAAAGTAAGTTCTTGCAAGCGTCAATATCAAATAGAGTAAAACAGAATAAAAGTTCAACAAAGTTTAGCATAAATGTTCAAAAGATAACTAAAACAAAAGTTAAATCTGCACATTCTCCCCTTTTTTGTCATCAGCAAAAAATGGAGAAAGATAAAAAAAATTCAAAGAAATTAAGAATGTTTGGGAATGCAAACAAGCTAGAAATCGCCATAGACTAAATAGAGATTCACTTTCCAAGACCTGTACCTTTCTATGGTTGCCCGAATAGGAAATCATTTTCCAAGACCCATACCTTTCTACAATGACCTGAATGGGGAAATTGCTTTTCTATGACCCGTACCTTTATACGGTCACCTGAATGAGGAAATTGCTTTTCCAAGACCGATACCTTTCTACGGTCGCCTGTTAGAGCAATAAATATTATCTAGCACTCGTACCATTCTACGGTCGCCTAAACTAAGGTTTTGCTTGGCTAGGACCCGAACCTTTATTCGGTCGCCCAGTGTTGCAATATAGATCATTTGACCAGGACGCGAACCTTTCTTCGGTCGCCTTAATCAGACTGAATTTAGAGAAAAATCTTTGGGGGATAACTCAATCAAGTGTTGGTATACTCAAAAAGGAATACCCGTGCAATGACAAGTATTTAAGGTATGGATAAAGATATACTTACCTGGTAACATCTCTACTCCTAGGGGATATGTCTCCTGCAAAACATGGTTGTAGGAGAGGCAACATGCATTTATAATCACAGACATGCATTAATTCAAGTGAGGTTCATTCATGATGATTTATATCAATCTTGCATCACCTAATTTCCATTGGGAAAGATTTCAAAATAATATTTCAATCTGAACACATAAGTGTTATGGGTGTGTCAAATGAAGGATCTTTCAGTCTAAAATGACCTTTCATTCATCCTCATTAAAATGGCCATTTTATCTTGACCTTTAATGCAAGATTTTGACAATCACTCTATTTCACCATTGTTATGCCAAACAAGGGTCTGAGCAATTTGGCAAGTGACATGACCTTACCAATCTGAGAGGTCTTTAAGAGGGACCATAATGCGGGCTTGGTCAACGACTTAATAAATGAGACTCCTTAAGTCAAGACTATTGAAAAATGACATTTCGCACTTGTCTTGGGGTTTACAAGTCAAGAAACATATGAAATGAGGTAGAAATTATCTTACTAACACTTCTTTGAGCGATGCTTTCAAACATATGAACTTTTACATTAATTCAAGTGCCATAATCTGAAGAGACTTTGTAAGGGACATAACGTAGGCTTGGTTCATGGGTTGAGAAGCGAAAGGATCATTAGGCTCAAAAAGTGTTTAGGGAGTCAAAGTTAGTGATCATCTTGACATCTCCAATTTTCTTCTTCATTATTGAGGATTTTCTCCATAATCGAAACTTCATTGAGTGTAACCTCTTAGCATTTGAGTTTTTAGTACCACCTTATTGGGGATACAACTTCAACCAATGTTTGACTTTTTCTTTTCTGGCCTCACTTTTACCAGGCACACTGTTTTTTCATGCCCCATTTTTTTGCACTTGCTTTCATTGGACTTGCATAACCTCCATATTTTATCAGCATTGCAAACCATGCTACTTAAGTGGTTTGTTTTATTTCTTACCTTGCCCCAGTGTAGGGGATGCTCACCAACTGGGTTTAATGTGAAACGAATTCATAGGATCAAATGGGCTATGCAATGGATAAAGGTGTATATAGTAGAGAAAGAACTACTCTTCATCATCCTAAGGCACTTTAATTACCGTATAAGTTACACTACGAAATCAATTCTCGAAAATTGATGCAAGTGTGAGTATGAAAGTTCCTATCATTCATTTCAAATTTTGTCCCAGTATGGGATGATCCTTGACAATGATAATTTAAAAAGCTCTTCATATGTGTGGGTTCAAAGGGCTAAACAATGGGTATACTTGTAGTGTTTCGAGTAGAAGAAGAAACTGCCTCTCATCACCTCGGTTGACGTATCCTTCGCAAGATCACCATTTTCCTCGTAGGCATGGAATTTTTCCACACAACTCACTAGGGATTAGTGTATGAAACAATGTATGGAATAAGGCTTGCCTTTTGTCATTCCAAAGTATCTTATTTGACACATTCAATTTATCTCACATAACTCATCAAGGAAAACATGCCAGATTTGAAACAAATTTGAATAATTGAATTTGCAACTCATTGAGGCAATTTATTCACTATAAAAATATTTGCAGTTCAAAACATGACACAACAAATTCTATCTTGGGTAATACTTTTTGTCAACATCAGAATTAATTGGAGTTGAAAACTCACGACCATCCATTTCTGTCATGATCAAGGGACCTCCAGGAAATACCTTCTTCACCACATATGGGCCGCTATAATTTGGAGCAAACTTGCCCCTAGGATCTTCCATTGGAGAATGATTGTCCTCTTTTACTTGTCCCACTTGTCTCATCTATGCATAACGAAAATAGATCTGTTTTTTTTTTTTTTTTATTACAAGTACGCTCTAAGCCTGTTGATCGCCATTTTCATATGTCCCTTGTCATAACAAGTTATAGAATTATGCTCTAAGAGAAGAAGTAAATTAGTCAGACAAACAAAGAGGTTTAATCTGTTACAAGCTTTGGGAATTTTTTTTTTTTTTGGTCACAAAAAGTCTGCACATGAAGAGAATTTCCTAAAAATGGACTAGAAAATAAAGACATGGGACGCCCTAGCATGGATTGGAAAATGAGGATATCGAATTCCTAAACATGAACTGGGAAAAGCAAAAGCTTGAACTCTAATAAGAACAATAAAGACATGATTAGAGAATAAATTCTCCAATTTTTTTTTTCAAATGATTCATTGCATGCAATTTCCTCA
Organism: Eucalyptus cloeziana; assembly: GCA_014182715.1. Taxonomy (NCBI): domain Eukaryota; kingdom Viridiplantae; phylum Streptophyta; class Magnoliopsida; order Myrtales; family Myrtaceae; genus Eucalyptus; species Eucalyptus cloeziana. The sequence continues at coordinate 5,953,031 of CM024641.1, forward strand.
TTTCATTTCTAATTGACAAAGAAATCGGATCAATGATTGACCTAGATTATCATGGACGGACCAAAAGCATGACAAGGTAAGTAAATTACATAGTATAGGGATAGAAGACTTACTTCACCAAAGAAAATCAATGGCAATCACACAAACATGCACATGAGATGTCAGACTCGATTTCTACTCTAGACAAGCTTAGCAAAGTGAAGCCACAAGGATGATCAGACTAGCCACGGGCGTGTGGACTAAGTCGAGTCCTCATGACTCCGGCTTGGTCAAAGAGCCGACCTAGGTCGTGGGCATGCAGACCAAGGTGGATACTCTTAACACCAAAAAAGAAATTTCAAGATTGAGATGGGCGACTTGTACCGCGATCATGCGGTCGAAGTGGTATCCATCTCAATACCATTCTAGTTGATCCTGTGCAGCTCAGGTCTGGCGGCAGGTTGTGTGTGTAATAGTGTAGTGCTAAATGCAAGGCAAGCATGACGGTTTATATCAATCAACACTTCAACATGAAAATAAACCATACATTCCTTCACCTCACTACTAAACAAGGGTTAGCAAACACTTCCCCTTGTACCTCCCAATCTGCAAAAATATTTAACACCTTAAATGTTAGGGATGTACTTGGGATTCTCATTGCCAAACAAAAATATTGTTTTAAAAATAGAAGAGAAAATTGATCTAAGTCCACTAAGAGCTTTAACTCAAGTTCCCAGCGGAATCGCCAAGTTGTTGCAATCAAATTTTCAGGTGAACCACCTAAGGTTTGGCTAATGGATTATTAAACCTAGACTTAGCTCGGGCTCTCCCAAGCCCATACCAATTCGCGACCTAGGTTCAAGTTTTAACATGCAATTGATTTTTAATTAGGAGTTGCCACTAATTTAGTTTTGATGGGTTGATTAGAAACCTAAGTAAAGTAATGGAAGATTTACTTTACTCCTACAAACCAGAGATTGTGAGTTCGGGGACTTGATTATGTTAGATTTTTCTAACGCCCTTTCGATTCCTTTCTCTTTTATTTTGAAAAATGTTTGGCAAGCAGTCTGAATTAATTTTAATTCACTTCCCTAACATGTGAGGTGATTTTGCAAGTGCGCAAACCACCAATTTAACATCCAGATAAAACAGTGAATAAATTGCAGGACTTACCTCATAGCAACGAAAGCATCTGCAATGTTATATCAGAATTCACATTGACAATTCTAGATATGATTTCTAAATAACATGCAATCACTGAATTTTTTTTGTTTTCATTTATTTAATGAGAATCATGCTTTATGCAATGCTACTATTCTAACATGACATGACATGACATAGCAACATGACCTAAGCTATATTACGAAAGTGAAATATGAGCATGCAGCCTATCCTAAAGAATGAAATTGATTTATTCAAAGACAATTTTTTTGGTATTTTCCATAAAATTTGTAATTAGAAAATAACAAAATTTATCTATCCAAATTAAGATATTATCCAACTTATAGTAAGATTTAGATTAGGTAAAATCTTAATTTAAACTAGAATGTTATCCCTAACCTAAAATGCAATCCATCTAGAAAAGAAAAACATCTTAACTTAAAAAAAAAAATATACAATCTTATCCTAATATGCAATGATGTGCAAAGAATGCCCTAATTCTAGTTTTTTCCTTTTTTCTTTTTATGAAATTTGAAATTAAAATTTCCAAATAATTAAACGTGCAATTTAAAAAAAAAAAACTAACATCCTAAATGAATGCATTTTTTTGATTTTTTATTTAAAAATTCGAAATAACATTGAAATTCAAAATATGCAAGATAACCCTAAGACGATGAATATTGTAAAATGAACCTAATCCTAATTCAATTTTTTCAATTTTTTCCTTTTTACGAAAACAAAATCGACTCAATCCACAGGATAGCAAATTAGAGCAAGATAAGATTGATATCTAAAAATTGACGAACCATATCTCGCACATGAGTTCGGGTTGGCCAATTTTAAACTAAATCGCAAATCGAATCTCGGGCATGAGATCGGATCGACGATTTTGCAAGCGATTGCGAGTTGGATTTCAAGCGTGAAAATCAAACTGTCAATCCCAAATTTCAAAGGCAATTTCATGTCGGGAATTTCAGTCATACATTAAAGAATAATTCAACAAAAAAAAGTTAAATAAAAAATAAGAATAAAATAAAATAAAAATAAAGATAAAAATAAAGTAAATGGAAAAACTACCTAGGTTGATTTTTCTTCTTTTTTTCTTTTTTTCCTTTCCAAATGAGGCTTGGCAAGTGGTAGGTTGCTCCAAAGTGAGGGGAGTCGTCAGCGTGGAACTCCAGCAAGGGCGGCTATCGGTGGATCAGTAGTGGAAGAGGGCGGAACAGTAGGTGTCAACGGCGTTGCTAGGTTGGCGGGCCGGTGCAGGAGACGAGCGATGCAAGAGCAAAGGTTGCGACGCGACTGGGGGCAGAGTGAGGGCTTAGGCTTCGGCTGCTGGGCAGGACTGCAGCGACCTTGAGGGGAGCTGTTATCATGAGCTCATAGTGGCCAGCGACTTGGGCAGAAGGGCAACCTCGGCTGCGTTGCGGCTTGGAGTAGAAGTGGCGTCGCGAGGACTTTGGATCTGGTGCTCGGGTGGATGCGCAGGGACGGAGGCTAGCGGGCGAAGTTAGGTTTAGATCTACTGGTGTTGGACACCTGAGTGGTGAGATTGGGACAGTAGTTCCCATCGAGTAAAGGCTAGAAGGTGTCGAGAAGGGCAAAGAGGGGTGTCGTCAAGTGCTGGCTCACGAGCAAAGTGATAGTGGCCAGATTGGCGGGTTACAAGGAGCATCAGTGAGCGAGGCGCGGTGTTGGGTTGCCGCGGCGAGCTTCATGGGGAGATCGTTGAAGCAGCTGCGCTCGGCAGCTCGGGGGTCGCCAGTGCGGGTGGTGCTGGCACGGTCGACGACAGGTGACAAGCGGAGGATGATCAGCGGTGCAAAGGGTCGATCGCAACAGTAGAACCTCACTTTAGGAAGAAGAAATGTTCCTTTGGGTTTTATTTTGCATTTTTGTTTTCTTTTCTTCTGTCCTCTGCCCCCACGTTCCTCACCTGTCTCTCTCTTTCTCTATTGTTTTCTACACTTGCTCAACTTTTCTTTTTCCTCGAAAAGAACCCCTTTCAGCACAACACCGAGATTCATTTTATTGACTTTTCTCCCAAAAAACCTATGAAACAAAGAACAAATTTTTTCTCCTTTTGCCTTGAATTGTTTTTCGAGAAGCCCCAAGAAAAAACCCCATTTATGCGGCCGTATATTCAATGTGTGGCCTCCCTCCCCAAAATCCTATGCGGTTTAATCTATTTATAGGCCACAGATTAGGGTTTTAATTTTTCCAAATCGATGTCCACGAAGATTTCTTTTCCAAATGCAATATCTGTTTGTTTTTTAAAATTGAAATCTCACAAAAATAAATCCGTAAAATCTCCCCGAGGATATGGGCTTGGGCCAATTTAGTCCCTTTGTGGGCTTAACCTAACTCATCAAATTAAAGTTCTGAACCATCAATTCGAACCCATTTGTCACCGGCCCACCGTAAATGCAAATTGAAATAAATGCACCTAAAAGTATATGCTATGCAATTAATTTTTTTAGGGGTTAAAATGTGGCATCCTAAAATTTCATGATAATCCCTAAATGTGCTATAACCATGGATAGGTGATGGAAACATCGTCATTGTATTTTGTAGCCTTTTTGACCCATGAATTGCAGTAGATTAAGGCCGAGCTCTTAAGTGGATAATTATTTGATAGGAAAATTTTATTCTTGGCCATGTGTGTTATAGGTTGAATTTTTATTAATTTATGTTGCAAATTTTAATGGCCTTAGAAATTGCAATTAAGTATTTAATGGGGATTAAGGATAGATTTTTAAGGAAGGGTGGGCTGATTTCGTAAGGCCCAAACCAGACCACCACTCCCCATTTATTTGGTCGACCAAGGGCGGTCCAAAGCCGGCCCAAGGAGCCCAATGGGCCGTCGACCAAGGGCCCAAGCCCGGCCAAATGAACCCCCCTCTCTCTTGCATGGAGTTGCCAAGTGTTGTTCCTTGTTGCCAAGTGTAAGAGCCATGCAACCTAATGATGGTTAATCATGAAGGAAATGAAATTAGTGAGGGGGAGAGGGGCGGATTAAGTGAGGAAGAGAGGGGGTGTCACACGGTAGAGAGAAAGGAAAGGAAGAAAGGAAGAGAAGAAGGGAGACCGTGCGTCCGCCTAGGCCGCCATCGTCGAGCCGGCTTCCCCCCCTCACCCCACCGTTTGTTTGCTATAATTTGAGGCAAGTAGAGTGCATTTTCCTACTCTTTTGCTAGCAAGTATGTTGGATGGTAAATATTGGTTGTGGTAGAGGTGAGGAATTTCGGAACATTGAGGCGAGGTGTCACGGTTTTGCTTGCTGTTTTCGGGAAAATCAGTCCAACCCTCCATGAGTTCGTGTGCTGCATGCAACTTTTTATTTAGAATCTCACCTTGACCTCTTGATTAAAGTTGTAGAGGACATCTTTAGGAGCAACATACTGAAATTTGAGACAAAATGGACAAGTATTGCTTGGTGAAATGATTTTCCTTTGGAGAAACTAGATCTGGAATTTGTTGTGCCGACCCTTGATGATTTCGTGGACTGTAAAATAGCCTTTTTGTTGGAATCTCACTTCGATTCCTTAATGAAAGTTGTATAGGACCTCTTGACGTATAACATATCAAAATTTTAGAGGAAATGAACAAATATAGGTTTGTGAAATCGTTGTCCTTTGAAGAAATTGGATCTAGAAAATTCTATCTTGACCTAGTATGATTCTGTGATTTTTATAAAATCATCCAGTTGAAATTTGATTTTATGTCCTTAATGAAAGTCATAGATAAGATTATGAGGAATAACATACTGAAAATTTAGAAGAAATGAACATGTGCAGGTTGGTGAAACGAATTTGTTTTGAAAGAAGTTAATCTGGAAAATCAACACCGAGAACAGGAGGAATTAAACGTCTATATCTATTTATCTAGAACGAATTTAAATTCGATTTCTTCACAAGATATTACCTCTAAGTATTGTTTATAACATATCAAAATTTCAGAATTTTTGGAGTTCATTTGGGTATTTAATCGAAATTGTTTCTGAAACTGTGCAAACTGAAATGTTAGAATTTTGAAAGCCGTGATGCATGGACCGTACTATTTCGTGTGAGATTCTTTTGGTGTGATGTTCTGCATGAGATATCTGCCTTTAGGTCTCGTCTACAACGTGTCAAATTTTCTTAATTTATTAATGCTCTTTACTTATTTTTCTAGAGTTTTAACTAAAGGAGTGGATTCTGTTTTATTAAAAAAAAATTGATTGCATTTTCAAAAAAAAAAAAAATTCTCTACGTGATGTATTGTCTTGAGTGATTGCTTGTGCTGCATATGTGGTGAAATTTGGCATGTCATATAACATCAAAAGTTGATCTAAACATTTGACATTGTTGCATCAAATGCTTGGTAAAAAAAGTGAAGCACACCTGTGATTATAAATGTGCAAGTGATAATACCGTCGGACCTTTGAGTCGACGATGTTTCCCCCGGGAGTGTCGGGATGCTCGGAGGTGTGTGCCGGATGCCCGGAGGTATGTTCTGGATGTCCTCGGGAGTTTTCGAGATGCTCGGAGGTTCCTCGCGATGCTAGGTTGGGTGCGAGCGATAAATAGAGGGATGCAAACATTGATCCCTAGAAAGAAAAATGAAATGAGATCCGTTTGGAATTGAAAATTTTGAATCATGTGCATAGGTGTATGCATGATGGCATGTGATATATATATATATGTGTGTGTGTGTGTGTGTGTGTGTGTGACTGCATTGGAATGTGAGTTTGATGGCATGGATGATATGCACCTTGTTCGTGATATCCTATTTGTTTTGCTTGCTGCATTGTGTAGTTTGATGGATCTTTACTGCTAAGTGGTTGTACTCACCCCTTTGGAGACTAACATTTCAGATTAAAAGATGCCTTTGCCACCGGTCGCACGTGGTACCTTCTATGGCTTACTGTCTAACATTGAGGTCGAGTGCGCGGAGCACATTTGTGTCACTGTTCCTGGTCTAGTATTCATTCGAGTCCGCGTGCTGGTCATGTATGATGTGGGCTTGGTTGGAGGCCTGGTTGTCCAGGAGTTTCTGTTTGTCCACGTTCGTCGCGATGGGGTGATGCTAGGGATGTTGCCATCACCGCCACCTGATGCATCGGGTTGGGTGTGATGGCTCGTATGATTGGTGGGAGCTAACACTTTTTGGGATAGCCGACACTTGTATATAGAGGGGTATACATGTTCGATGTAGGGTCGAGATCTCTTTTGAGTCATAGCCGAGTATAGCTAAAAATCTTGGCTTTTTGTTATACCAACCCGAGATATCCATCTTAAAAATGTGAATAAAAGTGACTCAACTTTATCTTTTCCTTTGGTGCGTAGTCGATGTGCATTGCATTATTGTTATTGGAGTAAGGGATGGTGAGACTCGTTTGTGCTTCCGTTAATGGGCTGCACTGGAATCCTTTCAAAAATAAAAGAACAAAAATAAAATAAAAATTTTAATTGAACAACCCTTATGAACTATGGTCCATCTTTAATTAAAAAGGTATTAGACCGATAGGTAATAGGATAAGTGATAGGTGCCTGTGGCGACCCACAAAGGATTGGGGGCCACGTCGAGGGGGTGCCACATAAAATCAATCCTTGATTTCTTAATGCGATAAATGACTAAACAGGTTGCCAAAATTTAAGTGTCAATAGTCTCACAAGAGTTTCTCTCTTTTGTTTACAACTTTGAGTGCAATGAATGAATAGCAATGAACTAGGAAGCTTCTAACTTTGAAAATTTTCTTTCATGCACACACACGAACAACTAGAGAGTCTGCCTTAAAGACTCCTTCATGCCTTCACGACTGTTGGCACTTTCCAAATGAATTCTTCCAATCTACCCATTGGACAGAATCAATAAAGGGAATCTTGAGTTGGTTGATTGATTGTGATGAAAGCCTATCAATCATGTTCACCCATACAATTAGGATCTTGGTTTTCATAAGTAGAACTTTCCAAGTTTGCTTTCCCTCCAAAAGATTTGAATATCGGAATTGATTCCATTAAGGATAATCAATCATGTAGGTTGCTATATCCAACCAGACAATCATCCATAAGCTATACGAATCGAATCCTTGAAGAAATAAAAAACAATCTCACATTTGGATAAGTCTTCATTCTTCAGTAGCATTTAGTTTGGAATATGTCAGTGTGACCAGACTTTGAACCTAAAGTCTGGCGGTCTTCAAACTTTGCCACTTCGGTAAATGAGTTTTCTCCAACAATCTCCCTCTTTTTGATGGTGACAAAACTTTCCTACAAATTTAAGAACTTTTGATCGGCAAAACAACTATTAAACAGTACATGATATCTTATGAAAAATAAGTTGATTAGGATCTGGATAGTATCAATTCTACAACCACAACAAATAGGTTAATCTTGAAAAGATAAAACAAATATCAAGACTAAAACAACTATCCGTCCATAATCACCACAACATCACCACAAAAGTAAGTTGTTGCAAGCGTCAGTGTCAAACAGAGTCAAACAAAATAATAGTTCAACAAAGTTCAGCTTAAAGGTTCAAAAGATAAATAAAACAAAAGTTAAATCTGCACATTCTACCCCTTTTTGTCATCAGCAAAAGTGGAGAAATATAAAAAAAAAAAAATTTCAAAGAAATTAAGAATGTTTGGGAATGCAAATGAGCTGGAAATCCCCCATAGATAAAACAGAGATTCACTTTCTAGGACCCGTACCTTTTAACTATCGCTTAAATGGGGAAATTGCTTTTCCAGGACCCATACATTTCTACAGTCGCTTGTTAGAGCAATAAATATTATCTAGGACCCGTACCATTTTACGATTACCTAAAATGAAGTGTTTCTTGCCTTTTTCGAAAGAACTGAAAATAAAAACTGCCAAAAATTCAAAAGTCAAAAAATATAATTTCCAAAAATGAAATAGGCAAACAACGATTCGAATAAACGTACATTTTCATTCCAAAAATAAAATTCCTAAATTTGAGACTTTCTTTTACTGAAGTAGAGTCTGGAAAGTCTTAGTCTGACCAACTTCAGAGTTTAACCAGGAGGAGGTAAAATATTCAGTCTAGTGCGAATAGATTCAAACAAATTTTTCTCCAGAGGCTTTATGAATATATCTGCCAACTGATTCTTCGAGTCAATGAACTGAATCATAATCTCTCAATTTTAGACATGATCTCTTATGAAATTGTGCGGAATCTCTATATGCTTTGCCCTTGAATGAAGAATTAGGTTCTTCGCGAGATTAATAGTATTAGTGTTGTTGCATTTGATTTCAATACACGATTCTTCAATTCCAAAGTCTCTTAACTATTGTCTTATTCACAAGATTTGAGAACAACAGCTCCCAAGAGCCACATACTCTGCTTCTGCAATTAATAGAGCCATAATACTCTGCTTCCTTGAGAACCAAGACACCAGCATGCTACCCAGCAGTTGACACGTACTAGAAGTACTCTTTTTATCGACATTACAACCTGCTAAATCTGCGTCTGAATATCCAAGAAGAGTGTTGCCACCTGTTTTTTTTTCGATGGGTGAAACACCTAAAACAGGTTAATGGATTACTAAGTCCGAAGACTTGGCACGGACTCTCCCAAGTCCTACCAATCGCAATTAAGAAATTAACCCATTTAACATGCAATTATATTACAAAATTGGAGCCGCCACTAACCAAATAGGGTTGATTAGAAACCCAGGTAAAGTATGGGAGAATACTTTACCTATGCGAACCAGAGATTTAATGGATTCGGGGACATGGTTACGCTAAATTAATTTAACGCCCTTTCGGTACCTTTTTATTTAAAAAAAAAAAAAAAAAAAACATTTTTTTTTTTTTTGCAGGCAGTCTTGATCAATTTTAACCTAAGATACTAACATGCAAATGGTGGTCATGCGGGTGCACAATCAATTAAACAACATTTAATAAATCAAAATGCTAAGAAATTATAAACTACAACCTTATTGAAGTCTAAAAGAAAAAACTTCTCAAAAATGTTAAAAATGCATGCCCTAAACATGATTTTCTAAATGACATGACGCCTAATTAAATGCATGACATCTAACTAGATGCAATCTTAATCTATTTTTGATATGCATGACTTTTACTTTAATGATATGTGAAATGCAATTCATATGGCCTAATATGAACTATATGTATGCAATCTAAATTATAAAATTCTAATATGCATGCGTTTCATGACATGGGATGAATGACATATTAATTCTATATGCATATTCTTTTTGTGATTTTTTATGATTCTTTTTTTTAATGTATGCAACCTACACTAAACAATGATCATATAAAATGGGATTAATTATGAACTAACCTATTAATTAACCAAGTAAATGACTTTTGTGTTTTCTCTTTTTATTTTATTTACTTTTTTTTTAAAAATGACCGAATAATTTTTATTAAAAAAAAGTAACGTAATGATGCAATACTAATTTTTTGTTTTTTTGTTTTTATCTTTTATTTTATATTTAAAAAGACTACATGATGGGAATACTAAAAAAAAAAATTAAACTATGACCCACTAATTAAAATGCAACATGTAACGTGCACATTATGAAATCTATATAACCTAGATAACATTTTTTTTTAAGAAAATTAACCTAATTCTACACTAATCTTAAAAACAAAATTAAAATGCGTTGCTTAAAATGTGAAATGTGTATAGACCTAAATACCTAATATGATGTATGACATGTGGTGAGCAAATAACAATAACACGCCAAAAAAATCCATCCATAGAAATCAACGGCATATTATTTTGATGTGAATTAATGATGCAAAGCAAATCATGAATTTTGCCATAAAAAGCCTAAATAATCAAAAATCTAACCCGACGTCTCGCGGGTCAAAATTTTTGATCATTTTGATTTAATATGACAAATTTCCTAATCAGATAATACTAATAAAAATTAATCACAACAATCAAGTTAAAATGAAACACTATGGACAGAATATTTGATATGAATTTAACCTAAAGAAATTACCTAGTCAAGGCACGGCTTGTTGTTGCTAAAAAAACACCTGCACAAGGAAAGATAAAGAAAAACCCCAAGGAAAGGTCACGAGGCAGCAGGGGGCGTCACTCGGGCGTGCAGGGCTCCGGCGAAAGGTGGCTGACGTGCGGGCTATTGGCGTGGGTGTCGGGGGTGGAGCGGCGAGGTGATGACCGGTGAAAGCCCGAGCTGCAGAGGTGTGGTGGCGTCGAGCTCCGAGAGGAACGGACAGGCGGAGGCGAATGGGCTGCAGGCTTCGGCAGCACAGCTCGGGGTGGAGCACCGGTGAGGCGGACGGCGTGCGGTGGTCGCAAACGTGGAGGGCTTCGGGCGGCTGGTGAAGAAGAAGCACAGTAATTTACTTTTTACTGTGCTTCTCTCTCCTCCTCTGCTGCGTTTTGCTTTTGCTTTTCCCTCTTGACTGATTTTCTGCTCTTCCGACACTCTCTCACTTTGTCTCTCTCACTCTCTTTCTCTGCCTTTTCAATTCTACTGAAGGAAAGAAAACTTTTACTTTCTCCCCATTAGTATTTCCTTTCCACCCAGAGAAAAGAAAAACTCCAAATGACCGAATTTTTGCTCTGAATTTTTCGAATTTTTCTTCCCCCATTGGTTACGAAAAATAAAGCTCTCTTTTATACTGATTCCGAACGCTGCTTTGTATGGCATATTTCAAACTTCCATCTTTTGTTGCATTAAATCAAGCCTGCAAATCGAAACGTGATTTCGTAATCGCCGATTTTACTTGATTCCTTCCATTTTATCAAAATCCCCGCCCTTTGTTCACCTGATTTTTAATTGTTTCTGCATTTATAAAAATCTTAATATTCATCAGAATTTCAAATTTCCATACATAATCAATCAAATTAATTTCCTCCATTTTTTTATTTTTCCTGTTATTTGTTCAAAATGCAATTTTATTTTTCCAAAATTAGGTGTCAACAGCTGCCCCTCTTTGAAGGGAAGCTCGTAGAGGTTTCCTTCAAAGATATATGACACCTAAATTTAAACCATGCAAAATGAAATATGAAATGCATACACAAATGTTAATGACTTGACCTTTTTTTTTTTTAAAGAATAAAGGATGCAATGTAAATGCAATGATCTGGTCAAGAACATAGATCTCCATGTGTCTATGACCAATGAAATGCAAATGCAAAGAAGAGCATGTACTAGTCATACCTGTTTTGAGGATTTATATGTGAAATGATTCCGATGAGACCTGTCAATCATCTGGAACTCCCTTTAGATAATTGAAATGCTCAAAGTCTTTAGGGATCTGGAATTCTCATCGATTCTAAGCACCTGGAAATTGCATCAAGTACTTGAAACTTCAAAAATCTGATTCTTATGTCGACATTTGAAAACTTTTACTAAACGTCTGGAAATCACATCGATGTTTGGAAAGACAAACACTTGGAAATCACATCAAGCGTTTAAAAGTTCAAATATCTAGAATTCACACTAGACATTTGGAAACATTTTATAAATAGGTACTTGGAATTCTCATCATGTACAAAGATGACTCGAACAAATTCAGGGTTTCAAAGACAATTCTTTTTGGTCTTTGAGGAAAAATTCAATGAAGGCCCATGCATGATGGCTTTATCAAGCTTCTACTGGAAAAATTATCAATAGGACAATTTTTAGTTATAGCGTGAATCTCTTGAACATGCTAAATCAGACACTTTTGGTGTGAAAAGGCTTTTTCACTCGCTCTCATTTAAGAAGGGTTATTTGTCCCGACCATTGATGCGGGAATATATCACTCGATCTTATCATCATCTTGTCGACAAGAGTTCGAATTTTCTTGCAAGCAGGTACGACTTACCAGTCCGAGAGGTCTTTGTCAAGGACTCGTAATGCAGGCTTGGTCAATGGCTTAACAAAGGGACTCTTTGAGTCAAAGCAATTGAAAGAACAATTCTTGTAATCATCTCCGGGTTTACAAGTCAAGAACCCTGCAAAATGATAAAGAAATAATCTTGCTCGCACTTCTTCGAGCAATGCTTAAAACATGTGAATTCCTATGTTAATTCAAGTGCCCTAATCAAGAGACTTTGTAAGGGAGGTAACATAGGCTGGGTTCATGGGTTGAGAAACGAAAGGATCGTTAGGCTCAAAGATGTGTATATGGGTCAAAGTTGGTGATCATCATGACATTGCCACTAGTTTTCTTCGCCACGGATTGTCTTCTTGACAAATTTCTTTGTTGGCTCAAAAGTTTATCACCTGATGCCAATGATTATTCAACTGGAGATCTTTTCTCAAGTTTTTTTCAAAGTCATTTTCTTTGATGATGGACATTAGTCGAGCACACTGCTTTTTCATGGACATCAGTCATTTCTCTCTTTTTCACGGGCATTGGCCTTGCTTTTACCAGGCACACTGCTTTTTCATGCCCCTTAGTTCTATTTTGATTTCAGTTCTTGCACACAATATGTGTGTCAAGTATACTTTAAATGACACTCGAACCTTCAAGGGTCTTTATCCTTGCCCAAGTGTGGGGGTTGATCTTGCCTTGCCCCTGTGGGGGATGATCATCAACTGGGCTTAAAAGAAATGAAATCACAGGCTCAAGTGGGCTATACAAAGGATATAAGTGTGTAGGATAGTGAAAGAAATGCTCTTCGTCATCCTAAGGCACTTAAATTACCATATGAATTCAATGTAATAGCACGACTTGAAGATTGATGCAAGTGAGAGCAAGAAAATTTCAATTCATTTTCCTCACTTCACGATGTCATTTTTATCTCCCAGCTTGCCCCGATGTGGGGTGATTCTTGACAGGGGTAATTTGAAAAGAACATCCATAAGTGTATGGGCTCAAAAATGGTTAAGCAATGGAACACCCGTAGTGTTTGGGATAGAGAAATGAACTCGCCTCTCGTCATTTCAGCTGTCGTACTTTTCCCAAGAAAATTCTTCACCTTGAAATACAAAATGTTTCCATACTCACCTCACAATATATAGACAGGGGACGATGTATGGGATTAGGCTTGCCTTTCACGCCTCATTTAGCATGCTCAAGTAACTCGACGTCTTTCACATCTTTCACTGAATTATCCATTTTGATAAATTTCAAGTGGAATTGACAAATTACACAATATCATGTGAAAACATTCTATAATGATAAAGAGGGCATGCTCATAAAATCAAAACTATTAGGTGTCCATGTCTTGCCCTCTCTTTGTAAGGGAGCTCATAGAGATTCCTTACAAAAATAAGACACCATCGTTCACATCCATTTTTTTGCCCCTGCATTAGAGTTTACAGGATTCCTGAATTCACACCCATCCATTTCTGCTAAGATCAAAGCACCTGAAACATGGAGTAGATAATTAAAAGAAACAAACAAGGTAAATTAGATGCATGCTGAAAATTATTTTATTTTGAAAATTTTTTTTAAAAGGGAACATGAAGAAGCCCAAATTTCTTCAAATTAGCTCCTTGCCATTTTCTTTTTGGTAGGATTTCATCACGGGGCTAGTTTGGTGTACTTCAACATGCCCTTAAAACATGAAAATTTCTATGTATTTTATTGGATGAAAAGCAAACTACATTATTGAAATGAGGGAAATCCTAGAATTGAAAATGCAAATATGCAAATACGGAAAGCGATAAAGACTCCTGCGCAGAGGAGTGTGCAAATAATTAAAATTCTCCTACTCTCGAGCTTCGTCGATGGCAAACACTAAACACTTCAGTCATTCCTTTGAGTGCGTCATCAGAGCTCTTAATCTTTGGAGGTGCGGGATCATCTATGCACCCCATCCATCCGGGATGATATCCCGTGGGTCGATGTAGGAGCTGGGAGGAGCCGAATACTTTATATAGTAATCGAACTTGCCACTTGGTTGCCCCAGGGTATCCATCACTTCTGTTTTCTCATGCATCATTTGAAACATGGTGGGCTCAGCATCAAAATTGAAAATGACATTCACAGCTTCTGGATGGTCAGGGAGTGGGTTATTCTGGATGATCGGCTGTGTATCGCGGAATGAGACCACCTTGGCATCCAAAAGATTTTGGATTTTGTGTTGTAGTGTATAGCAATCGTCAATAGAATGCCCTACCTCTCCCATATGATAAGCACATGTCTTGGACAAATCATAGTTGGGGAAACGCTCGGGATTAAGTCGCTTAGGCTCCTTAGCGAGTAATCCAGTTTTCTGAAGAGTCGGCAAGATCTTGGACAATGGCTTAGTAAGATGCATAAATTGACGCCTGGAAGAGTTTTTCCGCTGGCCAAAGAATGGTCGTGCTCCTCCCTATTGAGTGTTTGAAGTTGAGCGAGGTGTCTGAACATAAGCTACATTAACCTCTGCTATAGGTTCCTTATCCTTCTTGGCAAAGACTCCCCTATACGAGCTAGTTTGATCAGACGCCCATCCATCACGCAAGGCTACTTCAATTCGCTTGCCAACAGGGACTAGCTGATTGAACAACTCAGCAGTCGATCCTAACATCCGATTTCGATATTCAGGTGGGAGCGCCTTCATGAACAAATCCATCAGCTCCTTTTCTGTTGGCTCCGGAGTAATTTGAGCAGCTATAGTCCTCCATCTTGTGACATAAGCCTTGAAAGATTCTGTCATCTTCTTCTCAGTGTGAAGTAAGTCCTCTCGAGATGGAGTGACATCAATATTATACTTGTATTGCTTGAAGAAGGCATAAGTCAAATCCTCCCAAGTCTCTAGGAGATTAATTTTCTTCATAATGTACCAGTGTAGTGCCGATCCTGTCAGGCTTGTTTGAAATTGCTGAATCATCAGGGATATGTTATCAACATATGGGGTCATCCTAACCACGTAAGTCTGCAAATGGATTTTCGAGCAAGAGGTGCCATCATACTTTTCAAAGTCTGGCATTTTGAACTTCTTTGGTATCTTGATCTTTGCATAATGGGACAGATTAGTTGGGTCTTGGCTAAATGCACCCCGCAAATCGCTTAAGTTTCTCCTCGATTTTCGCCAAACGTTTTTCTTGCTCGCCTTCGCACAACCGTCTCGTATCACTTGTATCTCCTCATCAACAATGATTTGAGGTGTGTCGTAGTTTTCTCCCTAGAGACATCATTAGAGCTTGATGGGCCACTTGTGGATATATTCTTGCCTTTATCTCTCGAATCAGCCATAGGAGCATGTTGTGGTAACACCACTTCATCTTGCGGAGGTGGTGGGGCAGTGTTTGCTTGGAGAGAATCGATTTGTTTAGAGAGCTGCTCAAGGACATTCAGGACTTGCTTCATTTCCGTTTCGAGGGCAACGACACGAGCTTGTTCAGCACCACGCATTTGTTTGGCGTCATCAGCCATTGTTACTCTAGAACGAGTACGGATTGGTGATCTTGGGTGAGCCGTGTTGTTACCTCACAATGTAAAATAATACAAGAAGCATCATAACAAATGAGATTGGTCCATGACAACGGTCGATCGTTTATTTTATTAAGTGAAATCAAATTCCAAAGACATCAACTTAAAACATTAAAATAACTTTCTAGGAAATTAAATTCCTAAAACATCAATCTAAGAAATTGAAATAACATTCTAAAGCTAGAATTAAACTCCTAAATCTAGCAACCCTTTTCTATATACAATTGGGAGATCACAGTCTTTCGAAGCTTCTTGTTCTGTCGAACCAACTCAAAAATATGAGCTTCCTTCTTTTCCACCAAGATTTTCAATTTGTGCTTTACGAGTGGGCTTCATGGTCACTTCAGGTATCACGGGAAGTAGAGCTTGAGGGATCTCATGATGGTGGATATAATAATCCGAGGCATGAAAAATCTTCTCATTTCCTTTCAATCTTCTAGGCACCATTATCATTTCCGTATGGCATTCCTTCCATGCTTTTTCAAGGCGTTCAATCTCATTGAGGTACTTGTGATCCTTGCGCACAAAGCGAGCTTGAAACAGGTCCATTCGGAGAGGAGGCGGGATATCTTGGAGCACTCGATACTGGCAGGCCACTCTATGAGGATAGTAAGATGTTGCACCAGTGATTCCCATAAGTGGAATTGAATTATCTGTCTTGTGAGAAAAACGAGCCACGCTAACATGGAACCATTTAGCATACCATAGGAAGCCCTTGAGATCTGGATCTTTTAGAAAAATTACCCGATCGGAAAATGACCTTCCGGTATACTTTTTCTCTAAGATTGAAAATCTCTTTATCGGGTGATTAGAATCATCAATTTCACTTCGACGCATGAAACGACCAAACTCCTTCATGTGAGAAAGAAACCAATTTTGTAAAAGTTCAGGAGAGGCATTCATGATTTTTCCTCCATTTTGTTTAAAACAGTTGAGGGACAAAAATGTCTCGGCCAAAATCATGTTTATAAAGTTCATGCCGGCGCATGCTTGTCTAACCACCCATGCAATTGAAGGATTAATGGCATTTTGTCGATGAGGAAAGATTATAAATCCAAAAAATACTAAGATGAATATCCTACCCTTTTGGCGCATTGAAGATTGATTTAAAAAATGATCGGCCAAAAAGGAGAATGGGCATGCATTACAGTTAGCTTTCAAAACTTTCTTAACCTCATCAGCTTTAATTCTTAGAAATTGAGATAAAATCGATGTGGGCTCCATACCAAGAGGTGGCCTAACAAGTTCAGTCTCAAGGGGCATTCCTATGATAACGCTATACTCTTCCAAAGGTCGGAGTTAGCTCATTCTTACCAAAAATAAAGGTAGCCGTCTCGAGACACCAAAACTGTGAGATAGCTTGCAAAACACCACTATGGACTCCAATATCCAAAAAGGGGGATGAGCCGTCTCAATATTGACTCCACATAGTCTTGGCCTTCCTTACTTAATTTATTCCACCACCCTTTGAGCTCGATCTTAGGAGTTGGAACGAATTGAACATCGGATCTCCCCATTGTATATAGATTAAGGCTTACGATTGACCTAGTGTCATGGACCAAAAGAAAGTGCAATAAAGTAAATAGATTGCATAGTATAAGATAAGAATACTTACTTCACAAAGAAAAATAGCAACCACATAGACAGGCGTATGAGATGTGAGGCTTAACACATAAACTACAAGGCTTAGCAAGTTAGAACTAAAAGGATGAACCGACTTGTCGCAGTCTCGTGTACAAATGTCGTGTCCTCTTAGCTCGGCTCGTCAAAAGAAAATCCCATGGTCACGCAGTTTCGTGAGCAAGGATAAACGTTTTGACATCAAGAAAAATTTTCGGGGTTGAGAAAGGCAACCTCTACATCGCAGTCTCGCGTTTGAGGTTGGTTCATTTCTCAACACCATCCTAGAATCCTTAAATGCGGTCCAGTCCGACGGCGGTTGTGTGTGCAATGTGTAGTGCTAAAACAATTTAAAAATCATGCACAACAATTTATAATACAAACAACACTTCAATGATAAGAAAAACATTCAATCCCAACACCTTCCTACAAAACAAATAGTCAGCACTACTCCCTTATACCTCCTTTTCTGTAAAAACATTTAACACTTCATGTTAGGAGCGTACCTTGTTTCCATGCTGCCAAACAAAAAAAGATTTATAAAAAAAAAAAAAACCAGGCTTATGTCCACTATGAGTTTTAACTTTAAGTCCCCAGCGGAGTTGCCAAGCTGTCGCGACCTGTTTTTTTTTCGATGGGTGAAACACCTAAAACAGGTTAATGGATTACTAAGTCCAAAGACTTGGCATAGACTCTCCCAACTCCTACCAATCGCGATTAAGAAATTAACCCATTTAACATGCAATTATATTTCAAAATTGGAGTCGCCACTAACCAAATAGGGTTGATTAGAAACCCAAGTAAAGTATGGGAGAATACTTTACCTATGCGAACCAGAGATTTAATGGATTCGGGGACATGGTTACGCTAAATTAATTTAACGCCCTTTCGGTACCTTTAATTTAAAAAAAAAAACATTTTTTTTTGCAGGCAGTCTTGATCAATTTTAACCTAAAATACTAACATGCAAATGGTGGTCATGCGGGTGCACAATCAATTAAACAACATTTAATTAATCAAAATGCTAAGAAATTATAAACTACAACCTTATTGAAGTCTAAAAGAAAAAACTTCTCAAAAATGTTAAAAATGCATGCCCTAAACATGATTTTTTAAATGACATGACGCCTAATTAAATGCATGACATCTAACTAGATGCAATCTTAGTCTATTTTTGATATGCATGACTTTTACTTTAACGATATGTGAAATGCAATTCATATGGCCTAATATGAACTATATGTATGAAATCTAAATTATAAAATTCTAATATGCATGCGTTTCATGACATGGGATGAATGACATATTAATTCTATATGCATATTCTTTTTGTGATTTTTTATGATTCTTTTTTTTTAATGTATGCAACCTACACTAAACATTGATGATATAAAATGGGATTAATTATGAACTAACCTATTAATTAACCAAGTAAATGACTTTTGTGTTTTCTCTTTTTATTTTATTTACTTTTTTTTTAAAATGACAGAATAATTTTTATTAAAAAAAGTAACGTAATGATGAAATACTAATTTTTTGTTTTTTTGTTTTTATCTTTTATTTTATATTTAAAAAGACTACATGATGGGAATACTAAAAAAAAAAAAAAAAAAAAACATTAAACTATGACCCACTAATTAAAATGCAACATGTAACGTGCACATTATGAAATCTATATAACCTAGATAACATTTTTTTATTAAGAAAATTAACCTAATTCTACACGAATCTTAAAAAAAAAAAAAAAATGCGTTGCTTAAAATGTGAAATGTGTATAGACCTAAATACCTAATATGATGTATGACATGTGGTGAGCAAATAACAATAACACGCCAAAAAAAATCCATCCATAGAAATCAACGGCATATTATTTTGATGTGAATTAATGATGCAAAGCAAATCATGAATTTTGCCATAAAAAGCCTAAATAATCAAAAATCTAACCCGACGTCTCGCGGCTCAAAATTTTTGATTATTTTGATTTAGTATGACAAATTTCCTAATCAGATAATACTAATAAAAATTAATCACAACAATCAAGTTAAAATAAAACACTATGGACAGAATATTTGATATGAATTTAAGCTAAAGAAATTACCTAGTCAAGGCACAGCTTGTTGTTGCTAAAAAAAAAAAAAAAACACCTGCACAAGGAAAGATAAAGAAAAACCCCAAGGAAAGGTCACGAGGCAGCGGGGGCGTCGCTCGGGCGTGCGGCTCCGGCGAAAGGTGGCTGACGCGCGGGCTACCGGCGCGGGTGTCGGGGGTGGAGCAGGCGAGGTGATGACCGGTGAAAGCCCGAGCTGCAGAGGTGTGGTGGCGTGGAGCTCCGAGTGGAAGGGACAGGCGGAGGTGAACGGGCCGTGGGCTTCGGCGGCACGGCTCGGGGTGGAGCACCGGTGAGGCGGACGGCGTGCAGTGGTCGCAAACGTGGAGGGCTTCGGGGTGGCGGGGTGAAGAAGAAGCACAGTAATTTACTTTTTACTATGCTTCTCTCTCCTCTCGCTTGTTGCTTTTGCTTTTCCCTCTTTGATTGATTTTCTGCTCTTCCGACACTCTCTTACTCTCTTTCTCTCGCCTTTTCAATTCTACCGAAGGAAAGAAAACTTTTACTTTCTCCCCATTAGTATTTCCTTTCCACCCAGAGAAAAGAAAAACTCCAAATGACCGAATTTTTGCTCTGAATTTTTCGAATTTTTCTTCCCCTATTGGTTACGAAAAATAAAGCTCTCTTTTATACTGATTCCGAACGCTGCTTTGTATGGCATATTTCAAACTTCCATCTTTTGTTGCATTAAATCAAGCCTACAAATCGTAATGTGATTTCATAATCAGCTCGATTTTACTTTATTCCTTCCATTTTATCAAAATCCCTGCCCTTTGTTCACCTGATTTTTAATTGTTTCTGCATTTATCAAAATCTGAATATTCATCAGAATTTCAAACTTCCATACATAATCAATCAAATCAATTTCCTCCATTTTTTTTTTAATTTTCCTTTTATTTGTTCAAAATGCAATTTTATTTTTCTAAAATTAGGTGTCAACAAAGAGTAAAGTCTCATTCTTTGGGATACCACAGACCTAACTTTGGAGTAGTCGCAACATATTTGATGATCAGTTTTGTAGCACTTAAATGAGATTCCTTGGGGTCTGATTGTAATCTAGCACAGATGCAAACACTAAACAAAATGTCAGGTCTAGATACAGTAAGATAAAGAAGAGGACCGATTATGCTTCTGTAAATCTTTTGGTCTACTTTCTTTTCTCCTTCATCTTTGTCTAGCTTTGAAAAACTTGACATTGGTGTATCTGTCTTTTTGCAATTCTCCAATTTGAATTTCTTGATGAGATCTTTTGCATACTTCTCTTGGTGAATAAAAATACCTTTCTCCGATTGTCTAACTTACAGCCCTAGAAAGAAAGTTAACTCACTCATCATACTCATTTCGAATTCATCCTGCATACATCTAGAGAATTTCTTGCATAGATTTTCATTAGGGGATCCAAAGATAATATTATCAACATAAATTTGAACCAGCCGAAAATATTTATCCTCTCTTTTTATGAACAAAGTAGTATCTACCTTTCCCTTAACAAAACTATTTTGGGTTAGGAATTTACTTAACCTTTCATATGAAGCTCAAGATGCTTGCTTCAATCCATATAAGGCATTTTCAGTCTATAGACTGAGTCTAGCTTTCTTGGATCTTCAAATCCAGGTGGTTGTTCCACAAGGACTTCTTCTTGGATAAATCCATTGAGAAAAGCACTCTTTACATCCATCTGGAATAACCTGAAATTTTTATAGCAAGCAAAAGCAAGTAATAGTCTAATTGCTTCTAACCTTGCTACTAGTGCATAGGTCTCGTCATAGTTTATCCCTTGTTATTGCGTATATCCTTTGGCCACGAGTCTTACTTTGTTCCTAGTTACTATTCCTTTCTCGTCCATCTTGTTCCTGAAAACCCATTCTGTCCCAATAATAGACTTACCTTTAGGTTTAGGAATTAGCTCCCAAACATGATTGATGCTGAACTATCTGAGCTCTTCTTAAATAACTTCGATCCAGCTTTCATTAGACATGGCTTCTTCTACACTTTTGGGTTCTATCTCAAAAACAAGTGCTAGTGCACTTGACTCTTCTCGCCTTTTGGATCTGGTGCGAATTCCTTCATCAATGTTGCCAATAATGAGTTTTTTGGGATGACTTGACTTATGCTTCCAGTTGCTGGTTGATCTGAGAGTTTGCTAATCCTCTACTTCAGTTGAGTCCTCTAGTTCTGCTTGAAGTCAATCTTTAGAAGTCTGAACCACTTTGAGGGAAGTAGACTTTGTAAAGTCTTGAGCGAGTTCAGATTCTTCTAGTTGAGTCTGATCCAGCTGATTCTGCATAAAATCTTGAAATTTGACGTTCATAGATTGTTCCACAAATTGAGTATTCTTGTTGAATACTCTATATGATTTGCTTGTGATTGAGTAGCCAAGAAAAATTCATTCGTCTAACTTTTCTTCAAACTTTCTAGTTCAATCATTTGCATTTTTCAAAACATAACATTTGTAGCCAAACACAATAAAGTAAGAAACATTTGGTTTCTTCCCTTTATACACTTCATAAGGAGTTTTCTCTAGAATAGGCCTCAAGAACACTCTATTGATGATGTAGCAAGCTGTAGAAACTGCTTCAGCCCAAAATTGAGAGGAAATTTTGCTCTCAATTAAGAGGGTTCTAGCCATCTCCTTTTATGGAGAAAAAAACATGCTGGAAACCAGATTCATCATAGAATTTCGCAAAGCCTTGATTTTCGAATTCACCTCTATGGTCTATTCATATGCTTGAAATAACATATCCCTTTTCATTCTAAACCTTATTGGCAAACTTTGAAAAGTGAGAAAAGGCTTCAGACTTTTTTGCCATAAAGTAAACCCAAGTAAAGCGAGAGTAATTATCCACGATTACTAAGCAGTATCTCTTTCCACCAATACTTTGAGTTTTGGTTGGTCCAAAGAGGTCCATATGTAGAAGCTGCAAAATTCTATTAGTAAAAACTTGATTTATAGATTTAAAGGAACCTCTAACCTGTTTTCCCAAAACACATGGAGTGCATAAATCAAACTTTTGATAAGTCAGGTTGGGGGGACCACGGATAAGCTTCTTGGAAGAAATATTGGCAATCTGCTTCATGTTGACATGGCCAAGCTTTCGATGCCAAATATTTGCTTCATCTTGAATGGATATAAGACACTGAGAACTTTCTAGTTTTATATCTAAAAGGTAAATGTTCTCATGCCTTCATCCAATGAAAGGTTGAGAGAAATCTTTACTTGTTCCCGAACAGATGCCTTCTTGGAAATTAATTTTGAATTCAGTATCGCGAAATTGACTTATGCTGAGTAGATTATAATTCAACCCTTCCACCAAGGAGACATTGTTAATAATGAGGCTTCCAATCTTCACGGTTCCATAACCAACAATTCTTCATTTGTTGTTCCCTCCAAATGAAACTTTTCCACCATTTATTTGAATAAGCTTTATAAAACAACTCGAATCCCTTGTCATGTGTCTCGAACAGCCACTATCCAAATATCATTTGATCTTCCTTTTGATAGTGACCTATTGTCAAAATAGAAATTCAAACTTTCTTTGGTACCTAGATTTTCTTGGGTCCAAGAGGGTTAGTATTAAAAATGATCTTAGCCCAATCCCTCTTAACAGGTCTCCAAATCTTGGGACATTTCTTCTTGAAATGTTCTCGAGCTGTTATACTTTGAACATTTAAGAGTACTTCGGCCAACAGTTTTACACAAACCTTTTGAAAGTGATTTTTGTAAAATGCCCTTGTAGGTCTTTGTTTGATTCTTTCTTTAACTTTGGGAAAATCAATTTAAAGAATAGTTTCTGAAGTCATAGCCAAACCAGATTTGTTAAATTAAGGTCTTTGTACAAAAAGAATTTTCTTCGACTTTTCAGATCATTTTGAAAATCTTTTTGTAATATTTGAAATATCTTCCTTCAAAAAGGCATTTTCCTTTGAAAGAAAATTAGAATTCTCTTTCAAATCAACAAAATTTTTTTCCAGATTTTTAAACTTTTCTTTCCAACAAGTTTATTGTTGCCTTAATTTAGAATTCTCCCTTTTTAGTTCAAAAAACGTTTTAAGAGATGTTTTGAGACTGAGACTGAGTTCATCTATATACTTCGAGACTTTAACAGAGTTCATATATTTCAAAGTCTGAGTCTGATTTTGAATTTGCCATCAGAAATATGTTGGCATATTCTTCATCACTTTCCTCGCATTCGGTATCGCTCCATGTTTCTGCTTTGAGAGCCTTTTTGTATTTCTTAGTTCTCCCTTTCTTTTTCTTCAACATAGGATAGTTAGGTTTGATGTGCCCCTTTTTCTTGCATTCGAAGCATATCACATCTTTGTTGGTTCCATAGTTCTCAATTAGTTTCTTTTGAAAATTTTGAGTGCTCTCCTTCTTCCAGTTGAATCTTCTTCCTTTCTTATTCAACTTTATGAACTTCTTAATCATAAGTGCAAGCTCCTCATCGTCCATGTCATCTTTTAAATATGTATCATCATAATCATTGTTAGATTTTAAAGCAATTAACTTATTGCCTATAGGATATTCTTCCTCATTGATTTGCTCCACTTCATATAATTGAAGTGTGCCTACTAGTTCGTTTACTGAAAGAGGCATGATCCTCTGGGTTTCTCTGATTGACGTCTTCATGTAATTCCAGTCTTTGGAGAGTCCGCGCAACAGTTTATTAACCTTCATTGGTCCTGAAATTGGCTATCTTTAGTATGTCAGGCTGTTTACAATCTCTATGAAGTGACTAAACATATCAGTGACGGATTCTCCAAGCTTCATTTTGAAGGCTTCATACTGTCTGAGTAGAATATTAATGTTGTTTCCTTTACTCGATCAGTTCCTTCGTAGGTAACATGCAACATGTCCCAAGCTTCTTTAGCTATTTCACAAGAAGAAATTCGGTTATACTCAGTGGGAGATAAAGCACGGTATAAATAGTAGATGGCTTTAGCATCAAGAGCTTGTCTCTTGGTTATTTATGCTTGTGTCAATTCACTAGCATCTACAGCTTCCTTTTCTCTTTCTGAGGTTGATGTAGCTTTGGGATTGATCCCTTTTTCTACCACATCCCATTCCAGGGGATCTTTCGATCTCAGGAATGCCTTCATCTTGTTTTTTCATACATTGTACTCCTTCCCATCAAAGTAAGGAGGTCTAGTGTCGCTTTGGCCTTCAACCAAACCTGGAGTCAAAATACTAACCATAGATCTTTAGCTTTAGAAGTAAAACACTTCAATAAAATAAGCACACAAGCTATGATACCAATTGAAAGGGTTAGTTGCAACACCTAGAGGGGGGTGAATAGGTGTGAACAAATATTTTTGCAAGGCTTAGAAGTGATAGTTTGCTTTTTAGAAAACAACAGACTACGAACAAATTCATATTATAGCCGTTAGATAAAACTATGAACATAATAAAAAGAGTTCAGGGAAGATAATAAGAACACAAAATTTATAGTGGTTCGGCTTAGATTAAGATAACATCCACTCTCTCACGCTAACAGCTCATTAGCTGGATTTCACTAAGAATCAAAAGAGATTTTACAGTCTTTTGATCTTTGACTTCACAGTGAAGAGTTTCTACTGGTCTCTCACTAAGTCTCACAAGAGTTTCTCTCTTTTGTTTACAACTTTGAACTTAGTGAATGAAATAGCAAGGAATCAGGAAGCTTCTGACTTTGAAAATTTTCTTTCATGGACACACACGAACAACTAGAGAGTCCACCTTAAATACTCATTTATACCTTTATGACCATTGGCACTTTCTAAAAGAATTATTTAAATCTACCCATTGGATAGAATCAATCAAGGGGATCTCGAGTTGGTTGATTGATTGTCATGAAAGCCTATCAATCATGTTCGCCTATACAATCAGGATCTTGGTTTCCATAAGTAGAACTTTCCAAGTTTGCTTGCCTTCCAAAAGATTTGAATATCGGCATTGATTCCATTAAGGATAATCAATCATGTATGTGTTATATCTAACCAGACAATCATCCATAAGCCATACAAATCGAATCCTTGAATAAATAAATATAATCTCGCATCTGGATAAGTTTTCATTCTTCAATAGCATTCAGTCTGGAATCTGTTAGTGTGAGCAGACTTTGAACCTAAAGTCTGGCGATCTTCAGACTTTGACACTTCAGTCTAAAAGTCTTCAAACTAGACTATGGAAAGGTTTTGTCAACTTCAAAATAGTAAAGGAGTTTTCTCTAACAACATCTCTGATTCTTGGGGATATGTCTCCTGTAAAGCCAAATTAATGAGGTGACTCTGGGCTATGGAAGCACACCATGTCAATGAAAGGGGGACATCGGGCTATGGAAGCACACCGAGTTGATGAAAGGGACTCTAGGCTACAAAAGCGCACCATGTCGATATAAAAAGAGCTCTAGGCTATGAAAGCACACCGAGTCATATCAAGGAACTCAGGGCTATGGAAGCACGCCCGGTTAATCAAGGAACTTCAGGTTATGGAAGCACGCCGGGTTAATCAAGGAACTTCGGGCTATGGAAGCACGCCGGGTTAATCAAGTAGGACATCAGGCTATAGAAGCACGCCATGTCGATTACTTATAAAATAAGCAACTTGAACATCAAATTGCTCAGTCTTCAAGGAAATATTAACTGTCAGACACGATAAGAGCAAAAATTGGTATGCATTCATCAAAGAGGCAAACAATCTGAGCCACTTTAAAATGCACATTTTCAAAGTTCAGTGAGGTTTTCATCAATTCAATCAAGGCTTATGCATTATGACCTTTGCATCATCCAAATTTCCATTACAGAGAATTATCGTTCAAGACAATTTTTACTCATGACATGGATTTCCTCAGAATACTAAATGAGACTTTTAGTTAGAAAGGACTTTCACTCTCTCTCATTTAGAATGGCTATTTTATGAGAATCACTCAATCTCACCATATTGACAAGGGTCTGAATATTCTCGCAAGCGGTACGACCTTACCAATCTGAGAGGTCTTTAATAGGGACCATAATGTGGGCTTGGTCAATGGCTTAACAAAGGGACTCTCTGAGTCAGGGTTATTAAAAGAACAATCTTGTAATCATCTCCGAGTTTACAAGTCAAGAACCCTGCAAAATGAGAAAGAGATAATCTTGCTCGCACTTCTTCGAGCAATGCATATAAACATATGAACTCCCATGTTAATTAAAATGTCCTAATCTGAAGAGACTTTGTAAGGGACGTAACATAGGCTGGGTTCATAAGTTAAGAAACAAAAGGATCGTTAGGCTCAAAATATGTGTAAAGGGTGAGAGTTGATGATCATATAGGCATTGTCTGTTGGATGTATGCCCTAAAGCTACTATGTAAAAGTTACAAATTAGGGATTTAAGTTGTACTTTCATTATTATTATTTAATTAATGACAATGACGTACTCATTCATTTGTCCAATTATTTTATATTTATGAATGATTCCATAAGATCAGTTGCAACTAGAACTATTCTTGAGACGTCGGGAATATATGTAACGGGTTCATAGTTAGATTGAATCTTCAAATTGTTCCTGGTCGATGGATTATTGAGTGGATATTAATAATCCTATTGAGACTGGTGTGTTCTTAACTTCACCATTAAGTATTGGATACTTAAGGGAATGATGAGTCATAAGTCATTGGGTATTGTGATGCCTGAGTTAAGAACACAAGTGTTTGTATTAGACAAGTTCACTGAACATGACGCATATGGAACGATTAACGACATGAAAGCTTTTAGCATCGTCAATGTCTAATTGTTCATGCTTTGGTCTTGTGTAAATAATCCTTAGACCTGAGGCACAGTGTTAACTTGTGTGTCGAACAATTATGGTTCACAGGTGCACATAATGCCAGGTCGTTGATCCATCTTTATACTTGGTGGTCATAGTTTGTTCGTATACGAAGTTGCATGCGTGTGCAATATGGAATCTGTCTCCTTGTTACATGCAAGGTATAATAATGATGTCTTGTGCGATCTAATTATGACACTGCATTGAAATCCTCAGCCGGGGTTGTAACCGAGAATAAATTGTTTATGTCTCGAATAAAATGCATGTCAATTAGATTTGTGCATATGATCGAATTAATGACTTGACAAATATTCCATGGTCTTTGTTTGATCGGGACATAGTAAGACAAAGGGATTGAATTACACTGTAGCCAAAGCTGACAAGTTCATTATGTTCTTAAAGCATTCACACTATCTAGGTAGCCATGACATATTGCTAGATGTCAATCATGGCTTGTAGGACCTAAAGATTAATCGGGACAATTAATTCTTTTGGGAGTACTAATGTGTTAGTACAAGTCTTACTACAAGCTTAGTGATAAACCTAGGGATGTCACACACCATAAACAATTAAGATAACGTGGAACAAGAGAGAAATATAATTACAAATGTGTTTGCAATTGCTACAATCGAATTGAGTCGATTTGAAATTAAATTAAATGAGATTTAATTTAATTTGTATTATAGTCACAAGCCTATTTACATATGATGCACATACATGCCCGAAGTGGATATATGTTAATGTATTCTAAATGCACACATAAAGAATAAGTCCTTCTTATATATATATATATATTTATATAAAGGAGTTTCATTAATTATTTTTAAGTTAATCAATTAATTAATTAACGTTGAAATGGTCAGCAAGAATTGCTGACCATTTGGCATGAATAATCATGCACATGCACGATTGATAATCGTGCACATGCACGAAGCAACCATGCACATCTGCACGTTTCCTTTGTGCATGATCGTGCACGAATCAGCAACGGTTCGACAACCATTGTTGATTTCGTGAAAAATGTGTTTCTTTTATTAAATACCACAACAAGGAGAGATCAAAGTTGGTTGCTGAAAATATAGAGCAAAGTGTGTGTGCGTTCTTGTGTTCTTCGAGAGACGCGAGAAAGAAGAGTGTTCTCTCGTTCGGGCCATGATTGTAATACATCAAGGATACGGCGGATTGTTTCCATGACATTGCTAGCACGATCAAAGTGGTGATTATCCGAAAGTTCTCTCTTCCATTCGACGTTCGTTGTTGGTGTGTTTGAACTAAAGGTCTAACGTTTGTGGGGCTTGAACTGTAGAACATTCGAACCAATTTGTACAAAGCGCACTTCGAGAGGTAATTCGATTAACTCTCTTTTACATTCAGATTTTTTATTAAAACGCACGAACAACGCCTTCGGAGAATCATGTAAAATATATATCATCTTTGTTTCCGCTGCGTACTTTTGTTAATTTTACCTATACATGATTCATGAAACCCAACATTGGTATCAAAGCCAACCTTAGGCGTTCTTCGTGCGTTTAATTGATTTATAGTTCAAATATATTTTTGCGTTCTAATGGCCAATTTATTTTTATTAAGAGAATTGGTTCTCTTGATTTTATGTGGCCTATAGAAGTTGATTAATTTATGTGATAAATTTAATCAACTAAGCAAAAATTAGAACTAAATCAATTTTGAATAAAAAATCCATAACTTGTTATACTTTGTGTTTATATTTTGCGAATATTTCATGATTATGAATTTAAAGTTAACAACGCAACTTCCGTTCGGAATCACACTCATGAAATTTGTTTCATCGATTTTGATTTCTTGACGTGGTTTGTGTTGTTCGACTTTAAATTTGATTAAATGTAGAATATTACTATGCCTTCTAGAGCTTTAAATTTTGAATTTATGGCTCGTAAGGAAGGGTGGTGATTATGGAAAAATCCCTAATTGTTGTGATTGTTGTATGGATGAATGTATGATGATTATAGGTATTCTTTTTGGGGATGTAATCATTAAATGGAGGCTGCGTCCTTCCTTTTATATTTATTTTTATGAAATGTAATTTTAGTATAGTTTAGTATTTCAATTGTTGATATAAATACTGCAAGAGAGGAGGAGCCATTGGAGGAGCCATTGGAGGAGCCATTAAACCGGTGAGCTCTTTGGGCCCGGTCTTTGAAAAATTCAAAGATTGAAGAAAAAGTGAAGAGTAGGTCCATATTATTAAAACATTAAAATGGCTAAATGGGTCTCTTTGGCTCGAGACCCATTGAACCATAATTCCATGATCACCACATAGGATAGATGTTTATGTGATATCTATTTATTTATTGTGTTTATGTTATCATGCATGTTAAACTGGTTAATGTGCAAAGTGAGACCATTAATAACGACCCAAATCTCCTTATTAATAATATTAAGTCGAAATGGGTTTCGGACTCATGGCCTTCCATCGTCATGGTTTGATCCAATGTTATAGTGGTCAACTAACCGGTTATGGATACATAAGGGTTAATTACCATTCATAATATTGGACCACTCCATTATGCATGTGATGCTGTGGGGGTTGAAGCCAAATGATTTACAATAACTGTCAGGTGAGGGAGTCGTTTGTGCTTTCAATACTTACATGAGACGATGGGCTAGACTTAACTATGATCATCATGCCAATAACTGTTAGGTGAGGCTTTCATGGTCTAGAGGCCGAAGTTATGATTGGGACTCGCATATGATGTGTTGAACAAGTTGGTTCACTCACTAAGTTCATAGAACACCAATAATTGCTAGGTGAGGTGGGCTATGGGCTAGTGGGACTCCAATCCCCACTAATAATCTTTACCCAACAAAGATTACCGCTTCCCATCTTAAGGAGTATAGGATTCGAATATAAATTTAGTGGGAGGATCTATTTCATTTAAAGGTCAAAATGAAATAGTGATTTTGAAAGATACAACGGCTAACAATTTATTTTCTACAACAGATATATTATTACTCTGAAAATGGTGACCACAAACCCACTCGCTTCTATACTTGACAAGAATTGTTTGACTGGACCCAATTTCACTAACTGGGTGAGGAATTTGAGAATTGTTCTCAATTCTAAAAAATTGGGTATGTGCTTGATGAAAAGATGCCAACCTCCTTTCTTGAGGGTGGGACCCAAGAGGAGTGTGTCACTTATGATAAGTGGCGTGATGATGACTTAAAATTTAGGTCATATATGCTTGCTTCGATGAACAATGAATTACAAAAGAAGTATGAATCTATGGAAGATGCCAGGTCGATCATTTTGCACTTAAAGGAATACTTTGATGAGAATGATCAAACCACTAGATATGAGATATCTAAGGCATTGTACTGTATAAGGATGGCTGAAGGATCATCAGTTAATGATCATGCTTTGAAAATGATCTGGCACATTGAAGAATTGGCCAAGCTAAATCTCGTTATGAACGAGTTAGCTATGGATTTGATCCTCCAATCTTTACTCAATTCCTTCTCTGGTTTTGTCCAAAACTTCCACATGCATAAGATGGAGAAAACTCTTGCTGAGTTACATAGCACTTTGGTAGTTTACGAGAAGGAAATGCACAGCACGAGACCAAATGTAGTGGCTATGGCTAAGGCTTCTTCTTCAAGAGGCAAGACTGTTTTAAAGAAAAATAAATGGAAGAGGCCTGCCAAACTTGTTGTGCAACCAAAACCCAAGATTGATAAAGGGAAATGTCATTACTGTGGTGTCAAGGGGCACTAGAGGAGGAACAATAGGAATGGTTAGTGCTGAATCCAGCTCATGGGTTCTAGATTATTCTACAACTTCACATATTTGTATGTCTTCGCAGAATCTAGAAATAAGCAGGATGCTAGGGCGAAATGAAATTGTCCTGACATTTGCCAATGGAGCAAGAGTTGCTACGTTAGCTATATGGACTTTTCGTTTATGTTTGCCTTCTAGACATGTATTGGTTTTAAAGAACTGTTTGCATTATAAGAATGCTGTTAGGAACATCATCTCTATACTTCGTTTGGGTAAAGAGAATTATGAATTTTCTTTTGTTGATGATGTATGTTCTATTTATCATAATAGAAGATGTGTTGGTTCTAGCTTATTAACCAATAATCTTTATACCATTACAATGTCCGGTAATGTGATTACCGATGTCAATAAGTAAAATAGAATTGATATAAATGCCATTACTAATAAACGCCCTAGAGACGGTCCAAATAAAAAGTATGTTTGGCATCTCCGATTAGATCATATTGGAGAAGACAGAATTAACAAGTTGAGTAATGATGGGTACATTAATCCATCAAATTTTAAGTCATACTCGACTTGTGAGGCATGTCTTCTAGGAAAAATGACCAAAGCGCATTTTGTGGGAGCTGCTAACATATTAGGATTAATACATACAAATGTATGTGGACCAATTAATGAAATTGCTAGGGCTGGTTATAATTACTTCATTACCCTTACCGATGATCAGTCATGGTATGGTTATTTATACCTCATGAAGTATAAATCCGAATCCTTTGAAAAGTTCAAGGAATTCAAGGTTAAAGTTGAAAAACAAAGATGAAAATGTATTAAGGCTCTTCGATCGGATCGAGGAGGTGAATACCTTAGTACTGAATTCCTGGATTATCTTAAAGAGAATGGCATTTTATCACAATGGACACCTCCTGGAACTCTAGAACATAATGGTGTATCTGAATGAAGAAATCGTACTTTATTAGATATGGTGCGATCTATGATGAGTTACACTGATTTGACAATATTCCTTTAGGGATATGCCCTTGAGATAGTTGTATATATACTGAACAGAGTGCCATCCAAATTTGTTCCAACTACGCCGTATGAGATATGGCATAGTAGGAAACCTAGTCTTAATCATATTAAGATTTGGGGTTGTCCAACTTTCATGAAAAAGCCGAAAATGGATAAATTGGAGGCAAGATCTAAACAAGGTCGCTTCATTGGATATCCAAAGGAAACTCTTGGATATTATTTCTATTTCCATTCAGACCAAAGAATTTTGGTGAGCAAGCACACTTCTTTTCTGGAGAATCAGTTCGTCCAAGAAGGTGGTGCTGGGCGGAAAATAGTCTTACAAGAAGAAAATAATGAAGTACCAAACAACCGAGTTCATATACCAATCTCTGATTCAGTGGGAGCTTTTGATACACAACCTCTTAGGAGAAGTGCGAGAACGTCTCGCCCACCTGCTCGTTATAAACAATCGGTTGATCATATTGAACAATTATTCATTGTGAATCATAGTGATCAACCTGGTGATCGTAAAACCTATGAGGAGGCGATGTTGGACATCGATTCTGGTAAATGGCTGGAAGCCATGAAATCCGAAATGGATTCAATGTACTCCAACGAAATTTGGACTTTAATTGAACTACCTTATGGTATTATACTAATTGGCTGTAAATGGATCTTCAAGAGGAATATGAATGCTGAAGGTCAAATTGGAACTTACAAAGCATGGCTGGTGGCGAAAGGATATCTTCAGAAAGAAGGACTTGATTATGACGAAACTTTCTCACCTGTGGCTATGCTAAAATCCATTTGGATTATGTTGGCTATAGCTGCACACCTTGATTATGAGATATTCCAGATGGATGTCAAAACGGTTTTTCTAAATGGTTTTCTCAATGAGGACATCTGTATGGAACAGCCATAGGGTTTCGAATCCAATAGTGAAAAACAAAAGGTGTGTAAGCTTAAGAGATCCATTTATGGACTCAAACAAGCCTCCAGAAGTTGGAACACCCGTTTTGATGAGGTAGTCAAATCGTTTGGCTTCATAAAAAATCCGGATGAACCTTGTGTACACAAGAAGATTAGTGGGAGTGCAATTGCATTTCTAGTTTTGTATGTCGATGATATACTTTTGATTGGAAATGATGTACCAATGATATCATCGATAAAACTATTCTTGTCACAGAAATTCTCCATGAAAGATTTAGGAGAGGCAACCTATATTTTAGGTATCAAGATCTATAGAGATAGATCAAGACGATTGATTGGTCTCTCACAATCTACGTACATAGACAAAGTGTTGACACGATTTAACATGCAATGTTCCAAGAGAGGATTATTGCCTTTTAGGCAAGGGATCCGTCTTTCTAAGGAGATGTGTCCCAACACTCCTGAAGAAAGAGAGCGGATGGCGAAGATAACATATGCATCCGCTATTGGAAGCATAATGTATGCTATGCTATGTACTAGACCTAATATTGCGCATGCTGTAAGTATTACTAGTAGATATCAGTCTGATCCAAGAGAAGAGCACTAGATAGCAATCAAGAATATTCTTAAGTACTTGCGAAGGACTAAGGATTTATTCTTGATATATGGAGAAGGAGAATTTAAAGTTGTAACTTATACTGATTGCGATTTTCAATCGGATCCAAATGATTATAAGTCTATGTCTAGGTTTGTCTTTACATTCAATGGTGGTGCAATTAGTTGGAAAAGTTCCAAACAATGCATAACTGCTGATTCCACCACTAAGGTAGAGTATATAGCTGCTTCTGAAGCAGCAAAGGAAGCTGCTTGGATGAAGAAGTTTATTTCTGAACTTGGAGTCGTTCCTTCAATTGAGCAACCGACTACATTGTTTTGTGACAACAATGGGGCGATAGCTCAAGTTAAGGAACCAAGGTCTCACCAAAAGTCCAAGCACATTGAGAGACACTTCCATCTCATCAGAGAAATTGTTGGGAGAGGTGATATCGCCTTGTAGAAAATTGCCTCGGTGGAAAACGTGGCAGATCCCTTCACTAAGGCCTTACCTCAGTCTTCTTTTGAAAGACATATTGACAAAATGGGTTTGAGGTACCAGACAAGTTGGCTTTAGTGCAAGTGGGAGATTGTTGGATGTATGCCCTAAAGCTACTATGTAATAGTTACATATTAGGGATTTCAATTGTACTTTCATTATTATTATTTATTTAATGGCAATGACGTATTCATTCATTTGTCCAATTATTTTATATTTATGAATGATTCCATAAGATCAGTTGCAACTAGACTTATTCTTGAGACATCGAGAATATATGTGACGGGTTCATAGTTAGACTAAATCTTTAAATCGTTCTCGGTCGATGGATTATTGAGTGGATATTAATAATCCTGTTGAGACCAGTGTGTTCTTAACTTCGCCATTAAGTATTGGATACTTAAGGGAATGACAAGTCACAAGTCAATGGGTATTGTGATGCCTGAGTTAAGAACACAAGTGTTTGTATTAGACAAGTTCACTGAACGTGACGCATATGGAACAATTAACGACATGGAAGCTTTTGGCGTGGTCAATGTCTAATTGTTCATCCTTTGGTCTTGTGTAAATAATCCTTAGACCTGAGGCACAGTGTTAACTTGTGTGTGGAACAACTATGGTTCACAGGTGCACATAATGCCGGGTCGTTGATCCATCTTTATACCCGATGGTCATAGTTTGTTCATATACGAAGTTGCATGTGTGCACAATATGGAATCTGTCTCCTTGTTACATGCAAGGTATAATAATGATATTCTATACCATCTAATTATGACACTGCATTGAAATCCTCGGCGGGGGCTGTAACCGAGAATAAATTGTTTATGTCTAGAATAAAATGCATGTCAATTAGATTTGTGCATATGATCGAATTAATGACTTGACAAATATTCTATGGTCTTTGTTTGATCGGGACATAGTAAGACAGAGGGATCGAATTACACTGTAGTCAAAGCTGACAGGTTCATTATGTTCTTAAAGCATTCCACTATTTGGGTAGACATGACATATTGCTAGATGTCAATCATGGCTTGTAGGACCCAAAGATTAATCGGGACAATTAATTCTTTTGGGAGTACTAATGTGTTAGTACAAGTCTTACTACCAGCTTAGTGATGAACCTAGGGATGTCACACATCATAAACAATTAGGATAACGTGGAACAAGAGAGAAATATAATGGCAAATGTGTTTCCAATTACTACAATCGAATTAAGTTGATTTGAAATTAAATTAAATGAGATTTAATTTAATTTGTATTATAGTCAGAAGCCTATTTGCATATGATGCACATACATGCTCGAAGTGGATATATGTTAATGTATTCTAAATGCACACGTAAAGAATAAGTCCTTATTTATATATATATATATATATATATAAAGGAGTTTGATTAATTATTTTTCAGTTAATCAATTAATTAATTAACGTTGAAATGGTCAGCAATTCTTGCTGACCATTTGGCATGAATAATTGTGCACATGCACGAAGCAACCGTGCACGTTTGCACGTTTGCTTCGTGCATGATCGTGCACGAATCAACAACGGTTCGGCAACCATTGCTGATTTCGTGAAAAATGTGTTTCTTTTATTAAATACAACAACAAGGAGAGATCAGAGTTGGTTGCTGAAAATATAGAGCAAAGTGTGTGGGCGTTCTTGTGTTCTTCGAGAGACACGAGAAAGAAGAGTGTTCTCTCGTTCGGGCCGTGATTGTAATACATCAAGGATACGGCAGATTGTTTCCACGAGATTGCTAGCACGATCAAAGTGATGATTATCCAAAAGTTCTCTCTTCCATTCGACATTCGTTATTGGTGTGTCTGAACTAGAGGTCCGACGTTTGTGGGGCTCGAACTATAGAACATCCGAACCAATTCGTACAAAGTGCGCTTCGAGAGGTAATTCGATTAACTCTCTTTTACATGCAGATTTTTTATTAAAACGCACGAATAACGCCTTCGGAGAATCATGTAAAATATATATCATCTTTGTTTCCGCTACGTACTTTTGTTAATTTTACCTATACATGATTCATGAAATGTGGCACCCACAATTTGCTTGGGGTCGCCACAGGTACCTATTATTCTTCCTTCTTAAAAACCACATAACATATAACTTTTAAATAGAGGAACCATAGATTTTTCGTTTTTTTTTAAAAGGTTTCAGCGCAGCTCATCAGCGGAAGTATAAACGAGTCTCGACATCCCTTACTCCCATGACAATGATACAACGCACACCGACTACGCACCAAAGGAAAAGATAAAGCCAAGTCACTTTTATTCACATTTTTACGATGGACATCTCGGGTCGGTACAACAAAAAGCCAAGATTTTTAGCTATACTTGGCTAACTCAAAAAGATATCTTGACCCTACATTGAACATGTATACCCCTCCATCTACAAGTGACGGCTATCCCAAAAGTGTCAGCTCCCACCAGTCAAACGTGGCATCACACCCAACCCGGTGCATCGGGTGGCGGCGGCGGCGACATCCCTAACATCACCCTATCGTGACAGACGTGGACAGACAGAAACTCCTGGATAACCGAGCCCCCAGCCAGGCCCACATCATACATGACCAGCACGCGAACTCGAATGAACACCAGACCAGTTACACTAACATAGGAATGCTCCGAGCACTCCACCTCAACATCAGTAGGTGTGCCATAGAAGGTACCACGCGCGACCGGTGGCAAAGGCATCTTTCTAATCTGAAATGTTAATCCCCAAAAGGGGTGAGTACAACCACTCAGCAGTAAAGATCAACCAAACTACATAATGCGTCAGACAGAGCAAACATGGTATCATGACTTAAGTACATATCATTCATGCATTTGAGCAAATATCATGTTACAGCATGCATATATCACCATACAAGCATGCATATGCCACTATGCACTCATACTTTTATCATCAAAGCCATGCATATTCCACCATACAATGTGCATATACCACCATGCAACTTGTACATATGTCGTCAAGCAGCCGTACATATTCCACCATGCAATGTGCATATACCACCATGCACTTGTACATATGTCGTCAAGCAGCCATGCATATTCCACCATGCAATGTGCATATACCAACATGCACTTGATTCAATTTTTAATTTTTTTCACTTTCAAAAGAGGATTTCATTTTCATCTTTCTTCCCGGTGATTAGTGTTTGCATCCCACATTTTATTGCTCGCACCCAACCTGGCATCGCGAGGAGCCTCTGGCACATAGCTCTAGGCATCTCGAAACTCCTGGGGACATCCAGCACACACCTCCAGGCATCTCGATACTCCTGGTGCATCATCGGCTCACACCTCTAACGGCATACTCATTATCATACTTTATTTTCACATATGTGTCTTAATATCAACATGGCATATAATGTGATGGTAACAAGGGTCTAATTCAGCTTTTGATATTATATGTAATGCTAAATGTCATCACATATGCAGCAAGATCAATCACTCAAGACATTATATCTCATGGAGCAAATTAATTGATTTTTATTTTTAAAAATGCAGTAAATTCTTTTTAGATAAAACGGAATGCACTCTTTTGGTTAACACTCTTAAAACTTTAGTAATTGGCCCTAATAAATTTTAAGAATTTAACACATTATAGATAAGATCTAGAGGCAAATATATCATGAAGAACACCACACCAAAAGAACATCATTCATTTCGGTACAGTCCATGCATCACAGTCTTTAAAATTTTCAACGCTTCAGTTTGCACAGTCTCAGAATTAATTTCGATTAAAAACCCAAATGAACTCCAAAAATTCCGAAATTTTGATATGTTATATACAATACCTAAAGGCAGATATCTCATGAAGAACACCACACCAAAAGAATCTCACACACAATAGTATGGTCCACGCATCACAGCTTTCAAAATTCTAACATTTCAGTTTGCACAGTTTCAGAAAAAATTTCGATTTAATACCTAAATGAACTCCAAAAATTCTGAAATTTTTATATGTTATAGGCAAGACCTAAAGACAGATATCTCATGAAGAAATCGAAATCCAATTTGTCCTAGGTAAAAAGATATAGACGATTAATTTCTCCTGTTCTCGTTGTCGGTTTTCCAGATTAACTTCTTTCAAAATAAATTCGTTTCACCAAACTACACATGTTCATTTCATCTAAATTTTCAGTATGTTATTTCTCAGGAAGTTATCTATAACTTTCATTAAGGACACAAGATCAAATTTGAACTGGATGATTTTATAAAAATCACAGAATCATACTAGGTCGAGATAGCATTTTCTAGATCCAATTTCTTCAAAGGACAACATTTTCACCGACCTATATTTGTTAATTTCCTCTTAGATTTTTATATGTTATACCCCAAGATGTCCTCTACAACTTTCATTCAGGAATCAAAGTGAAATTCCAACAAAGCCACTTTACAGTCCACGAAATCATAGAAGGTTAGCACAATGAATTCCAGATCTAGTTTCTCCAAAGGAAAATCATTTCACCAAGCAATACTTGTCCGTTTTGTCTCAAATTTTAGTATGTTACTCCTCAAGATGTCCCCTACAACTTTTATCAAGAGGTCCAGGTGAGATTTCAAACAAAAGTCACATGCAGCTCACGAAATCATAGAAGGTCAGTCTATCTTTTGAAAAACGGAACACTAGGCCAACTCCTTACTCCCCAAAGCTTCGAATTTCATCACTCCTAACACCACCAAGGTTTTTCACCCTTCACAACACACATCACAGCAAGCAAAGGGTAGGTTTTTGGACTCTACTTGCCTCAATTTACAGCAACAACCGGTGGGGGATGAGGTGGCTCGACGACGAAACACTGTGGACGCACGGTCTCCTCCTCCTTCTCTCTCGCATGAACGGACTGCCCTCTTCCTTTCTCCCTTTCTCTCTTCCTCTCTTTCTCTTGTGCGAACCCTCTCCCTCTCTCGATTAATCCGCTCCTCTTCCCCTCACTAATTTCCTCCTCCTTCATGATTGGCCATCATTAGGTTGCATGCATGGCCACTTACACTTGGCAACAAGGAGATTACACTTGGCCAATCCATGAAAGAGAGGGGGGTCATCCGACTGGGCTTGGGCCCCTTGATCGACGGCCCATTGGGTCCCCTTGGGCCAGCTTTGGGCCGCCCTTGGTCGACCCAATAGATGGGAGTGGTGGGCTGGTTTGGTCCTTAAGAAATCAGCCCGCCCTTCCTTTTAAAATCTACCCTAAATCCTATTTACAACAAATACTTAATTGAAATTTATAAGGCCATTAAAATTTACAACATAAATTAATAAAATTCAACTTATAACACACACATGGCCAAGAGTAAAATTTTCCTATCAATAATTATCCAGTTAAGAGCCCGGCCTTAATCTAATGCAGAACATGGTTCAAAAAGGCTACAAAATACAATGACGGTGCTTCCATCACCTATCCAAGGCTCATAACACAATTAGGGATTATCATGAAATTCTTGGATGCCACATGAAACCTAACATTGTCACCGGTCTTCTTTTTTACTAGGGATTGTCATCATAATTGCACTATTAATCTTGACTCTTAGAGCACTGCTTCATTGGGATTCAATTTTTGCAATTGATAGTCATCTATCTTGACTCTCTCTTTTTTTTTATCTATGGGCATCGGCCTTACTTTTACCAGAAAATTGATGCAAGTGAGAGTAAAAAAATTTCTTTCCATTTTCCTCATCTCATGATGCCATCTCGCCTCCCAGTTGCCTCGATGTGGGGTGGTTCTTAACAGGGATAATCTGAAAAGAATTTCCATAAGTGTATAACGCTCAAAAGGGTAAGTAATGGATCACCTGTAGTGTTTAGGATAGAGAAATAAACTACCCCTCATCATTTTGGTTTTCATACCTTTCGCGAGAGAACTCTTTACCTTATGGATATGAACCTTCCTATACTCATCTCACAAGTATATGAGTAGGGGACTGTCTATAGGATAAGGTTGGCCTTTCATCATCTCGACTCGCCTCATTTAGTATACTCAATCCATTCCACATCATTCATTAAATTAGTCTACCTTGATATTCTTTAGTGGAATTGATAGACTAAACATGTAAGAGTCACCATGCAAAATCCCTCTTTAGTAGCTCAACAGAGTTAAGCATGAAAAAATGTTGGCTTCAAAACAAACAGTTTACCACACTAAAAAAATATGGTTTTAAGCATTCATGCAAGGGGTTGCTCCACAATGAGGTTACCTTAGCAATGGATCTCTTTGGATTGTCCATATCATTCAAGACTAAAAATCCGTTTTTGCCCCTACACAAGAGAATGTGCATGAATAGGATACTATGCAACATCAAAGTAAAAGCAAATGGAATATCCATTTTGGCTTGGGTCGAGATTTTATCTCAGTCGGGTCACTACCAAAATATGCCATGTCCCCAATCTGTCATATTAACTCTTTAGAAATGTGTTCTCAAGAGTTGGGCCAATTGCAACCTGATGTGCCTTTTTCAAATGCTTTCTCATCAAGCACAAAAAGTAATACTCTGAAACATGAAGTAATGAGTCAGAAAATTAAACAGCGCTAACCTAATGTATGTTTTTGGGAAATGGCTTCAAAAATGATTTTTTTATTCTTTTTTTTTTTTTTGGAATTTTTGGATGAGGAAGCATGAAGAAGCCCAATCCTCATAATTCTCCTTGGATTTTCCTTTTCTTTTATCGGTTGAATATCATTACCGGGCTGGTTTAGCATACCCCATCATGTTCTCAAAACAAAACTTGTAATTTTATTAATATTCATCAATTGAATTACATTTATTAAATGGAAAATGCAATGCTCAATCCCTAAAAGGAAAGTGAAAAAGAAGAAATTGAAAACATTTCCTAAAATGTAATAAAAATTCCCACGTAGGGGAATGTGCAAAAACAAAAAATGAGTTACTCCCGTGGGTTAGGGCCCATTCCTTGAAGGTCCTTTGTCAATAGCGCCTATGAGGAGGTCATTGAACAAACTGGTGATTCCTTCTAGTGCATCATCAGGGTTCTCTGTCTTTAGAGGTGCCGGATCGTCCAGGCCACCCCATCCATCAAGAACAATGTCACATGAGTCAATGTAAAAGCTAGGGGGAGCCGAGTACTTCACATAATAATTGAATTTGCCGCTTGGCCATCCCAGGGTGTCCATCACTTCTACTCCATCGTGCATCATTCTAGGAGGGCCAGGAAACATCTCGCGAATGTTGGGAGGTAACGAGTTTTGCCTCCCTCGCCCTTGCTGAGGTGGCAAGTGTTGCCTTTCTTATCTCTGTCCTCCAGAATCTTCTCCACCTCTTCCATGGTATCCTAATCTAGTAGAACGAGACCTTCAAGGGGCTTCAATAGGGTTTCGAATGCTTTGACCCCTTCTTCCAAGACCATTTAGCATCATCTGAAACCTCAAAAGTTGAAATGAACTGTACGACGGTTTTCCTCATCGCATATAAAACAATACTGATGATGAAACCTTGTCATGGACTGACAAAAATTGCAATGAAGTAAGTAAATTGCAAAGTGAGAGTTCAGACAACTTACCTTCACCAGGAAGGGATGACAATCACATAAACACACACATGAAAAGTGAGGCTCGATTTCTACCTAGACGGCTTAACAAAGTGGAGCTAAGAGGATGATCTGACCATCGCAGTATCGCGTTTAACGTGTCAGGTCCTCTTTATTCTGGCTTAGTCGAATGGAATGCCCTTTAGTCACGTAGTCTCACGGACATGGACAAACATAGTCGACACCATGAAAAACTTTCGAGGGAAAGAATGTTAACCTCTACATAGTAGTCTATCTTTTGAGGAAGTATCCTTCTCAACACCATCCTAAAAATCCTATCGCAGCCCAGGTCCGGCAGCAGGTTGTGTGTGCAATAGTGTAGTGCTAAAAGCAATAAAATATGCACAACAATTTAAATGTAAACAACACTTCTAATCGGAAAAAATAAATCATTAATCCGAACACCTGCCCGCAAGACAAGGGTTAGCAATCACTACTCTCCTTATACCTTCCATTTGCAAGAACATTTAACACTTGATAGAAGGGATGTACTTGGAATCCTCGTTGTCAAACAAAAACATTTTTAAAAGAAAAAAAAAAATTTGGCCTAAGTCCACTAAGAATTTTAACACAAGTCCCCAACGGAGTCGCCAAGCTATCGCGACCTAAATTTTGGGTGCACCACCTAAGGTTTAGGCTAATGGATTACTAAATTTTAAACTGAGCTCGGGCTCTCCTAAGCCCATACCAATTCGCGACTTAGGTTCAAATTTTTAACATGCAAATGGATTTTATCTAGGATTCGCCACTAATTAGTTCATGGTAAGTAGATTAGACACCTAAGTAAAATAACAGGAGAATTATTTTACTTTTACGAACCAGAGACTATGGGTACGGGGACTTAGTTACACTAGACTTTTCTAATACCCTTTCGATACCATTTCTTTTAATTTTCAAAAATGTATTTACAAGCAGTTTGGATTAATTTTAACCTAAATCTCTATCATGCAAAAGGGTGATCACACAGGTGCTCAATCATTATTAAACACTCAATTAATCAAATAACTTGCATCAAAAGAATTAAACGCACAAAGCAAGCAATTTTTTTGGGTTTTCTTTTATCTTGAAATTAGAACTTCACTATATAACATGCACTTTAACTACATGACTTAACTCTACTAATAGCTAACTTCTAATTAAATGAACCTAACATGCAAATTAATTGACATGCACCTAATATTTTATTGTTTTTTTTATTAAAATTCGTAAT
Organism: Eucalyptus cloeziana; assembly: GCA_014182715.1. Classification (NCBI taxonomy): domain Eukaryota; kingdom Viridiplantae; phylum Streptophyta; class Magnoliopsida; order Myrtales; family Myrtaceae; genus Eucalyptus; species Eucalyptus cloeziana. The sequence goes on from CM024641.1 coordinate 5,995,606, forward strand.
AAAAAGGAAACCTAATTAAACCATCTAAAATAAATAGTTTTCTAATTTATTTTAGGGATTAATTTGAATTAAACACTATCCTATCTTAGAAAACTATTTTTTTAAGAAGAATGAGATTATTAAAATGTGCAAACATCATCTAAGAGTCTATCTATTAAAAAAAAAATCAATCCTAATCTATTCCAAAAATTGTCTAAAAGTGCAATCCTAAAACAATGCAATCCTAATTTACTAAACCAACACACTTCGATGCAAGATTTGATATTTCATTTTTTTGATCTTTTAGTGATTTTCGAGACAAACAATTATCGAATAAACATTATATATAAACTAATCAAGATATTTATCAAATAAAGGATTAAAATAATCCGTTGTCTCACGAGTTAAATTAACAATTATTTTAACCCTAAATATCACAACATATAAGAAAATTAAAAATAATTAAAATTTGATCCGAAGTCTTATGGATCAAATTAACAATTATAATGATTTAATAAGTTAAAATAATATCAAAATGCCCAAAAAATTAATATAATTAAAAAAATGATCCGACATCTTACGGATCAAATTAATAATTACAGTAAATTTGAGCGAAACCCTATGGATAATGCCTAGAATATTCATAAAATGAAAATCACCTTCCAATGTTCCATTTTGTACAATAATAACAAAACTTTAAAAAAAAAAAACTATCTTGACTTTTTTTCTCTCTTTTTTTTAAAAAAATGACAGTCGTGTGACTACCAACAATTTGGCTAAGGTCAAGGCTGGCTGCTAGGACATGGGGTGGCCGGCGTCGAGCTCCAATGAAGACTGGTGGGCGGCGATGGTGAGGCCGGTGGTTGCAATGGAAAGACTGTGGCGCGGCTATGGAGCTGCAAACGGGAGTAGCGCTTAATTGCGGCGTCGGAGGTCGACTAAGGCGTGGCGAAGGCTAAGCATCGGGGGGACCGGCATCCAATGCTGCAGGTCGGCGACGGGCACTGGGCGGAGATGTGGACATTAGTGGCAGCGGAGGTGAGTTGCAAGTCGCTGCTAGTGCTCACGGCTGTTACTTGCAAAAACTGCGGTGGCGGGTGGCGCCAACGTCGGCAAGGCAGCAGCAATGACGCGAGAGGGAAGCAAAGAAACGGCGGCGATCTCTGGTGGTGTTGTAAGGCATCGGGTGCTGAGTCGCCGAAAGGAAGATAGTGGCGAGTGGGTTACTACGGGGTGAGTTGTAGGTCACAGGTGAGGCACAGTGGTGAGTGGAGACATGGCAGAGGCTTAGCGAGGGGCTTGGGCTGCCGCAGTCGCGTAGCGGCATTGTCACTAGGTTGCGGGTGAGCGGCAAAGGTGGCTGGCAAAGGGAGACACCGGCATACGAAGGCGCGGTGATGTCAACGAGGGGCTGCATGAGGAAGACAAACAGTAACCCCTTTCTTCGTTTCTTTTCTTCATCTCTTTTTTTTTTTCTTTTTCTCTCTCCACACGTCTCCCTCACGTCACCTCCCACATCCTCTCCTTGTTCTTTTGTCTATTGTCCTCTTCTACTAACTTTTTACTTTCCCTTAGCAAGTTTTTCTTTTCCCTTTTTGTGTTGAATGAAGGAAAAAACCAACCCTCTTTTCTTCACGATATTTTTTTGCACGAATTTTCTCTCAAAATTTTTGCTTCCCCCCCCCACCTTAGTCATAAAAATTGTGGCTCTCTTTTATAGTGATTCTAGATGGCCGCTTTCATAGAAATTTTTGAGCTTCCATCTTATGTTGCATTAATTCATGGCTATATTGGAGCATGATTTCGCAATCAACTTGATTTTGCTTTGATTCCTTCCATTTTATCAAAATTCTTGCTCTTTATTTACCTGATTCCCTAAATCTTGATCCTCAATCGGGAATTGCTTTCGCATTTACCAAGATTTGAAATTTCCAACTTCCATGCATAATCAATCAGATTGATTTTCCCCTGTTTTTTTCTTTTTATTTGTGATTTTTATTTTTATCTTCTTAGGATTGCCAAAATTAAGTGTCAACATTTCCATTAATCGATTTTCCCAAAGTAAAAGAAAGAAATTAACAAAGACTGAAAGGGCATTTTACAAAAATCATTTTTAAAAATATTTTGTAAAACTTGTTGGCCGAAGTGCACTCAGATGTTCGAAGTGTAACAGCTCAGAACATTTCGAGAAAGAATGTCCCAAGGTTTGGAGATAATTAAGGAGGACTAGGCTAAGACTATTTTTAATACTAACTCTCTTGGATCCAAGAAAATCTGGGTACCAAAGAAAGTTTGAATTTTCCTTTCGATTACTGGTCACTACTAAAAGAAAGATCAAATGGTATTTGGATAGTGTTTGTTCGAGGCATATGACAGGAGACTCAAACCGCTTCATAAAAACTTGTTAGATTGAATGAAGGAAAAGTTTCTTTTGGAGGAATAGTAAAAGAAAATTGTAGGATGTGGAACTGTGAAGATTGGTAGCCTGACTATCAACAACGTTTCCTTAGTGGAAGGATTGAACTACAATCTACTGAGGATAAGTCAGCTTTGCGACACTGGTTTCAAAATAAACTTCCAAGAAGGTATTTGTTCTGGAATGAGTCAAGACTTCTCTCAATCCTTTACTGGTGGAATGAGTCAAGACTTCTCTTAATCCTTTACTAGTCAAAAGCATGGCAACATATACCTTATGGATGTAAACCCGGAAAGTTCTCAGTGCCTTATTTCTATTCAAGATGAAGCAAGTCTTTGGCATTGGAAGCTTGGTCATGTTAACATGAAGCAAATTGTCAAGATTTCTTCTAAGAAGCTTGTTCGAGGCCTTCCTAATTTGGCTCATCAGAAGAATGAGTTATGCACTCCCTGTGTCTTGGGAAAACAAGTTAGAAGTTCATTTAAACCTATGAATCAAGTCTCTACCAATCGAGCTTTGCAGCTTCTTCATATGGACCTTTTTGGACCAACCAGAATTCAGAGTATTGGTGGAAAAAAAATATTGCCTAGTAATTGTGGATGATTACTCTCGCTTCACTTGGGTTTACTTTCTAGCAAGTAAATCTGAAACCTTCTCTTATTTCTCAAACTTTGCCAAGAAGGTTCATAATGAAAAGGGTTATGCTATTTCAAGCATACGAACTAACCATAGAGGTGAGTTTGAAAATCGGGACTTTGCGAGGTTCTGTGATGAATATGATTTTTCAGCATCTTTTCTCTTCTCCATACACTCTAAAACAAAATGGGGTTATGGAAAGGAAAAACATATCCTTACAAGAGATGGCTAGAACTCTCTTAATAGAGAGCAAAATATCCTCTCGATTTTGGGTAGAAGTAGTTTCCACAGCTTGTTATATTATCAATAGAGTATTCTTTAGGCCTATTATAGAGAAAACTCCGTATGAAATGTATAAAGGAAAGAAGCGAACGTTCCTACTTTCATGTCTTGGGTGTAAATGTTTTATTCTGAAGAATGCAAATGATTGATCTGGAAAGTTTGAGGAAAAATCAGACGAATGAATCTTCCTTGGCTATTCGACTTCAAGCAAACTTACAAAGTCTTTAACAAAAAGACTCAATTCGTGGAAGAATCTATGAACATCAAGTTTCAGGATAATGTGGAGAATCTACCAGATCAGACTCGACTTGAGGAGTTTGAACTCGTTCCAAACTTTACAAAGTCTACTTCCCCCGAAAAGGTTCAGACTTCTAGAGAACAACAACAAGCAGAACGAGAAGATTCAAACAAAGTAAAGGATCAACAGACTCTTAGACCAAACAGCAAATGGAAGCACAAGTCAAGTCATCCCAAAGAACTCATCATTGGCAACATTGATGAAGGAGTTTGCACCAAATCCAAAGGAAGAGAAGAGTCTAGTGCTCTAGCACTTGTTTCTGAGATAGAACCAAAAGTAGTAGATGAAGTTTTGTCTGATGAAAGCTGGATAGAAGCTATGCAAAAAGAACTCAAACAATTCAATATCGACGATGTATGGGAGCTAATTCCAAAACCCAAAGGCAAATCTATCATTGAAACGAAATGGGTTTTCAGGAACAAGATGAATGAGAATGGAAAAGTGGTCAGAAACAAAGCAAGACTCATGGCAAAAAGATATACACAGGAAGAATGGATAGACTATGACAAGACCTATGCATTAGTAGCAAGGTTAGAAGCAATTAAATTATTACTTGCCTTCGCTTGTTATAAAAATTTCAAGTTATTCCAGATGGATATCAAAAGTGCATTCCCGAAATGGTTCATACAGGAAGAAGTCTATATGGAATAACCACCAGGATTTTAGGATCCAAGAAAGCCAGACTTAGTCTATAGACTGAGAAAGGCCTTGTATGGACTAAAGCAAGCACCTCACGCCTGGTATGAAAGGTTAAGTAAGTTTCTAACTCAGAATGGTTTTGAAAAGGGAAAACTTGATACTACTTTGTTTATAAAGAGAGAAGGAAAAGACTTTTTACTGGTACAAATTTATGTAGATGATATTATTTTTTGTTCTACTAACGAAAATCTCCGCAATAAATTTTCAAGATCTATGCAAGATAAATTCGAGATGAGCATGATGGGTGGGTTAACTTTCTTTATGGGATTGCAAGTTAGATAATCGAAGAAATGTATATTCATTCACCAAAAAAATATGCTAAATATCTCATCAAGAGATTTGGGTTAGAGAATTGCAAGAAAACAGAGAAACCAATGTTAAGTTCTTCAAAACTGGACAAGGATGAAGAAGGGAAGAAAGTAATAAGAAGCCATACAGAAGCATGATTGGTTCTCTTCTCTACCTTACTACCTTAAGACCTGATATTCTATTTAGTGTATGCATTTGTGCAAGATTTCAGTCTGATCCAAGTGAATCTCATCTAAGTGCAGTAAAATGCATCATTAAATATATTGCGACTTGTCCAAAACAGGGTCTATGGTATCCAAAAAAAATGAGACTTTACTCTACTTGGATATTCTGATGTTGATCTAGCCATTTGTAGAGTCGATAGGAAGAGCACATCTAGTACTTGTCAATTGCTAGGAAATTTGTTGGTATCTTGGTTCTCAAGGAAGTAGAGTATTGTAGCATTATCAACAGTAGAAGCAGAATATGTTGCTCTTGGGAGTTGTTGTTCTCAAATTCTATGGATAAGACAACAACTAAGAGACTTTACCGAGATCAAATGGGACAACACAAGTGCCATTAATCTCACCAGAAACCCAATTATTCATTCAATGGCAAAGCATATAGAGATTTGACATCATTTTATAAGGGATCATGTGCAAAATGGCAAGATTCTGGTTCAATTCATCGAGTCAAAGAATCAATTGGCAGACATCTTCACAAAACCTCTAGAGAAAAGCCTATTTGAGTCTATTCACAACAAGCCGAATATTATTTCTTCTATCGACTAAAGTCTGATGTTGTTCATACTCAGAACTTCAACTTAAGAAAATCACTTCGATTTAGGTATTTTAATTTTAGTATTAAAATTTTGAAAAGGTACATTCTTATTTGAATCATTGCTTGCTTATTTTATTTCTAGCAATTATCTTTTCTTGCTAAAATTTGAATTTTGAATTCTTGGCAATTTTCATTTTCAATTATTCAGAAAAGGCATTTTTCTTTATGATGGTTTGAATACCTCTTCTCGTTATGTCTTTTCATTTTCTTTAATTAAATTTTAGTATTTCTTTCGATCATCTCTTTTCAAACCCTAGAATACCGATTCACTTCATCATCTTTTACTCTCAAGTTTGTTCTACAAGTTTCCATCTTTTCTTCACTCAAACCTATTTGTGAAATCCTCCAAGCCTGCATTCATGTCTTCCCAAAAGAAATCCTCTTGGATTGCTAGTCAAGGTTCGAGAAGAATGCCAGAAGGACCAGTGCATTTCGATCTCACTGAAGAAGTCTCTCCACAGAATTCTCTACAGAACTCTTCGCAACACTATCCGCAGAATCTTCCGCACAAACCTCTGGAAGAGGAAGTCGAGCAAGACGCAGTTCCTCTCCAAACTCAGAGACCCCAGGTTCTTTATAAGCATTACACTTATTTGAAGCAAGGTGGCACTCCTATGACTTTTATCACTGATTTTCTAAGAGGACATGGGCATAGAAATGAGACTGTATTCTTAAGAACGATGGAACGATTGGGTATAGAACCAAAAGGGTCGGCAGACAAAGCCTTTCTTTATTTTCCTTTAGACCCTAGGTTCAGTTATGAGCATCATGAAAACAAGGACGATGATGAGTGGTTTTATTCAAATTTTAAACCCAGAATAGGTGTTGATGTTGATGTTCCTTGAGAGAGAATGAAATTGTTTCGTTCTAAGGAGCATAAAAGGGTTTACACCCAAATGCTAAAGAGAGGGGTGATGAACCCTCGAACTGTCGATTTTAACTTCTTAGACTCGATCAAGGTTAACTTGAGGGAAAAGTTAGCCTTCCTTCAACTCGAGAATTTCTATTTTGAGACGGTTGTTGGATATCTAGAATTGACAGTATTTTTCTATTCAAAACTGTCTTTTCTTGACCAGATCGAATCCAATTTACGAGTAATAAAGACTATGTGGTGGATGTTGACTCCATTCTTGGACAAAAGGAGCCACCGATTTGTCTTCCTAAAAGCCACCGGACAAATGGATTACTAGAAAGAGGCATCACATACTCTAGACTACCAGCCTCAAATGTTTTGTTGCACAAAATTGTCATTAATTACATCAAACCAAAGGTTGCATCAAAAATAAATGTTTCTAGATTCAAAGCAAGACTCATCTTTGCCATCTACAATGGGTTGAGATTTTCACTCCCTCATACTATTCCGATGCACATGTACATGACAATTATGAAGTACAAAGGACAATTGCCTTAAAGAACTGTTGCTCTTATGGTAATAGTACTGAAGATGATTTCGAAGATGAGGTTGAACAATCTGAACAAGGCTATTGAGCGCTTAAAGAAGGAGTCATCAAGTAAAACCAAGGAAGATTCTGCTGGAAGAAAAAGGAAAGGCAAAGAAGTTGTGCATGAACCTGTAAAGAAGAGGAGATCACTTATCCTATAGGATGAAGAGGATGAAGATGATCTTACCATTTCTGCCATTGTCTTAAAGAATCTTTGAGGTTTTGTTAGTTCTGAGAAACCAATGGAAAGAGAAGAAGGAAAGAGAGAAGAAACAGAGCAAGAAGAATAAGAAGAAACATAGAAGGAAGAAGCGGAAAGAGAAGAAAGAGCAGGAGCTGAAGAAGAAGAAGAATGTCATTCTGAAAAGAAGGGTGAGGATGACTCTTATGAAGAGACAATTGCAATATCTTTATCTGAGGATTCAGAAGCAACTAGGAGTGGACCAATAGGAGTACGTACAGAGATAGAACATCACTCTCGTTCTGAAAACGAGAAGACACGAGAAGAATGAATCCCTTCTCCACCTATAAGCATAGAAACAAGGGGAGTTGTTGAGAAAACATGGACTTCTCCTCATTTTGCGAGTGATGGCATAAGTCGATCTCCTACAGATCCAGAAGATGTTTATGCTTCTCAATTTCCTAAAGCTGACATTGAAGAATCTACACCAAGTCTTGGTACTAGACAAGTTGATGTTCCCTCATCTCTCAATTCTCCTCAAATTCAATTCGCTGAAGCTAGTGCATAGACCGAACTGAATGTTGACTATCCAAGGATGATAGAACTCCTTTTGGAAGTTAAAGCTCAGTAATACGCCATGGAGATTGAGATTTAGAAACTTCACACTGCGTTGAGATCCTCTTCTAATTTTCACACTGGAAAGGTACAATCCTTAGACACTCAGGTACAAACTTTGAATCAACAAGCCTCTCAGAATGTGGCCAAGAATGATCAAACTATTCATATTCTCAAGACTATTCAGACTCAAGTCAAGAATGTTCAACGCTAGTGCCAGAAGGTTGACGAGGCAGTGCAATCCATGGGGGATTTCCAACTAGTTTGAGTTCCTCAACAACCTTGATTCCATTTATCTCTTTTCTATTTTGACTTTCTCCACTTTTTGCTGTTGACAAAAATGGGGAGAATAAATGTAGATTTGAACTCTGAACTTGAACTTAACTTTTTGCAGATTTGATTTGAGTTTGTTTGATGTTTTGAACATTTATATTCTGCATTGGAACTTAACTTTTTGTAAATTTGATTTGAGTTTGTTTGATGTTTTGAACACTTATATTCTGCATTGTGGTAGTTTATGGATGTGGATGTTTAAATCTTGATGTGTGTCTAATTTTTTCAAGATTAACATATTTTCTATGGTTGCAAATCAATGTTATCTAGATCCTTAACTAATTGTTTTTATAAGATATCATGTATTGCTAAGAGTTGTTTTGCGGGTTATAAATCTTTAAATTTGTAGAAATTTTTGTCACCATAAAAAGGGGGGAAATTGTTGGAGAAAAAGCCTTTAATGTTTTGAAACCGACAAAACTTATCTACATTCTATTCTGAAGATTTCCAAACTTCTATGTCAAAGTCCGAAGACTCCCAAACTTTTGTGTCAAAGTCTGTTTTACATCAGATGTTTGCTCACTCTGACAAATTCCAAACTGAACGCAAGTGAAGAATAAAGACTTATCCAAACGCATGATTATCTTTCTTTCTTCAAGGGTTCGGTTCGTATGGATTATATATGGTCTTTTAGTTGGAAATATCACTTACGAGATTGATTATTTTTATCGGAATCAATTTAGATACATCAAATCTTTTCGGAAGGCAAGTAAATTTGGAAAGAATCTACTTATGGAAACCAAGATCCTAATTGTATGAGCGAACAGGATTAATGGGCTTTCATCACAATCTTCAAATGGCTCGAGATCTCCTTGATTGATTCTATCCAACGGGTTGATTGGAAGAATTCCTTTGGAAAGTGCCAACGGTCAAGAAGGCATGAAGGAGTATTTAAGGAGGACTCTCTAGTTGTTCGAAAAAAGGTGTGAAAGAGAAATTTCAAAGTCTAAAACTTTCCATTCTCTTGTTAATTCTTACACTAAGCTCAAAATTGTACTCAAAAGATAGAGACTTATAGTGTGACTTCGTGAGAGAGCAGTAGAGACTCTTCACTATGAAGTTGAGATCATAGATTGTAAATTCTCTTTTGATTCTTAGTGGAAACCAGCCAAGAGGTTGTTAGCGTGGGAGAGTGGATGTAGGCTTGATCTAAGTCGAACCACTATAAATTTCGTGTTCTTATTCTCTTCCCTAAACTCCTTTACTTTGTTCATAGCTCTGTTTATAGTTAAAGTCTGAACTTGCTCAACTCTGTTGTTCTTCATACTCAGTTTCAAAAGTAAAATATTTGTATTACTCTTTGCGGAAATTGTCTTCACATCTATTCACCCCCATCTAAGTGTTCATACTAGCACTTACAACATGGACATGGATTCGTCATTTTATTAACACATTGTCTTGAGTTGTGTTACATTTAATCATTTGTTGAAACATTGGGTGTTCCACCATCTCGTCCCGGTAGGAGCATTAGAGTGTTCCACTATCTCATCCCAAGCACGGGAGGCTACTATAACTACCGTTTATTCGGCGATAGTCATTAAAGAAGAAATGACGGGAAGCCTCATCCCATGGCCCCCAAGTGCCCAGGCAAATATTTTTCTTCCCACCTAGGAGGAAATACTCTCAAATTTTACATCCTCAAGTTCAGACAAAACTTTTAAAGACATACTCAGGTCCATATAAACGCATTGTCTTGAGTTGACATTTCATCATTTGTTGAGACTGCATCTGAATCTCTTCCTTCTTGTCATGTTTTACTTCATGCTTTGAAATGTTCCCACGATGATTCATGGTAATTGCCAATGAGGAACATCCGCGATGACAGCTATGAATCAGTTGCTTGAATGTTAAACTCCTTGCCCATCCGCAATGGTTTGTCTATCACATCTCATATGGTCTGCTTGTGGTGGTCGTGGTGTGGCTGCTGGCATGGGCTTTGAACGGATAATAATGGAGATGGACATCGATGGATGCTTACCCTGTGACTAGAAGTAACCTGCAACGGAGGTACAGTCATGGACGTATTTTGATTCACTGTGAAGTGTGGCACTCATGTTATCGTGTCTCGGCTTTGAGTATAGATTAAGTTTCGGGTGCCCTCGGTAATATATGATGATGGAGAGAGCGTGAAAGAAGAAAAAGATAAAAGGCTGGAGAGAGACTTTAGTTAATGTGGGCTAGTTATGGCTTTAAGCCAATCAAGGCGTGATTGGGTCTTGGTAGATGTGGAAATTAGCTTGGTAGGTTTGGGCTTTGTTATAATTGAGTGTCACAACCTACCTGATTAAGAGAGGTATTTCTTGATAAAACGGCCCAAATTGGCATTTTAAAAGGCAAGTCGAACACATCATCTAATGGTGATCCAACTCGATCCGTTTTACAACAATCTCTCCCTAGACTATACCTCACGTGACATGGGATTGTTTTCAAGTTCTTTTTGTCAAAGTATCATTAAGAGTCACCATTAGCCATTATTAGTGGATCGACTAGAAGCATTATTAGGAGTCACCATAACCCCAAAAGTGATTAACTAATGCTAAATTTTCGAAATAGATATCAGTCTCTTGCCACAGTTTTTATGGTTTTCAATTACCTCCTCCATGGACTGCCTCGTGTAGCCATCATTGGTGGTGTCGGTTTCCATATGACCCATTCATCCATTCACAAACATGAACTCGAGCAATCAAGTAGATTATCAACATTCACACATCAAACAAAAAATGGCCTTAGATCGGCCTTTGCATTTCATGCATTTTGACCACCCCTAACCTCTTAATGACTAGGGTTCATTAATTAATGGTTAATGATGATTGGCCACCATTTACATTCACATAATAATGGTTAATATTAACTAATCCCTAATTCATTTATAATCAATTCCCAATAGGCTACCTATTGAGCATTCATCTAGCAAACACATGCACAAGCATCAAATTAAGCACACACTCAAGTTGCTTGACATTGATTCACAATATATCACACAAGAGGAAGTGACCACTTATTCATTTATATCTTAAATTCATACTAATTATATGAAGTCATATATTTCTCACTTAATCAATATGGGGCCCTCATCATCCAACGGTTGCCACAAACTAGCTGGACACATGTACCAAATTACATATTATAACTGTTGGTAATTTGTTTATAAAACAAATGAAGAGGTGTCTTGTCCCACATCAAAAATATGTTAGTGCACACGTGAACGAGATTTGGCACTAACCGATGATCATTATTTTTATTTATTGAAAATTCAGATTTATTTCTATAAAATTAACCATAAAGTATTGATTGAAATAGTGCGAATGTTCACGAGAAGTTACGGTTATTTTTTATTTTTTATTTATTTAATTTCGAATTTTTTATATCTTTTCAACGTAACCTTTGAGACGTATTTGTTCATTTTGCAACATTTCCCGAAAGGTTGCCTTTGTTCTTTTTTGAAACCTTTTGAAGAGTTGCTTCTATTCAAAAGACAAAGATAAGTAACATTATTTTGAGATCAAGCAATTATCTTCTTCCATTTTTTGTCTTCTTTCGAAAGATTATACAGCCATTGTTTCAAATTGCTTCCCATGAGAGACCCTAGAGAAATATTAGAATTGTTATCTAGTATTCTCATTTGAGATTTTGTTGTATCCTAGAGGAAATTTGCCTGTGACCATTAGCAACTTTGTGAGGCATATAAATCATTAAAGAAAATAATATCATGCCTCAAAGTTCAACTTGATTACTCTAAAGATCCAACTTCATTGTTCTACCCAATTCAAAGCCATATTTTCCCAACAATAACTTCTCATCTCTTTGACAAGTATTTGATATAAATTAATGAGAAATGATTGGGTGACCATTTTTAATTTAATATAAGAATATAGTTTATTGTGGATTGCACAAAATTAAATAATAAATAATTATAAATTGTTGTAAGATCTATTCCTTTAAGAATTTGCAGCCCACAACAAGCTGATACTTTCATAATAATTCAAAGACTATTATGCTATCAAAGCCCACGATTAATCTCAGCAATAGAAGTTTTAATTACTCTATGCTCTCCACGCACTCTATTAATTCCACCCCAAACACTCGCCATCTTCCCCGTGCATTGCTAAGACTCTCTCTCTCTCTCTCTCTCTCTCTCTCTGCCATTTTCCTCTGTTTGCTTGTGAAAACCAAGTTCTCGTCCTTTATATTCTTCAGGAAATCTTCAGGAAACCGCTCTGAAGAAGACACGCAAGAAACCCCGAAGTTGCAAGAATCTTGTCTTCTCTGCAGAAATGGCCGATCAATAGATCAGTCGACAAAACCAAGGTCAAGCATTCCCTGTCTAAGTCGAACCTCGAAGCCAGGATTTGGACAGACCATTGAACCACAACCTCCTGAACTTTCTCTTGTCAGTGAGGCTCGAGTACGTGAAGCTCGGCTATCACCACCTCATCTCTAGCGCAAAGTATTTACTCCTCGTGCCACTCATCGGCATCTCATTGGCCCACCACTCAGCCCTCACAACTCGAGACCTGGCCCAGCTCTGGAGCCAACTCAAGTTCGATCTCATCGCCACCGTGCTCTGCTTGATCGTCATGGTGTTTCTGGTCACTCTCTTCTTCATGACCTGACCCTGAAAAGTCTACCTCATGGACTTCGCTTGCTACAAGCCCGACCTGACCTAGATATGCGCCCTCGAGACCCTCATGGAGTGGTCGAGGCTCATAACCACTTTCACCAAGGAGAACCTCGCTTTCCAATAGTGGATCCTTTGAGTGGTGCAGGCTGGGGCAGCGGACGTACCTACCTGAGGTTGTGCTCTGGGTCACACTGAACTTGTGCATGGCAAAAGAGCAGGTGGAGGCTGAGGCCGTCATGTTCAAGACCATCGATCAGCTGCTGGCCAAGACCAATGTTCAAGGCTACGAACATAGGATCCTAGTTGTGAGCAGCAGGTTATTCAACCTGATGCTGATGCTGCAGGTGATGATTATGAACCACTACAAGTTTAGAGGGAATGTGTGAGCTACAATCTTGTTGGGATGGGCGTAAACACTTACATTTTTTGCTTAACATTCAATGATAAATTACATTGAAAATTAGAGATTGAAATTTGCTATGTAGGGCCGGGCCCTTTTTTTTTCTCTCCTTCTTGGCCCGGCCCTCACCCCACGTCGTTCTCTCTCCCCCTCGCACAAACAGAAGTGACAAAGCAGAAGAAGGATCTGCAACGAGAGGACGGTAGCTACGATTTCAAAAAAAGGGGAAGCGATGACACACGGCTGCAGCGTGGCAGCACCTGCGGTTGACAAAACCCAAGAGCACCTGCTGCTATCTTAGCCGAAAATGCCACCAACTTGCCCCAAGAACCAAAATCGCTGCAGGCGCATACATGGGCTGGGGGAGTAGGCTGATCAACGGCAGTTTGTGAGCTGGAGATGGAAGGGAAAGGGGGCTGATGTGAGAGGAAAGGAACTAGCGTCGGGCTCACTTCCTTGCCGTCGTCGCCAAGCTTGGTAGTGCCTCTTCGCTCGAGCGCGCGAACGCACTCTGTTGTGCCCTATTTTGGGCACCGTTGGGAATTACCGATTCCCAGAAACCGGATTCGACCCTAAATCGAACCCCTAAACTAATGCGGAAGACAAGCCCAGGAAAATTACATGTATCACCGATCAAAGGCATACCACGAGTTCGAGCGTACCTTGTAACCACAGACTAAACACCGACGCCTATTTGAGGAAGAGAAACTGATCCCGTTCGATCCGATGACGTCAGTTTGCCTTGAAGGGAAGATGGGTGTCGTCTCTTGCGCGCTGTTCTTTCCTTTGGAAAGTGTTTGAGGGAGAGAGACAGGAGGAACGTACGTTATGCCAAAAGGTACGTTCCTCCCTCTTTATTTCCCCTTATGTACGTTCCCTCTAAGAAGAAACATGTCCCTTCAACATATTCCTTCATCCATGGGCCCCAATTTTGTGGGTCGGGCTTTTAGGCCCATCATGGGCGGACGGGCCAGCTTAGGCCCATCACTTTAATTAAATAAAACCATCATCTCCCACTCGCACATGGTGGGCTGAACAGGATCCTCTTTACTTCTCTACAACATTCATACTGGTGAATAGTCCGTGTGACCAGCATACTTGGAGAGCTTGTTGCCATACATCTGTTAGGAATATATAGGAGCTCATAATGGGCACCACATTCCGAGTAAATTTAGTATGCAGTACCCTAGATCGATCGATCACATTTATATCTCTCTTAATCTCTTTTAAACAATGATATATATTTATATTTTATTCACAATTATGATTATCCCAAAGACAGTCATAATTGGTTGACTAGTGAATACAAAACTACAATGTGATTCTCCAAATCCAATCTTCCTCTTTCCTTCAAACTCTCAATTTCAGTTCAACTTTCTTTTCTAGAAATGTCCCATTAGATCGAATCAATTCATGACCATTGGCAACATCCTAAGATAGCAAACACTAAATAGAAATCTTGAGAATAAGTAAAAGTCATGAGGGCACTAAAAATTTGAGGAACTCTTTTCCTCAAGAGTGTCACACGGCATAAAAGTTGAGATCAAACTTTTGCCACTCTTATTGGTAGTCTCATGCATACGTAGTATGAAATACGTATTACGGTATTAACTCCTTTTCCATGGAGCGTATGTCTACACCTTCAATACCATACAGATTATAGTTCAGACATACCTAATGTCTAACTTGAGTTCACATATCTACTCATTCACAAAATTCATCAAAACCCACATCTGGCATCATAAACAGATAAAGTAAAATATGTGGGTTATTTTACTTTTGGACATAGTAAATATCATGTCCTCATCTTAACACTTAGTTAAGGCGACATATAGATTTTAAGCTTGAGCTCTCAATTATCACCTAGATAATAAGCTTAAAAACAGTCTCATCTATTTATCACACAGTAAATAGAGGCGATTACCCGTGTGAGTGGGCTAATCTTATATCGGTTCGATATACTTTCTCAACTTAAAGTAATGCACTGAGCATTAAGATACATAAAGATCAAACGAAGATTCATAGGCATTAATGATAAAAACACATATTCATTAAATGTGAACAACTCAGGGAAATTACAATACGCAGTACATCAGACTCTATGCAATCCTAGAGATTTTACTTGACCACAAAACACATCTCTAGGTATTGGCTTTGTCATAGGATCTGCTACCATTCTATGCGTAGATATGTACTGTAAGTTCACATCCTTTCGTGCAACCATATCTTTGACAAAATTATACTTGGTATCTATATGTTTGGTCTTGCCATGATATTTTGGATCTTTGGTGTATGCTATAGCTGCTTGGCTATCACAATTAACTAATAATGGATTTGCAGCTTTCTCAATAAAACATAAATGATCCAAAAAATCTCTTAAGCCAAACTCCTTCTTGGACCGCTGCTGATAATGCCACGAACTCAGCTTCCATCGTGGACAAGGCTATACACATTTGTTTCTTACTGCTCCAACATATGGTGCCATTATTCAATAAGAAAAACAAACCTAGAGGTAGATTTCCTTTCATCTAAATCTCCTCCTCAATCAGTATCAGAATAACCTTCGAGTCGCAGATCCTTTCCTTGATAACTCAGCGTATAATCAACAGTTCTCTTTAGATACCTCAGTATTCTCTTAACGGCTTTCCAATGTGCTTGACCTGGATTGGATTGGTATCTACTCACCATTCCAATTGCAAAACATATGTCATGTCTTGTACACATCATAGCGTACATCAAGCTCCCAACAGCACTAGCATAAGGAACATGTTTCATTTGTTCCTTTTCTGGTGGAGTCCTTGGACACAATCTATGACTCAATCCTTCACCTTTTGCAATAGGAGTGTCTATGGATTTACAATCTGGCATACGAAATCGTTCAAGAACCATATTTATATGTGTTTCTTGCGAAAGAGATAATGATCTCTTCGAACGATCTCTTGAAATCTTAACTCCAAGAGTGTATGCAGCCTCACCCATATCCTTCATCTCAAAGTTGGAAGACAACCAACTCTTGACAGTATTAACAAACTCCATATTGCTTCCGGCAATTAGTATATCATCAACATATAATGATATGATCACAAATTGATCTTTGGATCTTTTGATATATACACAATGATCCTCATCTATCATTGTAAAATCATATGCCATTATGGCATTATGAAAACGTATATACCATTGCCTTGACGATCGTTAAGGCCGTATATCGATCCCAAAAGTCGACATACTTTTTCTTCTTGGCCTTTCATTATGAAACCAGCAGGTTGTTTCATATATATTTCTTCCTCTAATTCTCCATTGAGGAAAGCAGTCTTTACATCCATTTGATGTAACTCAAGATCCATACTAGCCACTATTGCCAGAATAATGCGAATCGAGGTAAATCTCACTACAGGAGAAAATGTTTCTTCATAATTAATTCCTTCATGTTGATTATACCCCTTCGCCACAAGGCGAGCCTTATGCCTTTCTATCGAGCCATCAACTTTTCGCTTTATTTTGAGAACCCACTTGTTCCCAATAGCTTTGCGTCCCCTTGGAAGATCAACCAGTTCCCAAACTTGGTTTGACTTCATTAACTCAATCTCCTCTTCCATTGCATGAATCCATTTTTCCTTACTAGGGCAATTTAGAGCATCATTAAAATTTCTTGGCTCATCCTCATCTTGCGGAGCAATTATAAAAGTTTCCCCTTGAATGTCAAAACGTCGACGGGGAATACTTTGGCGACTTGTTTGCCGTATGGGAGATTGTACGATTTGCACATCATTCCCCATTATGCTCCCACTAGGATTAGATAATGATGATGTCGTCTCATCATGTGATTGTAATTGCGAATGAGTTGAATTCAATTCATCATTTCTCATATTACTCCCACTTGGACGAACTCCACTAATATCGTTATCTTGATCCAAGGTTTCAAAAATGGAGTAATCTTCCCCTATTTCGCCCTTCTTAGGAAATTCATCCTCTAAGAATGTGACATCCCGTGATTCAAATTCAGTTATACTCCCACTTTCCTACTCACCTATGAACACATACCCTTTCAAGTGTTCGGAGTATCTTATGAAAATACTCTTCTTTCCTCTCGGGACCCAATTTCCCAAACTTGTGAGAGGGCTCATGAGTATAGGCAGCACAACCCCATGGCTTAAGAAAACTTAAGTCCGATTTTCTACCTGTCCATAACTCATATGGAGTAGAAGTAACTGGTTTGGAAGGCACTCGGTTAAGTATATAAGTAGCAGTTAACAACGCATCACTCCAAAAGGTGATAGGTAAGTTAGCATGCGCCATCATTGACCTAACCATTTCAAGTAGGGTTCTGTTTCTTCTCTCCACAACACCATTTCGTTGAGGAGTATATGGAATAGACAACTGTCTTTCTATTCCTTTTTCATCACATAATTTTCTGAACTCATCAGATAAATATTCACGACCTCGATCGGATCTTAATACTTTTATTTTCTTGTCTAATTGATTTTCTACTAAGTTCATAAACCTTTTGAAACAACTTAATGCTTCAGATTTATGAGAAATCAAATAGACATATCCGAATCGAGTATAATCATCTATAAAAGTGATGAAATAAATAGCCCCATGCCTTCCTTTCACATTCATTGGACCACAGATGTCACAATGGATTAAATGCAAAGAAAATTCAGCTCTTTTACTTTTTCCAAATGATTTCCTTTTCGTTTTCCCTACCAGGCAATGCTCACATATGGGCAAATCGACTCTTTCAATATTGCCTAACAAGCCCTCTTTGGCTAGTCTATTCATACGTTGTTGGCCAATATGACCAAGTTTAGCATGCCACACATTCACATCATTATCATATGAATTAGAAGACGTGAGAAGGGAATAACAAACATTTGCATTAACATAGTCAATATCTAATACAATGAATCCATCCAAAAAATAACCACAACCATAGTATTTTGTATTCAAATTCAAATCTACACCTCTATTATGGAAGTTCACATTAAAACCAAACTTAACCAACACTAAAAACAGACACTAAATTTCGACAAATCTCCGGAACATACAACACATCATGTAGGAATAAAGTGCGCCCACCACGCATGTTCAGTTGGCAGATGCCAATTCCTTTTACTTCAGCTCTGGAGTTGTTTCCCATATAGATCCACTTAGTTCCAGTCGGAACCCGTCGAAATTTTCACGAAGGATTCTCTATCCTTCGCTACATGGTCCGTCGCTCCTGAATCTACAGTCCACAAAGGATTAGACTTAGTCAAGAATACAAAACTTGACACATATGCAAAATTCCCAATAGTACAAAGGGTGTGTACCTTCCTTGGCTCGCGACAATTGCGGGCATAGTGACCCCTCTGGTCACAGTTGTAACATTTCACCCTTGAGATATTCTTCAAATGAGAACGTTTTTCTCTCTTCACACGAGGACGTTTTCCTCTCTTCACACGAGGATGTTTTCCTCTCTTTTGTTGGTTAATTCTTGGTTTCTTGCAAGAAGGACTTGATCCCTTGCTTTCCCACATATTGAACGAATCAATGCGCTTGCGCCTAGAGCTTGATAATCCAGCTGAGATGAAAGTAACACAGCAAATATCTGTATCCCGCTCAAATGCCTTGTGGCGATCATTTGCTAGCTCAAGGTGGCGCACAGCATTCTCAAGATCTTCCATAACATGGTCAAGAGCTTTTAGTGCTTCTTTGTTCAAATCAGCAATTATGTTCTTAGTTGCTGAATCCATTTATCTGAAACTATCAGACATATATGCACGAAATATTAATGCCTATCACTTACGCATCTATTTTGCACAAACCCATCATATTAATTAATAATTTTAAGTAAGGTTTCAGAATCAAAAGGTCACTATGTTTCCAATCATCCTCCAAAATCCTAACTTAAAACTATCATTAATATAATTGTCCATGCAAAGTAAATTCTATGAAGCTACAAACAACTTCCTTGAACTACCCACAACAGTTAACAACAATAGAAAGAAAATAATATTTGGCATCCAATAATGATATAATAATTATGCTTTCACATAATACAACTAATATATTAGTTGCTACATCAACAACAATCAGGTAGAATACATTACATTAGATATTCACAAAGCACACTTAATAAAGACCAGTCATAACATCTAAAACCAAGGCATCATACAACGGATAGGAAAAGTTTCTACTTGGTTCAATTTCTTTTTCTTTTTCTCTGTAAAATTTTCGGGCATTCTTGACAGCCACGAAAAAATAGACGGATATCCCTTAGGATTTCTTCTACGCACATTCATTGCTCGCTTAATCGAAGTCATTCCTTGGGTCACAGTCTTTGTGGCTCCAACCCGATGATGTTCATCTACAAATTCAATTACTAGCTCCTTATAACTAGTAAATCCTTTGACCTCCCATAGGCGATTCAACACTCCTTGCCATTCTAATGGAAGAGTGTTCATAAAGAATCGCACCATATGAGTATTGGCATGGGATAACCATTCCAAATGACTTCTTGAATTTTGTTGTTGACCTCTACAACATGATCAATTATGTCGTCACTCTCCCATCGATAACCATTCAAATCGGCTATCAACCTTGAAAGCCTTTCCTTTTGTTCATTTGACATTGTGCGCACAGATGCGCGCGGCTTATGGGGAGGCATTGTTCCTGCAACAAATGCATAACAAAAAAAAAAAAGGATTACATATAATCCACGTAGACATAATTGAAAAAAGAAACAAATCCTTTTTTTTTTTTTCGGTCTACGGTCGGTCAACGGTCAACGAGGGTCAACGGTCAACGGAAGTAAACGGTCAACGAGTCAACGGTCAACGGTCGCCGGGTCGGGTCGGACCGGTCAGCCGGTCGGTTCGTCCGACCGGCACGTGCGCGGCATGCATGCAACTGACGTCACGATGACGTCAGCTAGCGCGTGCCTCGCACGCGCCAGCGACCGCGAAGGCGCACGTGCGCGTGTTGGTCGCGCACGCGCAGGCGACGCACGCGCCTTCCCCTGCGAACGTTCCAGTTGCGCGTGGGGGCACGTCCGGCGGCTCTTGGCGGCGTTCCACCACTCGTCGCGATCGTCTCAACGAGACCTTCCATCCAGAGCCATCAGAATTGGATTTCGACTTACAGAAACTCGAAAAAAATTGATGAATAGTGCTGGGGTGTCGGGATTTTTCTGCCCCGATCGGTGTCGGCCGATTAATTTCACGAAAAAGTAATAAGAAATCATCCATGAACATGAAAGGGGTCGGGAAAAACATGGAAAAGGATCGGGAAACAAGAACTACGGCTCTGATACCAATGTTGGGAATTACCGATTCCCAGAAACCGGATTCGACACTAAATCGAACCCCTAAACTAATGCGGAAGACGAGCCCGGGAAAATTACATGTATCACCGATCAAAGGCACACCACTAGTTCGAGCGTACCTTGTATCCACAGACTAAACACCGACGCCTATTTGAGGAAGAGAAATTGATCGATGATGTCAGTTTGCCTTGAAGGGAAGATGGGTGTCGCCTCTTGCGCACTATTCTTTCCTTTGGAAAGTGTTTGAGGGAGAGAGAGAGGAGGAACGTACGTTATGCCAAAAGGTACGTTCCTCCCTCTTTATTTCCCCTTATATACGTTCCCTCCAAGAAGAAACATATCCCTTCAACATATTCCTTCATCCATGGGCCCCAATTTTGTGGGTCGGGCTTTTAGGCCCATCATGGGCGGATTGGCCAGCTTAGGCCCATCACTTTAATTAAATAAAACCATCAAGCACGCCAGGTTGGATCCTTCAGTTCTCCAATTCCCGCGAGTCCCAACCCAACTACGTTGTGCTTTGCTACTGGACGGTCCTTTTTAGTCCTTTGCCGTTTGTCTTGGTCCTCGCCTGAGGCACTAGCTTGTCCGTTCCTCAGACGGTGCACGCCACCTGCTTGACAAAATGCCTCCAATAGATGCCCATTCGTGTTCTTCATTTATGGCCGAGACTTGTTGTCTTTCATTCATGTCGGTACTGAGTGCAAATGAGTTGTCCATGCGCAGAAGTTGAGTCTTGCTTGTTCATTGTTTGCGCATTTTGGTTTGAGTTTGAGTCTCGGATATCTCTACGTTCTCCTCACTCCGTGCCCACCACTTGCTCAACCAAATGCTTAAACCAAGCTCGCGTAAACCTGTCTCTATGCTTTGCACCTGAGCTGACTGCCATTTGTTCATGATAATGTCTAAATGAAGCTACATTCTTGTTCGAGGAAACTCTTTCAAATCAAAACATCTGGATTTTTTTTTTCAAAAAATCATAACTTTTAGCTTCAGTTCATTCAGTTTGTGTTTGTTTTCCTAAGATTTTTTTTTTTTTTGTCGTTTGAAGATTGAACGTGTTAGTTTGTAAATCCGCAAGCGTTCTCCGTTTACAGGGAAAAGAGAGTGCTCGTGGCCGTGAGTTGTGAGTAATGGGCTTGGTGGGGTCTATAGACATTTAAGTATTGGGTTGGTTTGGGCTCAAACAGAATCTGGGCCTAAGTTTTAGACGTAGGACGTAGTTAAGTCGAATTGGGCTCTTGTTAGAGCCCAATTGGACCAAAGATTCAAGACGGGTGCCAAGGTGGTGGGCCCTAATCAACGAGCCCGGGTCGGGTACGAGCCGATCGGGCTTTATGGCCCGACGTCCATGTTACTTTTGTAATATTTCTTCTTATTTTTTAAAAAATTATAATAAATTTTTTTATCAAAAAAATACAAAAAAACATAAGAAAGGTATAAAATTCCAACAAAAAGTTCATTTTTAACAAAAATTAGGATGAAGCTTAAAAAATAGATTTTATGTAGTTTTCTTTTAAGAAATGTGCAGAAAACTTTGATCAATTTTTTTTTTTTGGCCCGAAGATTGATAAACTCTCGAGACTTTACAATAGGATTTGGGATGTTCTTAAAGACAAATGCTATATTGTTGTTTGTGCATTTCTATTTTGATTATTACTTGATTGTGCACTTTTAATACGTTGATTGTTGTCTCCCTTATGTTTGAATGGTAATAGAATCTTAGGACTCATAATTAGCGAGAAAGTTGCCTGAATATTTTGGTTGGTGATTGAACAAGATTAAGTATCAAAAGGGCACTAATTGGATAATTAGTGTAATCATGTCTTCGACTCAATCATAATTCTTCCGTTACTTTATTTAGATATTTAATTGACCTATCATAAATTGATTAGTGGCAATTTTTAAATGAAAATGATTTACATGTTAAATGACTTGAACCTTAATTTTTCGAATTCGTATGGACTTGAAAGAATTCGAGCTAAGTTTAGGCTTTATAATCCATTAGTCAAATCCTAAGTAAGGATAGCCAATAGGTTGTATCGCTAGATTGATTTCTATCGACCTTATTAATTGTTTGGAAAAGAAAAAAAAAACGGATCCTCGAAAACCGAATTCGACACTAAATCGAACCCCTAAAACGAATGCGGAAGACAAGCCCGGGAAAAATCACGTATCACCGATCGTAAAGCACACCACGGATTCGAGCGTACCTTGTTAGCCACAGATTAGACACCGACGCCGAAAAGAGGGAGAAAATTTAGCCCTGTTCGATCCGATGACGACAATTCGCTTGGTAGGAAGACGGCGTCGCTTCTTTTTTTGCTTACTTTTCTTTTTGGAGAGAGAGAACGTTGGAAAGAGAGGGAGACGTACGTACTGACTTCCAAAAAGGTGTGTTCTCCCTTTCTCTCATCCCTTTTATACGTCCCTCCATCCACGGGCCTTATTCCTGTGGGCCGGGCTTTTAGGC
Source organism: Eucalyptus cloeziana (assembly GCA_014182715.1). NCBI lineage: Eukaryota > Viridiplantae > Streptophyta > Magnoliopsida > Myrtales > Myrtaceae > Eucalyptus > Eucalyptus cloeziana. The sequence continues at coordinate 6,018,418 of CM024641.1, forward strand.
CCAACATGGGCGGACGGGCCTTAAGCCTATCACTAATAAAACCATCATCTCCCACTCGCTCATGGTGGGCCGAACAGGATTCTCTTTACCTCTCTTCAACATTCATACCGGTGAATAATCCGTGCGACCAGCATACTTTGAGAGCTCGTTGCCATACATCTGTTAGGAATATATAGCAGCTCATAATGGGCATCACATTCCGAGTAAATTTAGTATGCAGTACCCTAGATCGATCGATCACATTTATATCTCTCTTAATCTCATTTAAACAATGATATATATATATATATATATTGTATTCACAATTATGATTATCCCAAAAACAGTCATAATTGGTCGACCAGTGAATACAAAAGTACAATGTGATTCTCCAAAATCCAATCTTCCTCTTTCCTTCAAACTCTCAATTTCAGTTCAGCTTGCTTTTCTAGAAATGTCCCATTAGAGCGAATCAACTCATGACCATTGGCATCATTCTAAGATAGCAAACACTAAATAGAAATCTTGAGAATAAGTAAAAGTCATGAGGGCACTAAAATTGAGGAACTCTATTCCTCAAGAGTCTCACACGTCATAAAAGTTGAGATCAAACTTTTGCCACTCTTATTGGTCGTCTCATGCATACGTAGTATGAAATACGTATTACGGTATTAACTCCTTTCTCATGGAGTGTATGTCTACATTTTTCAATACCGTACAGATGATAGTTCAGACATACCCAATGTCTAACTTGAGTTCACGTATCTACTTATTTACAAAATTCATCAGAACTCACATCGGCATCTTAGACGATAAAGTAAAATATGTGGGTTATTTTACTTTCGGACATCGTAAGTATTATGTCCTCATCTTAACACTCAGTTAAGGCGACATACGTATTTTAAGCTTGAGCTCTCGATTATCACCTAGATAATAAGCTTAAAAAAAGTTTCATCTCTATTTATCACACATTAAATAGAGGCGATTACCCGTGTGAGTGGGCTAATCTTTTATATGTCCGACATACTTCCTTAACTTAAAATAATGCACTGAGCATTAAGATGCATAAAGATCAAACAAAGATTCATAGGCATTAATAATGAAACAACACTAGTTCATAAATGTGAACAACTCAGGGAAATTACAATCCAGTACATCAGACTCTACGCAATCCTAGAGATTTTACATGACCACAAAACACATCTCTAGGTATTGGCTTTGTCATAGGATCTGCTACCATTCTATGCGTAGATATGTACTGTAAGTTCACATTCTTTCGTGCAACCATATCCTTGACAAAGTTATACTTTGTATCTATATGTTTGGTCTTTCCATGATATTTTGGATCTTTGGTGTATGCTATAGCTGCTTGGCTATCACAGTTAACCAATAATGGATTTGCAGCTTTTTCAATAACACCTAAATGATCCAAAAATCTCTTAAGCCAAACTCCTTCTTGTACCGATGCTGATAATGTCACGAACTCAGCTTCTATCATGGACAAGGCTATACACGTTTGCTTCTTACTACTCCATGATATGGCGCCATTGTTCAGTAAGAAAGCAAATCCTGATGTAGATTTTCTTTCATCTAAATCTTCTCCCCAATCAGCATCTGAATAGCCTTCAAGTCGCAGATCCTTTCCTTGGTAATTCAACTTGAAATCAGCAGTTCCCTTCAGATACCTCAGTATTCTCTTAACGGCTTTCAATGTGCTGGACCTGGATTGGATTGGTATCTACTCACCATTCCAACTGCAAAACATATGTCAGGTCTTGTACACATCATAGCGTACATCAAGCTCCCAACAGCACTAGCATAAGGAACATGTTTCATTTGTTCCTTCTATTGTGGAGTCCTCGAACACAGTCTATGGCTCAATCCTTCACCTTTCGCAATAGGAATGTCTATGGGTTTACAATCTTACATACGAAATCGTTCAAGAACTTTATTTATATATGTTTCTTGCGAAAAAGACAACGATCTCTTCGAACGATCTCTTGAAATCTTAACTCCAAGAATGTATGCAGCCTCACCCATATCCTTCATCTCAAAGTTGGAAGACAACCAACTCTTGACAAAAGTATTAACAAACTCCATATTGCTTCCGGCAATCAGTATATCATCAACATATAATGATATGATCACAAATTGATCCTTGGATCTTTTGATATATACACAATGATCCTCATCAATCGTTGTAAAATCATATGCCATTATGGCATTATGAAAATGTATATACCATTGTCTCGATGACTGCTTAAGGCCGTATTCTTCTTGGCCTTTCACTATGAAACCAGTAGGTTATTCCATGTTTATTTCTTCCTCTAATTCTCCATTGAGGAAAGCAGTCTTTACATCCATCTGATGTAACTTAAGATCCATACTAGCTACTATTGCCAGAATAATGCGAATCGAGGTAAATCTCACTACAGGAGAAAACATATCTTCATAATCAATTCCTTCCTGTTGATTATACCCCTTCGCCACAAGGCGAGCCTTATGCCTTTCTATCGAGCCATCAGCCTTTCGCTTTATTTTGAGAACCCACTTGTTCCCAATAGCTCAAGCGTCCTTTTGGAAGATCAACCAGTTCCCAGACTTAGTTTGATTTCATTGACTCTATTTCCTCTTCCATTGCATGAATCCATTTTTCCTTACTAGGGCAATTCAGAGCTTCATTAATATTTCTTGGCTCATCCTCATCTTGTGGAGCAACCATAAAAGTTTCCCCTTCAATGTCAAAACATCGACGAGGAATACTTTGGCGACTTGTTCGCTGTATGGGAGATTGTACACTTTGCACATCATTTCCCATTATGCTCCCACTTGGATTAGAGAATGATGATGTCGTCTCATTATGTGGTTGCAATTGAGAATGAGTTGAATTCAATTCATCACTTCTCATATTGCTCCCACTTGGACGAACTCCACTAAGATCATTATCTTGATCCAAGGTTTCAAATAGGGAGTAGTCTTCCCCTATTTCGCCCTTCTTAGGAAATTCATCCTCTAAGAATGTGACATCTCGTGATTCAAATTCAATTATACTCCCACTTTCCTGCTCACCTATGAACACATACTCTTTTGAGTGTTCCGAGTATCTTATGAAAATACTCTTCTTTCCTCTGGGACCCAATTTCCCAAACTTGTGAGAGGACTCATGTGTATAGGCAGCACAACCCCATGGCTTAAGAAAACTTAAGTCCGGTTTTCTACCTGTCCATAACTCATATGGAGTGGAAGTAACTGATTTGGAAGGCACACAGTTAAGTATATAGGCAGCAGTTAACAACGCATCACTCCAAAAGGTAATAGGTAAGTTAGCTTGCGCCATCATGGACCTAACCATTTCCAGTAAGGTTCTGTTTCTTCTCTCCGCAACACCATTTTGTTGAGGAGTATATGGAATAGACAACTGTCTTTCTATTCCTTTTTCATCACATAATTTTCTGAACTTATCAAATAAATATTCTCGACCTCGATCAGATCTTAATACTTTTATTTTCTTGTCTAATTTTTTTCCCTACCAAGTTCATAAACCTTTTGAAACAACTTATTGCTTCAGATTTATGAGAAATCAAATAGACATATCTGAATCGAGTATAATCATCTATAAAAGTGATGAAATAAACAACCCCATGCCTTCCTCTCACATTCATTGGACCACAAGCATCAGAATGGATTAAATGCAGAGGAAATTCAGCTCTTTTACCTTTTCCAAATGGTTTCATTGTCGTTTTCCCTTCTAGGCAATGCTTACATATGGGCAAATCGACTTTTTCAATGTTGCCCAACAAGCCCTCTTTGGCTTGTCTATTCATATGCTGTTGACCAATGTGACCAAGTCTAGCATGCCATACATTCACATCATTATCATATGAATTAGGAGACGTGAGAAGGGAATAACAAACATTTGCATTAACATATTTAATATCTAATACAATGAAACCATCCAGAAAATAACCACAACCATAGTAATTTGTATTCAAAAACAAATCCACACCTCTATTATAGAAATTCATATTAAAACCTAATTTAACCAACACTAAAATAGACACTAAATTCCGACGAATCTCCGGAGCATACAACACATCATGTAGGAACAGATTGCGTCCACCACGCATATTCAATTGGCATGTGCCAATTCCTTTCACTTCAGCTCTGGAGTTGTTTCCCACATAGATCCACTTAGTTCCAATTGGTACTCGTCGGAATTCCACGAAGGATCCTCTATCATTCGCTACATGGTCTGTCGCTCCTGAATCCACAATCCACAAAGGATTAGACTCAGTTAAGAATACAGAACTCGACATAAAAGCAAAGTTCTGAAAAATACAAGGGGTGCATACCTACTTTGGCTCACGACAGTCGCGAGCATAGTGACCCTTCTTGTCACAGTTGTAGCATTTTACCGTTGCAAGCTTTTTCATGCGAGGACGCTTTCCTCTTTCATGTTGGTTAAACTTGGGTTTCTTCCCTGAAGGACCTGCTTCCTTGCCTTTCCCTTTATCAAACCAGTTAGGGTGTTTGCGCTTGGAGCTCGAAGCTCCATTTGAGCTAGAACTAGCATGATAGAGTTTAGCATCTGGCTTAGCCACCAACAGGCGGTCCTCTTCCAGCTCAAGATGACGTATTGCATCCTCGAAGGTTTTGATATTTTCATTAAGAGTCAGGTGCACCTTCATATGCTCCCAACTCTAAGGCAAGGAACGAATCACTGCTTGCACTTGCTGCTCATCTGTCAGGACATGGCTAGCATCTTTCAGCTCATTTATCATGTTTGACATCTTTCTAAGATGTTGCTTCATGGTCTGACCATAAGGCTTCTTATAAGAGTCAAACCTAATAGTGAGCTGCCTCGCCCTGTCACCGAAGTATGACCAAATCTTGCCGCCAATGCTTCCCACATTTCTTTGGCATTGTCAAAACGCCTAAACTCTCGCATGACGTCATTTTCCATGCTGCTCAGCAACGTAATGCGAGCAAGAGAGTTCTTTATTTTCCACGCAGCAAAAGCTTCCTTGTCTCTCTTGTGCTGTGCAGTGTTTCCTTCTTCAGGTTCTACCATGGTCAGGTTAAGAGCCTCAAGTGCTTCTTGCTCTTCCAACACATACTGGATTTTCATTTGCCAAATTTCATAGTTGTTACCATTGAGCTTTTCACCTTTGTTCAGCTCGGCAACTATGCTCTTTGTGGCTGAAGCCATTGATCTGAACACATCAGACATATATGCACGAGTTATTAATGCCTATCATTTATGCATCCCTTTTGCACAAACCCATCATATTAATGAATAATTTCAAGTAAGGTTTTAGAATCAAATGGTCACTACGTTTCCAATCATCCTCCAAAAATCCTAACTTAAAACTATCATTAATATGATTTTCATATGCAAATCAATTCTATGAAGCTACAAAAACTTTTATAACTATCCACAGCTAACTACCCACAGCAACCAGCAATAACAAAAAGCAACAGATAATTGACATACAATATAATAATAATGTTTTCACATAATACAACTAACATATAGGTTGCTACATCAACAACAATCAGGTAGTAAACATTACATAAGATGTCCACAAAGCACACTTAACAAAAAACAGCCAATACATCTAACACCAAGCCAGCACACGAACTGGGAAATATCCTCTTTTGTTCAATTTCTTGATCTTTTCCCTTGTAACAATGCAGTAATATTCTTTTACAAAGTCCATCACAATTTTCTTATATGAAGCAGCTCCGTTGACATCCCATATGCGATTCAACACATCTTGCCATTCAGGTGGAAGAGTGTTAATGAAAAATCGAACCATCTCTGACTGTGGCATGGGACGACCATTCCATATGACCTTTTGTATCTTCCCGTTGACTTCAAGAACATGATCAATTAAGTCACCATTCTCCCATCGATAATCAGTCAGCTCAGCTATCAACTTAGAAAGCCTTTCCATTTTTTTATCGGTAATTACACGAATAGGCATACGTAACTGAAGGGGAGGCATTGTTCCTGCAACAAATGCAGAACAAATAAGGGATTACATATAATCCACATAGACTTAATTGAAAAAGAAACACTTTTTTTTTGTCAACCGTCAACGGGTCAACGGTCGTCGGTCAACGGTCAACCGTCAAGTCGTCGGACCGGTCGGGCCGGTCGGACAAACCGACCACACGTGCCGCGTGCGTGCGTGGGCTGACGTCACGCAGACGTCAGCCGGCACGTGCCGCGCGCGTGCCAGGCGTCCGCAGGTCGGGTCGGGCCGGGTCGCCTGCTGGTGACCACCCGGCCAACCGACGTCGGATCGACGTCATCGATGACGTCATCCCAGCGGTTACCGACCGTTGGGTGACGTCATGCTGACGTCAGCACATGTCGGTCCGTCGACCGACGCGTGCCGGTTCGCCGGCCGGCGGTGCGCACGTGCCGGTTCGCCGACCGGCGCGTGTGCCGCACGCGCTGGGCGAGCCAGCGCTTCCGGGCGCGTCGGGCCCACGCGCAGCGGCTTCTGGCCGCGCGTGTGGCCGCGTGCGGCGTCTCTCGGCGACGTTCAACATATCGCCAGACTCGTCTCGACGACCCCTTTCTCCCTATGCCATCAGAATTCGATTTCGACTTACGAAAACTCGGAAAAATGGGCGAACAACACTCGGGTGTCGGGATTTCTCGCCCCGATCCGTACAGCCGAATTACTTTCGTGAAAAATCAATCAAAAACATCAATCAGGTCGGGAAAAACATGAACTAGGGCTCTGATACCAATGTTTGGAAAAGAAAAAAAAAATGGATCCCCGAAAACCGGATTTGACACTAAATCAAACCCGTAAAACGAATGCGGAAGACAAGCCCGGGAAAAATCACATATCACCGATCGTAAAGCACACCACGGATTCGAGCGTACCTTGTTAGCCACAGATTAGACACCGACGCCGAAAAGAGGAAGAGAATTTAGCCCTGTTCGATCCGATGACGACAATTCGCTTGGTAGGAAGACGGCGTCGCTTCTTTTTTTGCTTACTGTTCTTTTTGGAGAGAGAGAACGTTGGAAAGAGAGGGAGACGTACATACTAATTTCCAAAAAGGTGCGTTCTCCCTTTCTCTCATCCCTTTTATACGTCCATCCATCCACGGGCCTTATTCCTGTAGGCCGGGCTTTTAGGCCCAACATGGGCGGATGGGCCTTAAGCCCATCACTAATAAAACCATCATTAATCGATGCTTAGTTTTATGAAGTGGATGGGTGATTGAGTCACTTATTGACATCAAATTACCAAACTAAATCCTAACTTCTCAATTATTAATTGATTGTGTGAGCTTGCTAATGCCTTGAGTTGAACAATTGCATGATTGAATGCATGAATGAGAGAGGCATTAGAGAACATCAATGGTGACAAGAAGTCTAGGAGGTGGCGATCGATGGTGAGTAGAATTAGGCTCATTAGCTTACCTTAGCTTTGATTAGTTAATGAACTTAAGGGTTAGGTTAACCCTTAAGAACATAATAAACCCTAAAAAAAATTGGATGAATGCTTAGCGACATTAATACCTTTAGGACTCATAATTGTTAAAAAGCCATTAGATTACTTAGATGAATATTCCACTAAGTTGATCGCGGAGGGAGGGCGGGAGGGGGAGAAAGAGAGAGAGAAGGGGGAGGGGGATGAGGGGCGCCGGGAGAGGGGGGTGTGGAGGAGGAGAAGGAGGGTGGGAGATTAGGTTTTTGTGTGTGCTTTTAGATTAGTCCATATGAGGGTGATGTTTATCCAATTAAGGATGGAGGGGGAGAGAGAGGGAGAGAGAAAAGGGTGGAGGGGGAGATTAAGTTTTTGTGTGTGCTTTTGTATTAGTCTAAATGAGGGTGATGTTCATCCAATTAAGAATGGAGAAAAACTGGCCCCTCAGTAGAGACAAACCTAACTATATTATGAAAATTGCAAGTTATTTAGAGATTCATAGTCTATTTTCTTTTATTACAATCAATATAAGTACAAACTTGATAAGTAAAAGAGTCAATGAAGTGGACTATATGCTAGACTTTGCTAGCTATTGCTATAGGACAAAGTTTAGGAAAATTATCAAAAAATACCTTGAACCTATTGTATAACAGTCAATTCAGTCAAAAAAAATTTTATTGTGTCAATTTAGTTTTAAACATTTCAATGATTTATCAATGTAGTCATTTCGGTCGATTTGGTTGGAAATCGCTGATGTGAACACAACATCTTATGTGATACTGTCAGTGTCGATATAGACAATTTTTTGTAATTTTTTATTTGTTTGAATTTCTATTCTTTTTCTTCAATTCTTTTTTCATTTCTTTCTTTTCTTTCTTTTTTTTTTTTTCCAATTTTGGGCTAGCATACGAAACAAAAATTAAAAATTTATGAAAATTGTTCACGTTAGTGCCAATCATGCCATGTAGATGGTTGGCCTACAACTTTTCTTCTTCTTTTTGAGTTTAAAGTGCACAATAATCTTATCCTATGATTTCTTCTTCTTTTCAAGAACATTTGGAGTTCTGAAATCAACAACGCCATATCCTCATTATCATTATTGTTGTCGTTGGAGGATGATTCTTCAATATATATTTATATATGAAAAGTGTTAACTATATATGCAATGGTCTTTTACCTTTGGATCACGGCTCGTTGTTTGATTAATTTTATAAGGCACAAGAATTCTAATAGGCTTGTCCAATGTCAAAGGTTGAGAATTCTAATTTTATACGGCACAAGAACATTTTTAGGTATGTTGACAACTAATTTTGGAAAAATAAAATTGCATTTTGAACAAATAAAAGAACAAAAATGAAAATGGGGGAAATCGATTTGATTGAATTATGCAAGGAAGTTTGAAATTCTGATGAGTATTCAGATTTTGATAAATGCAGGAATAATTCAAAAATCAGGTGAATAAAGGGCAACAATTTCAATAAAATGGAAGGAATCAAGTAAAATCGAGCTGATTGTGAAATTACGTTCCGATTTGCAGGCTTGATTGAATGTAACAAAAGATGGAAACTCGAAAGTTTCCATGGAAAGCGGCTGTCTGAAAATCACTATAAAAGAGAGATATAATTTTCGTGCAAAGGGGAGCGATTTTCAAAAAATTCAGAGCAAAAGTGAGGATGGAATTCTTTCGTTTCTTTTGAGTTTAATTTTTTTAGAGGGGTTAGGTCAAAGGGCTGTTTGCCCCTTTTTACTAAAGAAAAGTACAAAAGTCAGTAGGGGAATACGTGCGAGGAGACGTGAGGTGAAGTGAGAGAGAGAAAAACAAAAAAAAAAGAGAAAAGAAAGAGACGTGCACTGTGCTTCTTCTTCGTGGGTTTCTTTCTCCGCCAAGCCCCACGCCGTTTCGCTGCTGCCCATCGTGCCTACACCGGCCCCTGCCGCGCCCCGCTCACCCATCGTTGCACCGAGCCGACGTTTGCAGCTCCACGGCTGCACCCACGACCTGCTGTTGCCCATCCCGACGCTAGAGCTCCGAAGCCCATCACTCCTGACCTCGACGCGCCACCACGCTGCTCGCCTCCGCCCAGCACCCGCGCGCCTTCGTGGCCCGTCTCCACTCACCGGTCGCCGCCACGCCGCGCCTCGACGCCGCGCCTCCAAAGCCCGAGGCCTACTCCGCAGCCACCACGCCTCTACCCTTTGTTCGAGCACCCGTAGCAACCCGCCACGACGACCGCGCTCCTGCCCCGCCAGACGCTGCGCCGTGCCCTTGCACCATCGATCTCCACCGCCCGAGCTCAAGCCCGCCACCGTCCACCTCGCAGCCACTCCCACCGGCTCCGACGACCGGTCAAACACCGCCCGGCGTCACCCCGTCGTTTACCCTCTAGGTAGATTTTTATTTTTTACTTTTACCTTTTACTTTGTTTACATTTTCGTTTATTTTACTCTTTTTTATTTGTTATTTTATTTTATGTTTATTCTGTTTGTTTTTTTAGTTTAGTTATTTAATTTGCAATATTGGATGTTAATATTTGTAATTTTTATAGGCATTATCCACAGGATTTTTGTCCGAAATTACCATAATTATTAATTTGATCCAAGATACATTGGATCATTTTTTTAATTATTTTAATTGCTGATTTTTTTAGTGAAATTTCAATTGTTAAATCACAATAATTATTTAATTTGATCCGTAAGACTTCGGATCATATTTGTAATTATTTTGATCTCCTTGTTGTGATAATTAGGGTTAGAATAACCGTTAATTTGACCTGTGAGACAATAGGTTATTTTTTTGATTATTTTAATCCATTCTTGCTTTATTTTGTTGATAGTTTAGATTTAATATTTATTTAATAATTACTTGTCTTAAAAAAAACTAAAAAATCAAAAAAATCAAAATCTTGCATGAGCATATTAGACATGTAGGTTTAGTAAATTATTTTTTTTGGATTATATTTTTTAGAATTATATTTTTTAGAATTGCATTTTTAGATATCTTTTAAAATAGGTTAGGATCAATCTTAAACAACCTTTTTTTTAGAGTCTTAGATAAAATTGGCATATTTTTATATTCTAACTTTAAAAAAAAATAGTTTTCTAAGACATAATAGGGTTTAAGTCAAAATTAATCCCAAAAATGAATTAGAAAATTATTCTTTTTTAGATAGCTTAATTAGGGTTTTTATTGATTTTGAATTTCAATAAAAAAATACAAAAATACTAGGTGCATTTTAACTAGTTTGCATAATAGGATTTTTAGTTAGAACATGTTGATTATTAAATTAGGTCATGAGGTGCATGTTAGTTAGATTGCATATTAGGCCCATTTAATTTGAATTTGCATATTAGTAAAATCAGGTCATTTAGCTAAAAATGCATTCTTTTATAAAATTCTAACTCTTAAGAAAACCCCCAAAAAATGTTTGTTTTGTGTGATGCAATTTATTTATTTATTTTTATTTTATTTGAATATTCAATAATGGTTGAGCACCCGTGTGGTCACCTTTTGACATGATAGAAGTCCAGGTTAAAATAAATCCAAGCTACCTACAAAAAAACATTTTTTAAAAAAATAAAAGAAATGGTATCGAAAGGGCATTAGAAATTTTTAGTGTAACCAAGTCTCCGTACCCTTAGTTTCTGGTTCGTAGGAGTAAAATAAATCTCTTTATTTTACTTAAGTGTCTAATCGACCTACCGTAAACTGATTAATGGCGACTCCTAGATAATATTTTGCATGTTTAAAAAATTAGACTTAAGTCGCGATTTGGTATAAGCTTGGGAGAGCCCGAATTAAGTTTAAAAACTTAGTAGTCCATTAACCTAGTTTTAGGCGGTGAACCCGAAAAAATTAAGTTGCGACAAGGTAGAATTGGGAATTGAAAGATCATATCGATGGGAATGGTCCGATTCATAGTTCCATATTTCGAGGAACCTGGGATATCAGGTTCAGTTCTTGGGAGAGCCGGAGTGGGAACTCACAAAACCCTAGAATATAAATTGTCTTATACAATTTGACTTTCTCTTTCTACGAAAGCCCTAATCTTCCTCTCCAAAAGTAACTCCTTGGCTGTCTTCCTCTCTAAGAAAAATTCTTCCTCTTGAAAGTCCAGACACCGCTCTTCGTTGCTGTCACCGCGGCCGGCCGTGGGAAGGCGCAAGCGACGAGCTCTCACATGGTTCTATTCATACTTGAGTGGGCCCTCACGACGTGGAGGGAAGAGAACGAAAGTGGTCGCTGTAGCATTAGTCGTCAGGCCTTCTGCCCTCACGACTTCAGCATCGTCGACTTAGTGATCGATTCGGAGAAATATCCGTCGTGGAAGTTTAATTGAATTTTTGGTTTAAGCAACTCTCCGTCCGCCGCTTCATCTTGGGGACATTAGCTTTCTCATCAGTCCACGTTTTTGACGAATTGTCAGAATGTCGGAGTCTCCTTTTTTTTTCTCGGTTAGTGGGGCTAAAGGTTAGGTTAGGGCTTCTTTGCCATGTGGGCATATTCTTGTGGCTGGGAGCCATGTCGCTTTCTCATTTTGTGCTTTCTCCGCTCAAGGCTTTGTCTTTTTTCGATTTATGGCAATTGGATGTGTTTTTTTTTTTTTCCCCGAATCTAGGTCATCGTAATTTTGTGGACCTTCCAATAATTAGCTTACAATTCTTGATATTGAGTGACATTATCATCCGGTAGTTGATGCTCTTCTGCTTCCACCCTATTGTTGCTCTCTTAAGCAATTTCAATGGGGATGGTACATATGCATCGTTCAACAACATAATCACTGAGTTCTGACTAATACCAAATCGGACTACCGATGTGATACATGCGCCGACCAATACCGATCGTAAGTAATAATAACGCACTTGCCCATGCGTTGCATGTCAAACTGGTGATGGCGTGGCTTTACGCTGATCAAACCAACCATGTAACCATTCAATGCCTCCCAACCAATAGAAGAGAAAAATGTATTCAATGCCCACACTCATCTAACCAATTATTGGTATATTGGAATAGTTGCATCTCGCTCTCTCTCTCAAATACACTCTACTTTTGTATGAGAGTTTACTATGAAATTCAAAGATGTTAATAGGTGCCCCAAGGCATGTGCTAACGATCTTTTATTGTACTTTTGAAATGTACATCTTTTTATAATCAAAGTAGGTGATGTCTTGATATGTGACCCTTTCAGATTTTCAAAATCCATGGATATGCATTTTTATCAGTTGTAATAGTCTTAACTGGTGCACTTAAAGAACTTGTTAACAAAACCCTATTGAAGGTTTTTTTATGGGACTATTAAATTTAATATGTAGTGGATACGGTTATGATATAAAGTTAATTTCGTGCTATACTTTAATAAATATTCAGTTTCAAGTTGGTATATTCAACTTAGAGGTTTTGAATTGGATTTTTCTTGAGCAACCTTTTTACCCACCTATGAGCTTCATTCTTCATATAGAACACATCCATTATTAAATCAATTTTCTCATGAAAAGAAGTATTTTTAGATATCCGTACACTCTAATGTGGATGTGATTGCCTAGAAATTTTTTGGAAACATAGTCAAAGGAAGCTTGTGACAAGGAACTTCACAAGATTTATGTGAGAGTTTTCAAGAAGATATTGAGATGTGATAAATATTTTATAATAGTTTTGATATCTTCTTTGTGTTGATTATGTTTAGGGACTTTTTTTTATAGGACAAAGGGATATTGATTTGCTGCTATTTTGAATTAGGGATTCGATATTTTGTCCTTTTTAGGAGTTACGCTTTACTCTACTATAAAAAGTGCTACTTATCAAGAATGGACTCATCATCATTAATCAGTATACATTCGTGAGACAACTTTTTCTCGTGTTTGCAAATTTAATTTTCTTCTAAATTATTATTTACCACATTTTCACCGCATCATGATTCTTCTCGTCGTGTTTTGATAGCAAGTACATGAGTACTCAATAATTTCGGGACGTACATAGGTTTTCACCCCACTCCACATTTTAGGGTCCTCCTGGAATGGGGATAGATCGCAGCCTCATCCATAGATAGAGTTCTCAATCCGATTTCCCACATCTTCTTTCACCCATTTCTCGGTTTCCTTCTCCATACAAATTGTTTCTCGACAACACTTTAACTACGGAGCTCGCTTTGTATATATTCAAATATACATCATCAAATCGATTTCTTCGCAAGATGAAATATCAAGATATAAAACCATTTTTCATTTTATCATCTGATAACTAAAACTTTTGAAGTAGATGATTATTCTTATAATCTCAATCGTATGCTTTCCACCTAATCAACACGTGGCACTCATCATTCAACGATTGCCAAAGACTAGTTGGACATGTGTACCAACTTTTCATCTCTTAACAAGTGTTCGACCTAAATTTATTTGAGGGAAAATTTCAAATAACGACTTAAAGTGAATGTGTTTTCTAAATAGTTGATCTATAGTGGACCTCATGTCAAATAAAGACATGAAGTGGTCAACTTAATCTTAATTAAAGGTCAAAAGTACAAATTTAGTTTCAAATAAGGATTGGAGCTCTTTGACCAATCAAATCTTATATAATGTGCGGGGTGTCTTTGTCTGGGGATTTTTGTGTTTTCTTTGATTTTTCTTCTTTTCTCTCCTTTTCTTTTTATATTCTTTTCTTTTCTTTCCTCATTTTCTTTTATCTTCCTCATTCTTTCTTGGTTGCGCATGACCTCCGTCTTAATTTGTAATCACTAAATGGTTGATACATAAGCAGAGATCTGATGAGTAAAAATTTATAAAACACACTAAGCACCAAAAACATAGAAATTACAAACACTCAAACTGCAAATGAAAAAAAAAAAAATTCTCAATATCTCTCATCTCCATGAACCAGCTACTATCACCTTTAGTTGGTCTTCAATTTATAGTTTCTTAGGAATGCTTTGATGGGTTTGGGTTATAGATGCAGTTGGCACTAAGGTGGAATATGTGGCTTCTTGAGAGGGTGCAATTGTGTAACGCACACCTATTGTCTACTCACAGAACGAATCAACAAACACCAACTTGTAATGTGATCCAAATCATCAGAAATCCCATAAATTGAGAATTATGAACATGAGTAAATAAGGCAATTGTTGATATTTAGGGGTGACTTATCAATTATCAAAATCATTAGAAATCTCATAAATTGAGAATTATGAACATGAGTAAATAAGGCAATTGTTGATATTTAGGGGTGATTTATCTCACCTTAAGTTGAGATCATATAGAGCTGATCAAGGGACGAAACTCATATTTTATTAAACTAGAACATAAAAACTTTGACCTCAAGTGTTTTAGTTCAACAATCTCTCATTTCTTTCAAAAGCTCACTCTTTTCTTGGCTTGGGACCAACCCTCCAACACTAAAAAAAGGCGTTGCCTCTTGTCTTCAGACTTCTTCCCCTGCCTGCCAATAGGGTATTTTTCACCTAAGGGACGGGGATTTAGAGGTCTTTCCAACCTCCATTTGGGACATGCAACCTATGGTTGGAAATATCTTTGAGTGCACTTTCACTCTTTAGTTGAAGATTTTAGCTAGTTTTGGCAGGGAGTTTATGAAGATTGCATTTTCTCTCGATGGGCCTGTCTAAAATTTTTGGATTGACATAAGTTTTTTGAGTGGTTTGTGGAGATTGTGGAGAACTCTCTAAGTTGCCTCTTGTCTTCAGCTCTTTATACTTCGGAAGAACGCGCTTCATGGAATGTATCTGCTAAATCAAGCTAGCTTTTGGTCAATCATTGCCCACACAGAAAGGCTATAAATTGAGCCGTTTCACCAACTCTCTATTAGATTTTCAAATTTGTATTGTTGCTGAATTGGCTAGTTTAGATTAAATTTTCATGCTCTCTTCTCAGATTATCCATGGCTAATTATTTTCTATTTGCACATAAAGTGGTCTTCTTTCATCTCACCCAAAGATTGGGCTAATAGGGTAGTTGAGTAGGATACGATGGGGCTACACAATTCCTTACTTAGTAGCTTTGAATTATGGCCAAATTGTGGACTAACTTTTGTCAATTGGTTCAAGTGCTTTAATCCATCAATTTTGTTGGAGTTTTTGATCAATTGAAAAGTCTATATATATTATTTTAAGCCCATTACCAAATTTGCAATTTTCTTCCCTTAATTTTGCAAGAAAATCCATCAAAGTAGGTCATTTTCTTGTTAGAGAATGCCTAATATGATTTCATTTAGTCCTTTTGGCTTGATTTGATTAATCTAACCAGGCCCCCATTCAGTTTCAAACTAATTGGGAGTCAAAGGATAAAAATGATGATTTAAGAGCTTAGGCAAATTTTGTTAAATTTGTGAATTGGTCCTGCAACTTTTGAAAATTGTATTTTGACCTCAACTCACTATTACAATTGAAATTCAACCCCCCAAAGGCTTGACTAGTCACACTCAAATCCTTGGTCCCAATTGTCTTTTTGTGGAAAGTAGGTTTAAGAAAACTAATTCCATTTAAAAGTTTGTTGCAACTTGCCTTTGGGGGACTACCTTTGGGGGAGTAGATTTAGAGATACTTGTAAAGCGTGAGCTTTTCGAAGTCCATACCAACATTGGTTCTCCTAATCTATATGTTCAAAAGGAGTAACCCTTAGTCATTGTTGAGGGTTGGCTAAAAACCCTAATCAAGACAAGGAAGTGTCATCTTAATACATGCACAACCAAAGATTTCAAAATCGAAGACTTGATTACCTTAGCTATTTAACTAGAGCTCTTTCGATAACTAAAATTGATTATTTGCTAACTAAATTATTAGGGCAGCCCATTGAAGATTTTAAGATTCATCCTAATTATTCGAAGAAAATAACAATTGATATATTGAAATTGCATAATCAAGTATAATTGAATTGAAAAGTGCAAGCACCAACCTATCGGGGATTAATATCAGGGATTAATTTTAACCCCCACAAAAAAATAATTAATTGCATAGCATATAATTTTAGATGCATTTATTTATTATTAGTGCATTTGCATTGGGCTGGTGATGAATGGGTTCGAATTGGTGGTTCTGAGTTTTAAATTGACAAGCCGTACTAAGCCCATGAAACGAGCAAATTGGCCCAAGCCCATTTTTTTAATGATCGAAAATTATCTTGTGAAAAATAAAGATTTGAAATTTTTCCAGGATATGTTGGGGATTTTTTTAATATCTTTGGATAGGGAAAGTGTGACAAAAATATTGTGAGGTCAACTTTGTAGGATTTGAAATTTTAGAAAAATCATTTTACAATCCAAAATCGTATTAAAAACAAATATAGCGTTCGAAAAGAAATTTTCGTGGATATTGATTTGAAAAATTAAAACCCTAATCCTTGGCCTATAAAATAATATTTCACATAGGGTTTTGGGGGCTTTTCTCGAGTTTTAGGTCCCAAAAAAAAAAAAATTCAACACAAAAAAAGAAGAAAAGCTTTCCTTGGGTTTTCTTCGTTCATTCTTTCGGCACAAGACAAAAAAAAAAAACTTGAGAAGGAAGAGTTAACAAAAAGCAAAAGGAAAAGAGAGAGTGGACGTGTGACAAGGAGAGGGAAAGCAGAATAGAGAGAAGTCACGTGAGAGACGTGAGGTGAGAGGGAAGAAAAAGGCAAAAATAGAGAAAAACAGAAGTATTGTTCTTCTTTTCAGCCGAGTCCCTCACTCGCCGCTCTGCCACCGCTGACGCCTCGCCTATAGCCCGCGCCGACCTATGACGCCCACCGCTACTATCCTCGTTGTGCTCCGCCTGCAGCCCGTTCGTCGTCGCTGCTCCCCATTTGCGTCGCCGACCGCGTCTCCACCCACTGCCTCTGCTCGACCCGGCGCAAGAACATTACTCCGCTGCGTCGTCGTCATAACGCACCTCTGCCAGCCCAACGCCCGAGCTCCCCTGCTATTGCAACCTATGCTTCTGGCGCTGCTCCTACTCTGCTTGACTTGCAGCCGAGTTTCCATTGCCGCCGTTAGTAGCCACTTGACTCCTCCCAACGACCTGACGCCCACCACTACCGCAAATCGCGACGCCAGGACCGCCACCAAGCTTCCCTGCTGCCGAGTCACTGCACGCCTGAGCGACGCCAGGACTGGTCACCAAGCTCCCCTCCGCTCGAGTCCGCGTAGCTCTGCCAGCTACCACCCTTTTCTGAGTTGCTCTGCCCCCTTTGCCTACTAGTCACCGCTACTACTGGTCCTCACTAGAGCTCCGGCGACCTACCATCACAATCGTCTTTCCTCTAGCGCCGTTACGCCAAGGATCTCGTTGTTCATTAATCCGGATTTAGGAAAAATCCCAATTAGGTAGATTTTTTTATTTTTTTATTTTTTATTTATTTTTATTTTGTTTCTTTATTTGGAATATTCCATGATGTAAGATTGAAATCCCCGACGTGAAGTAGCCTTTTAAATTAGGGAATGACAGTCTGATTTTCATGCCCAAAATCCGACTCACAATCGCTTGAAAAATTGCCAATTCGATCTCATGCTCAAGATTCGATTCGAATGGTTTATTTAAAATTGACCAACCTGATCTCATGCGCGAGATATGGTTCATCAATTTCTGGATATCAATCTTATCTTGCTCTGGTTTGCCATCATGTGGTTTGAGTCGATTTTGCTTTCGTAAAAAAAAGAAAAAAAAATTGAATTAGGATTAGGTTTGTTTTAGAATATTCCTCATCTTAGGGTTATCTTGCATATTTAGAATAGGAATTTTATTTCGGATTTTTAAAATAAATAAAATAAAATCAATTTAGGATGCTAGTTTTTTTAACTTAGATCGCATGTTTAATTATTTGACAATTTTTTAATTTCGACTTTTATAAATAAATAAAAAACAAACACAAAAATCATCATGCATATGTTATGTAGAATTAGGGCATTCTTTGTATGTCATTGTATATTAGGATAAGATTGCATGTTTAATTTTAAGTCTAGATAGATTTTTAGATAGATTGCATCTTTGGTGAGAGATTACCAAGTTAAGATAACATCCTAATTTAAATTAAGATTTGGCCTAACCCAATTCTTAATATAAGTTAGATAGAATCTTAATCTAGTTAGATAATTTTTGCATTTTTCTTAATTTCAAATTTCATGAAAAATACAAAAAAATTGTCTTAGATTAAATTCGTTTCATTCTCTAGGATAGATTGCATGCTTTTTAGGAGAATAGAAATATCATGTGCACGTCATATATAATTAGATTCATGAAATGCATGTCATTTAGTTATCGTTGCTAGGTCCATTTAGTTAAAAAATTATCCGTCATTAGAATTAAGTCATTTGGTTAAATTGCATTGCATTGCATATAGATTAGATTTTATTAAAAAAGTGAAAACAAAAAAAAAGTAATTGCGTATTAATTAGAAATCATATCTAGAACTATCGATGTGAATTTTGATCTAACATTAAAGATGCTTTCGTTGCTATGAAGTAAGTCATGCAATTTATTCACTGCTTTATTTGGGTGTTAAATTAGTGGTTTGTGCACTCGCATGATTACCTCACATGTTAAGGAAGTAAATTAAAATCAATTCGAACTGCTTGCCAAACATTTTTTTGAAAATAAAAGAGAAAAGTACCGAAAGTGCGTTAGAGAAATCTAACGTAACCAAGTTCCCGAACTCACAATATTTGGTTCGTAGGAGTAAAGTAAATCTCCTGTTATTTTACTTGGGCTTCTAATTGACCCACCAAAAATAGATTAGTGGTGACTCCCGATTGAAAAAATCATTTGCATATTAAGAATTTAAACCTAAGTCGCGAATTGGTTTGGGCTTGGAAGAGCCTGAGCTAAGTTTAGGTTTAGTAATCCATTAGCCAAACCCTAGGTGATTCACCCGAAATTTTGA
This sequence comes from Eucalyptus cloeziana, assembly GCA_014182715.1. NCBI lineage: Eukaryota > Viridiplantae > Streptophyta > Magnoliopsida > Myrtales > Myrtaceae > Eucalyptus > Eucalyptus cloeziana. The sequence continues at coordinate 6,037,707 of CM024641.1, forward strand.
TCGCAGCACATCCAAAAATCCTATGGTAAATCCCTAAAGGCATGTTCAATTGGGTTTCAAATTTTTAAGGATTTTTCAAATTTTTAAGAGAAAACTACTCAAATTGCTAACTTTTAAGCTTTTTTCCAAAAATTTCTGATTTTTTCTAAAATTTCTGAATTTTTTAATTAATTTTAAGAATATTCTAATTTTTTATTTTAAATTTTTTTTAGTATTTTTTTATTTTTTATTAATTTTAAATATTTTTAATTCTGAAAAATAGACTCTTGCACGATCGAACCTAGTCTGGATATGAGTCTGGCCCGACCCATTAATGGTCCAGGCTTGGTTTGAAATTCGGACTGGTCTCTGAGCGTAGTCCGAATATAACCAATTTCTATTTTGTTTACCAAGCCCACGATTCCTGACCTATATCTAATCCAAAACAAGCCCACTCTCTATTAAGCCAATGGATTTTTGTTATCTTTCTTTCTCATTATTCTTTTTCTGTTTCTTTTGTTTTCTTTCCTACTTTCTAATTTTATCTTTATCTTTTTCTCTTTCTTGCACGTGGTCATCTTCCTAATGAAGCCGTCTCTTCCGAGAAAATATTAGGTGATTCGGGAGAGCCAATTCAACGTGGTCCCCGACCACTCACGAGGTGCCACGTGGAGGGGCGGGCCCACTTGGTGTCTTCTGCCTTTCTTCCCCTTTATGAGGCGCCATTTTGAAAAATTTTAACTCCTTTAGCTACGGCAAAAGGATGAATGGTAGGGTTTTTTTTTCTTTTTTCCTGCAAGTTGTCTTTCTTATGCAGAGCCTCTCCTTTCTTCCCGCCTCTTCTCTCCCTTCCTTCCGTAAATTCAAAATTTCACGTTCCCTCATCTTCGCTCTCTCCGGCACTCGTGCTCATGCTATATTTGAGCCGACTTCACTGGCCAGGCTCCTGCTCCCTTCGAAGTCCACCGCAACCTCGCTTGACCTCACCTCCATCTTCACCGTCACTCTCAGGTCTCTCTCTCGCTCCCGCTCTCCCTCCTTCAATCTTTCCCCCCCCGCCCGGCGCTGCCCCTCCGTGGATCACGCTCACAGCCATGCCGTTCGAGAACTCGAACCCTCCAAAGTTGGTGTTCCGAAGGACGGCCTCCCCAACTGGCGACGTGGTAGAGGGAGCTAAGAAGGAGGTCGCGGTGGAGTAGTCAAGGGACTTAACGTTGACGCGGCAAAGCCTGAGCTCGGGGCTCTTGACGTGGACGGTGAGGGCAAACCCGAGGAAGGTAGCGCGAAGGATGATGATCGGGGCGAGGGCATAGACAAAGCACTTACTGTTGCTGCGCCTCTAGTTGCGGCGAGACGACGGCTTGGCGAAGTGGGAGAGCTCCACGTTGTCGCTCCGGAGGTGGGGTCCTGAAACTCTGGACCGCCCCACTAACCGGGTCAAGAGTGATCGGAGCGCCCAAGTATTGCCACGCCAACTTCACCAAGTACTTCTCCGACGAGTTCTGGTCGGATGCCGAGCTTCCCAAGGTCTTTGTAGGGAAAAGGCTGTGCTAATTTCAACACGGGGGTGATGGTGATGGATTTGGTGAGGCGGAGAGAGGGCGATTACAGGAGGCGGATCGAGGGATGGATGGATATTTAGAGGGAGAGGCGGATCTATGAGTTGGGCTCGCTGCCACCGTTCTTGCTCGTGTTCGGCGGCGACATTGAGCCGATCGATAGGAGGTGGAATCAACACGGATCGGGCGGAGACAATGTGGTGAACAGCTGCAGGGCGCTCCATCCTGGCCCTGTGAGCCTACTGCACTGGAGTGGTAAAGGGAAGCCCTGGACGAGGCTTGATTTGAAGATGCCCTGTCCTGTGGACTCCTTATGGATGCCTTATGATTTGCACAGTTCGAAGGATAGTCCTCTCGCGGCACGACGATTGTAATGAACATAGACTCTTGGGTTTGCTATGTTCGGCTCGAGATCGATTGCTGAGATTCTTTCATTTTTATGTATATACAGGGATGTTGTAAAACTCAAGTCGAGTAGGAAATATACACAGTAAGAGGTTGTGTCCCATTACAGATGGGGATAACATTTTTAGAATCGCAAGATCTGGTCATCCTTTTTTCTTTCTTTCCCTATCCTTTTACATTTTGATGATTCATTCGTTTTCAAAATGTCCCATGGACTGGAAATGTTTATATTCTTTTATTCATTGATAAACCTTCTCAGATGGCCTAGTCTGTGAATTTCGATAGACTTGTTTGATAGGACTGCTTGTTCGCATTCACAGGCAATAACCCTTCGCAAAAATTTTTGCTTTTTTGTATTTGCAGATGTAGGGAAGGGAACTTCTGCACAGAATTTAAAGTTTGAAATCTTCCACATTGGGCAGCCGGGACGAATTTTACCATCTAGTGTCAATGGTAAACATGCCAAGCTCTGGAAGAAAAATGTTAACTGCTGATCTGGATACCGACTTCTGTCCAACAATACATCATTTAGGTGTTGATCCAAATCGAGGAGAACAGTCTTTTGTGAATTCAATGAGCCCTGGTGAAAAATGATCAATAAGATTGAATCGAGAACAAAGTACAGCTATAAAATTGATCAATTCATTCAGAATCGCGTCGGCATTTGTTCATTCAATCGTTGGGGCAATTATCCAGTCATGGATCTGGACAATGCATCAGCATCCTGCTGCTGATCTGGATGTTACAGAAATACATCCCAAATTAGATTCCAATGGGTTAGAAACAACGTATTTATGACCATAAAGTTGGAACATCGAGAATGTGATCCAACAAGAAGCCACATACGTCATCCTCTTCTAAGGGAGCGGTATCAAAGAGCCGAAACTAAAAACAAATCCCCGAACAAATGGTTAAACATCTGTATTCCTCTGTACTCGATCAACTTGTAAGGAACCAAGTGATCAGGACACTTGTGGTATCTTTATGTTCCTAGCAACTTCAGTGTACCATGACTTCCATGCCTCCATGTAATGTGCAAAGAGGTCCCTCAAAGCTGCAACAGCATCAATAAGAGCCATTAGGCATGTAGTGGAGTTAGCTTATGTGTAAATGAGAAACTATTATAGGCTCGGCCACCCTGTGAAGTATGAACCATACCCTCATTTTGTGAGGATTCAGTTAGCCTATTTGACGGAAGAGGTCAAGGTAATGAAATGACAGCTTGATAATGCAGAAACTGACATATTAAGACTGCATCTAGGCAAGCATGAAAATCCAGAACCTCGAGGTGAAACAGTAAGATACCTTGATTATGGTACTGAGGGCGATGAGTAGATGCAAGTGTTTCCCAGTCATAATCCTGCTTCACGGACTTTAGTGCAGAATTCACTGCTCTGGGCAAACACATAGGAGCAAATGGGCCATTTACGTAACCCCTAAAGCCATTGTCTGATTGGCATTCTTATTCACACCTGTCGTAGTTGTTTTCTGGATCTTGTTTGACAAGAAACACCTCTTTTACTGGGTCACATGAATTTGTATTGTTTGAAGAATCCACCTTACTTCTCTTTAAAGGTTTATTTGTGATCTCAGTGCCAACCAGTCTCTTCCTATATTGATTCTGCTCTGAAAAATTAGCATTAGTATCCCCAGATTTTCCTCTCCATCCCAGCCATCTAAATGCTGGTTTCCTAGTATCAAGGTGAGGTGTCTGCAGGTTAGCCATTAACCAAGCAACTGGTGAGTCTGAGAGCGCAGAGAAAAAAACATCGACTTGAATTTCCTCTCACAGAGGCTAAAGAAGATCCGACCAGCCCAATCGCGCCCTCCGGACCCCACCTCCAGAGCGACGACATGGAGCTTGCTGAGTTTGCCAAGCAGCCGCCTCGCCGCAACCAGAGGTGCAGCAACAGCAAGTGCCTCATCTATGCCCTCGCCCCGATCGTCATCCTCTGCGCCGCCTTCCTCGGGTTCGCCCTCATCGTCCGCGTCAAGAGCCCTGAGCTTAGGCTTCACCATGTCGACGTCAAGCCCCTCGACTACTCCACCGCAGCCTCCTTCTCAGCTCCCTCGACTGCGTCGCCGGTTGGGGAGGCCGTCCTCCGGAACACCAACTTCGGGGGGTTCGAGTTCTCCAACGGCATGGCTGTGAGCGTGATCCACAGAGGGGCAGCGCTGGGTTCTCCAACGGCATGGTTGTGACCGTGATCCACGGAGGGGCAGCGCTGGGGGGTGGGGAAGATTGAAGGACGAAGAGCGGGAGCGAGGGAGAGGCCAAGAGTGACGGTGAAGATGAAGGTGAGATCGAGCGAGCTTGTAGTGGACTTCGAAGGGAGCAGGAGCCTAGCCAGTGACATCGGCTCAAATATAGCATGAGCACAAGCGTCGGAGAGAGCGAGTGAGCACCGGAGAGAGCGAAGACGAGGAACCTGAAATTTTGAATTTATGAAAGGAAGGGAGAGGAGAGGCATGAAGAAAGGAGATGCTCTACATAAGAAAGACAACTTGAGGAAAAAAAAAAAAAAACACTACCGTTCGTCCTTTTGCTATAGCTACAACAGCTAAAATTTTTCAAAATGGCGCCTTAGAAAGGGGAAGAAAGGCAGAAGACACCAAGTGGGCCCGCCCCTCCACATGGCACCTCATGACTGGTCAGGACCATGCTTACTTGGCGCTCCCGGACCACGCAATATTTTCTCGTCTCTTCCCCTTGACGTCTTCCCCCTTCGTGACATCCTCACCCGAACCAGCACCCATACTTCAATGAGTCCTCATCGAAGCTCAAGCCACCGCCGGCCCACCATCCAACGTCCGTAGTTTGGTTCAACCGACGCCAGTCACCGCTGGCCACTGGCCGAGAAGCCTTTCAAGCTCCGAAACCTTTACAACCATATTCAATCACAAAAACACACTTGTATGCATATTAAAACGAAGGGGAATGGACTAACAAGGGCGGCTCCAAATCGCGGGCTTGTCCGGCAAGAGGTTCACGGCCGACTCAGACAATGCGAGATATGCCACCAAAAATCAAAGAAAATGCCGACATCAGTGTCGGGAGAGCAATATCAAAACAAATCACACAGGTAATGGAGATCTAAACTTTGGTTTTAAGGATTCAAGTTCTGTTTTTCATTGAAACATTTTATCGAAACCAGAGATTTCTAGGTTCACCGAGGCTCTCAACGAACGTACCCGAACACACAACAACTCAACTAGGAAACCGGTGGGGCCGGAGTTCATGCTAGCCAGACGGCCGCGAACTCCCACCAGGCATGCCCAAAATAGAGTATGTATAGAGGAAGAGGGAGCTTGCCTGGTTCATGGTGGATGACGACTGGGGGAGCTGGCCTCCGAAGGTTCAAGCGACTTGGAGTAACCACTAGTGAACGGAATCCCTCTCTCTCTCTCTCTCTCACTCTCTTCCCGAGTTCGTTTTTTTCTTAACGTTCAACCGAGCAAGATCTCTCTACTCTCATTCGTCGGTTCCCTCTCTCTTTGCTAACTCTAGCGAACGAATTGGCCACCCTTTTGGGCCTCTTTCCGTTCTCTCTCTCTCTGCTGGCTCGAGCTGCACTCTCTCCTCTCACGTTTCTCTGGTTTTCTTTTCGTTTCTCAGCCGAGCCAGCCCCTTTCCCTCTTGCTCCCTCTCTCGCTTTTAAGGCCAACTGGCAAGCGGGCATGGCTCCTGCCATTGCCAGCTTGCTGGTCGACCTGACCTAGACCCGTGGATCACCCCGTCACTTGCTCCCCATGACTCTCTCTCTCTCTCTCTCTCTCTCTGCTAGCTCGAGCTGCACTCTCTCCTCTCATGCTTCTCTGGTTTTCTTTTCTTTTCTCAGTTGAGCCAGCCCCCTTCCCCTCTTGCTCCCTCTCTCGCTTTTAAGGCCAACTGACAAGCGGGCATGGCTCCTGCCATTGCCAGCTTGCTAGTTGGCCTGACCTAGACCCGTGGATCACCCCGTCACCTGCTCCCCTCCCGCTCTGGCTCTATTGCTCTTCTTTCTCTCCTGAAGCGTGAATGGTGTGAAGGGGAAGAGGACCATCACGTGGGCTAGGCCTATGAGAAAGGATGATGGGCCAGCCCAAGCGGAGGAAAAGAAAGGAGAGAAAGGGGTTGGGCCAGGCCTAGCCGGAAAAGAGATAGGGGTACGGTTTACTCGACCCGGCCTAACTCTCTCTCTCTCTCTCTCTCAATAACAACCAATCTTCTAAGTTTTAAATCAATTTTCTTTCTTTCTTTTTTTCCTTTTTTGTTTCCTATAAATTCTATTACTGTTAATAGATGCTTCTAATGTCTATACGTTATGCAATTTTCATAATTTTTTTAGGTTTAAAAATTAGTCTCTAATTTATATGCAATTAAATCCTAAAAAGATGGCCTAAATTTAGGTCTCAACAAAGTTATACTAAGGCCCTGTTGGGTTCAGCATTTGCAATGGGTTTTGGGATTCTAAAGTCTCTTGGCCAAATGCAAATGCATTTGGTTCGTTCTTTTACTCAACTTTGGAGAAATACAATTGCATTTCCAAAGAGCTCCCTTTAGCTTAAAGTAGGTATGAGGTCCTTCAGGAAGTTACATTATTAGAATACAAGTCTTGATCCTTAGTTATTGTACATCTTCTCCAAAGGTCACAGCACGGAAAAGTTGATTGGGGGTCGATGATCGTTGGCCAAAGGGTCATACATGCTGTCAACTATTGCCTGGGGGTCGCCTGACCTTTAGCGACCATCGCCTGACCTTTAGCGACCATCGCCTGGGGTCGTGCGAATTCAAGCGACCATCACCTAAGGTTGTGTGACCTAAGGCCATCCAATAGCCAAATCTCGCTTGAGGTCACATGACCTCAAGTGAGGCTACTGGTAGTTGAAGTCCCAAAAAAAAAAAAGCAAAAACATTTTTTCTTAATTTGGTAAAAGTTCTTTACAGATGCAATTTTTACTGAATGGTATTTAAGTCAAAGTTATTTCCCAATACGCTATTACAATTCATGAAATGCTATTTGAATTTCGAAAAATGTCTTTATCCCAAAGGTATTTGTATTTTTCCAAAGACATCCCTAAAAGCCAAAGCAAACGGGGTCTAAATGTCAAGGAATCTATATGCAAGATTTTGACATTTAATAAAGATGAAATATTCTTGTGGAAAAACAAGTTTCTATTTTTTTAGAAATATGTAAACATAATTTTTGGGCAAAAATTCAGGTGTTGGCCGGAGATATCTTGTGTGTGTCAAGGAGGGGAAATATTTAATACGGATGGCTTGTGTGTCTCTCTGTACAACTTGTGGACCTTTTGTTGGGAGATGTCTTGGACTAGATTTCCACCCTTTTATGATGACTTTTCTGATACTATGATTCACTTTTTATCTCATACCCGGAATACTTCAATTCTGTGCCTGAGATGACCATTTAACGAGGTGTCTAATTCTTTGATGGTTGAAAATGGAGCATACGCATGGTGTTCTATGAATGACATGAGCGTGCATCATTCTCTAATGAGATACAGTGTCAAAGAGGCTCAAACTCATCCTCCTGCTGATTCATGTTCGCTTGATTATGAAAGAATTTGATCTCTCTCGAGGTAAGGTTCTTACACTTTGTTTGGATATGAGGGTCTAAAGCTCAAGATCATATGCTTTAATATGTCGTTGCTCTTTTGTGATTGCTGCTATTTGATGGTATGTTTGACTAAGACACTGATTCGTAGCTTAATCAGTAGGTTTTGGTTTGTTGGCCAATTTCATTTGGTAAATGGCTAAATCATGAAAAATGACGAGCGAGAAAAGTGTGCGGAGCCTGGTTTGACCTTGCTGTGCTCTTCAAATCAGGCTCCATGAAGATGAAAACCCTCCTCCACACTTTCCTCCGTGACCTCCGGAGGCTTGCCATCTCGAAGCCCTCGCTTCTTGAGATATTTCCAAGGAAAGAGCTTTATATGAACGTCATGATGAAGATGCAAGCTTCACTCTCCAAAGCCTTAATCAATATCAACACCGTCATGCACACTCACATCTTCCCATACGTGTTAGGAACCTGCACAAGTAAAACACACCCATTAAAAAAAATGCGTGCACATTGTGGGTGTTTGAATGAAGGGAAAAAATGTTTGAAAATAAGGTGTTTTTGAGCTCCAAATCAAAACTGGGTGAAGAAAAGTGGAAAGAAAACAGAGTATTTGTACAGTGTCAAGAGAAATGAACTTCAACAGAGAATAAAACACCAAGAGAATTTTGAGCTTAACGACGACAAATGATCTTTTCAAATGGTGGTGTCGAAACAGGGATACGGGTTGGGAGAAAACAAGAAGAAATGTCTCCAAGAAAAAGCAGAAAAAAATGGAGAAGCTTCTTCTTTGTCACTTGATTTCCCCAAACTCAGGTGAGAGAGAGGAGCGAAGCACGTGCAAGGTTCAACTCGAGAGGCAATGGCGGAGGCGAAGGCGGGAACCAGCTGCGACCAGCAGAATGTAAAGAACTCTGAAAGAAAGAGGAGAAGTGTCTGGGCTATTCTTCTCCAAGAAAGAACGTAAAGAACTCTGAAAATTGAAATTATGAGAGAGAATTTTGTAAGCGAGAGTCTGAGCATTCATTGTCCCGTCTGGGGACGCGTAAGTTTCAAGAGTGGGTTTCGACTCCCACGCCCTGTAAGAGGTAGGGCAAAAGTCTGAGAGTGAGTATAGAATAGGAATAGAATAGGACTGACAAAAAAAAAAAAAAAACTTTTCCATTTTATGACCGGTCCTCAGAGGCCACGTGTCGACCTTTCAATGGAGCCATTTCAGCTCACACGTGCCACGTAGGACAATGACTTGGTAGTTAGCAACCACTGAATATTTTCTCCTTGTAGTGAGATTGTGAGATCGTGTGGGATGAAAAACGACTAAGACGACCTTAATACTCCAAGATTGAACAATTTAGTTATTCAAAAGAATCCACATAAGTAGTATTACTAGAAAGTAAGACTGCTCAATTAGATTAGATAATTTTTTGTCCAAAAAGCTTAATCAAAGTAAAAAAAAAAAAAAAAAAAATCTTTGGAAACAAAGAAGGACAGTTCATAAATTTTGAAAGAACCTTTAGTAAAATACAAATCTGGAAGATTTCACTTCAAAATAAAGAAATCCTTGAAAGCAATAAAATAATTCCAAGAATCATGAGTTTAAAGAATGGATCATCAATGACAAGAAATTTGAGAAAACACATCTCATAGAGTTAGCCATAACAAAATCTTTATGCTCAGAAATAAAAGAACCTAAAATAACAAGTAACAAGGTCCTCATATCAAATATTGAGGCTCACAATACAATTTAAAGGGGGTAAAGAGGTTGAACGAGAAACTATGGAGGACTTTTGTCGATTATAACAAATTAAACTTCACCAGTATTGGAAATAGTTTTGACATAACCAGGAATGGTGATTATAAATAGATACATTACAAGGAGTAGTTATGATAATAAAGAGATAAATGATAGCACATTAAAATTTATTTTCCCTCTTTCCGCTTCTGCCCCCATCCCCTTCCCCCTTTTTCCCCTTCCCCCAAAACCAATCTCTCTCTCTCTCTCTCTCTCTCTCTCTCTCTCTCTCTCTCTCTTCCTTAGGTTGGGGCTCACTGGCTTCCGGTTGGGGCTCACAACGTTGAGCCTCAAGCTGCAAGCTCAGATCCAACGACGATTGTGGCGGTCGCATCAACCATAAAGCTCCTTTGCCTCGTCGATAGAGGGAGCAACCGCCAAAAAAGATGTGCTATCTATCGGAAACGACTTGTGAGGCTGAATGGCGTGACGGATGGAGAGATGTGACTGCAAGTTGGCAATAGAGATGGAGTGCAATGAATAAGGCGGATGGGAATTAATGTTCATGTTTAGAATTTTCGGCGTAAATTCTGGAAAAGAAATTAGTGGTTCTAATAGTTTTTAAGTGTAAAGGATTTCAACCCAGTATGAACGAAGTTAAATGCCTGTATAATTTGGTATCAGTCACATTCACAAAGGCAGAGAGTACACAAAATGCTCATCAAGTTTTTTTTTTCTTTTTTTTCAACAAATGCTCATCAATTTGACATACAAACTTTTTATGAGTAGTATGATGACAGGTTTGGCACAAGAGGAGCCATCAAATTTTGACCATAAATATATATTTATATATATATTTATTTATAAATCCAAATATATCCTAAAACTGTTTTGTCTGAACTTTGGGATATAACATACTTAGGGTATTCTTTCCTAAATGCGAAAGAAAAAACTACACTAAAAGATTAGATGGCCCTTCAAGTGAAGAGTGTAGACTCCACCGCACCTTATTTGAGGGATTGATAAGTTGGTACAGTAGCTGTCCACGCCTGTGAAAGTTGAGAGATTGGCGAAACATCCACCGCAAGATTAACTTATGTTTTGCACAGTATTTCTCAACTGGGAGTACAAGATGAGTTTAATGCCTACATAATTTGGTATTAGTCACATTCATAAAGGGGGAGAGTGCACGAAATGCTCATCAAGTTTTTCTTTTTTCAAAAAATGCTTATCAAGTTGGCATACAAACTTTTATGAGTTGTACGATAAGAGGCTTGGCACAAGATGAGCCATCAAATTTGACGATACAAATAAATGCAGCATATATGTACATATACATATATATTATATACATACACTCCCTCCTTTTCTTTCTCCCGCTCTAAGAATTCAAGGTTTTCGCACTTAAAACAAGAATATAAATTGATGTGGGCATGTCTAAACAAATTTATAAATATTCATTATCTCCCATAAGTCCGATTCTATGATTCCTTACCTCTTTATGGGGAAATCAAACCTATCTACTTTCCTTTTTACTTGACACCACTTAAATCGATTCAATAAAATCTGTACCGGCATTTCTAAGCTAAACCAATATGTTGATTGTTCCAAAGTTGGAACCACCAAAGCAAAAAGAAGTGCTTATCTATCACCTTCTAAAGTTGAGATAAATGCGTAACCAATCCACGACATTTTGCCATTGATTGATCTAGTTCTTAACATCTTATTTTGATTAATTGAGTCCTTAATGTTTGAAAAACGCTGTAATTAACTCCTGAATTTTCTATTAACGGGTTTTGCAAGTCTTAAATGCTAGAAATCCTTTACGTCTCTCACATGGCCTTTCTCTAATGTTACCTAGCCATGGACCGTAGAATTATACGTTGTTTTCAACGTTGGAAATCTAGTATGAGACTTGATTGAACATCTTTTGCAAATTATTAAAGGCTCAATCCATCAAAATAATATTTTAGGCATGAATTGACCAATGGCCAAAAGTTAAGAGCCCATTCTATACTTTTCCCTAGAGGAGCATGATTTTACGATATGACTAGGAATTGGATAATTGGACTAATGAGAACCAGTCTAATTTCGGATTCTAAGGAGATTTGTTCCAATTACTAGTTTCTCAGGAATATGGGAGAGCCGAACCAAGAACCTAACATGGTCTAACAAACTGTATCCTTAGGGTTCGTCTTTTTGCAAAAAACATTTTCTTGAAAAACATTCGCCTCATTTTTCAGTAATTAATTCACTTAAAAAAATGAATCAATGAAAAATATTATTTTATTAAAGCTTAAATTTTAAAAAATAATTTTCTTTTGAAAGAATCGAAAAATATTTTCTAAAATATAACTAGTTATTGGCACTTGAACTCAAAATTCTATGTTTGGACACAAAACTCCCAACATTGGTTATCGGGTCCAGGCATTCAAAACCAAGTTTCTTGTGGACAGGCATGGGCCCTCAACACCCACATTTGATTCTAGCTAGGCTAGGCTTGAACCCCCTGATGCCCGTACCTCATGCTCTGGTACCCGAACTTGGGTTTATAAAGGTTGCGTTCATGTCTCCAACGCTTGAGTTCTAGTCCCGAACCTTAGGCTCGGGTCCACAGGAATGTTTATTCTTTTATTTATTTTTTAATACAAATTGAATTTTAAATTATTTTTATTTTTAAATAATCGAATTATTATTTTTTAAAAAAAAAAAAAAAATCTTTTCTTTTCTTTTCTTTCTTCTTTCTTTTTTTCTTTTCTTTTTTCTTTATTTTCCTTCCTCCTTCTTCTTGTGTTGGTCATGTGCCTCAATGACGGCCAGCAGCCCAACGACTGGCCAAGATGCGACCAATGAGCTCGAGGCTTGATCAATTCAAGATAGCCCAAGCTTTGCCAAGACTAGCAAGCTCGCGCCTCACGGATCCAGTGAGTTCAAGCTTTGCCGAGGTGGGCGAGCTTGTGGATCAATTGATCATGGCGAGCTCGCAACTTGCCGATCTAGGCAATGTCACACCTCGACCTCACCTCAACCTCACACGCCTTGTAACGTGGCCCTTGAACTTGTACCTCGACCCGGCTCGCAAGCTCGAGGTCTCGAGCTTGTCTTCACCTCGAGCTTTGACCTTGAGCTCAGGCCTCGCCATATTCGACGAGCTCAAGCTCGCCTATGGCCATTGCCAGCCAATCGCAATGGAGCGTGGAGTAAAAAGAAAAGAAAATAAAATAAAATAAAATAAAAAGTAAAATAAAATAAAAATAATTAGAAATTAAACTATTTTAAAAATAAAAATTATTTAAAATTTTTAAAAATTTGGTTGAGATGAAGTCATGAGATTGAAATCATGTTCCAATAAGATCCAAACATCAGAAAGTATTTCCAATCATACATTACCAAACAAAACAAAAAGTAACCATTTTCTTGGAAAATGTTTTGGAAATTTTCATTTATCATTGAATTTTCTGCAAAATAAACACACCTAGTATATATTTAGGTATAAGCACATCTTGGTACAATCAAAATAAAAAGGAACTCCAAATCGTAGTGGCGGAAGGTGATCTATCCTACAAGACTAAAAAATAAGTGATAAGCTAAACAACTGGTGGTGAGCCGAAACTTATTAAATGAAATCTCTGAGTCTAAGGTAGGAGATTATCATATTACTCAACCTAGTATATATACAAACAACGTGAGTCAAAGGCAATAACCATGCATGACAAATGCACAAGCAAGTGTTTTTTTTTTTTTGAAGATCATGACATGCCAATGAAAACCATTAAAAATATGCAAGTTCATTCACTCAAAAACAAGCAAATGACATATTATTTTATGATACACCGGCATCACCTACTAGCTCACATTTATACATAGGGAATGTGTATTCCCCACTGGTCATGAAGCTCACTTGTATACATAAACAAGTTCATATTTGTCATGAAGCTCACCAACATACGCAGATGAGTTCATATTGATCATGAAGATATCTAATATATATAGATGAGTTCATACTTATAATTGGCTAGGACCATCTCTACTTATGAGGCATTTTGAACACTCCTAGAGCATTCCTCTACTCCCGTTCGGCGTGCAATTTGGTTCATTTCTACTCCCTTCACCATCTCAAAAGTTTGCCATGAGCCACTTCTTGTTCAAGCCTTCTGGCCTCGACGATCACTCCCTTCCCTACTTAGACTTGGTCATTATAGGCCTATCAGCTTTAGTTTGGTTCATCTCCAAACCACACACCTACTAAAGAAGGTCCCACTTTGGCATCCCTCGATTGTCTTATATAATCGACAATGTGCCATTGGCAACTCATATTATTGACAACATGAACATCGACAACTCAAATAATCGGCAAAGGAAACATCAGCAACACTTAGCTAGTAAATTGGTAGCTTAGTTGAATTACAAAGATATCACTTTAAGGTTTAATATTCGTCGTTTTCACGTTCCTAGCACTAGAAGATTCCCATCACCTCTTAGAAAAACAATCGAAGACCCCCTAAGAAATCTATCAAACACATCTTAGACATGTAACAGACTTAATGATCCAATTCAAGTGAATACAAAAATCTCACATACCATTATTGTAGCTTAACTACACTTGACAACAAAAGCCATTTACATCCTGACAATCAACGATCATCCAAGTTAAGAGTACTAAGTAGATCAATCTAACTTAGCCTTTAGAGTTTTCACTTACCTCAAATAGAAGGTTGGAATAAAATCAAAGCTTCCGTCACCCTCAAAGCAAAATAATCAAGAACAAAGATTAACATCTCTCAACCTTTTAAAAGATAATAAAACCCAAAGTTTCACCTTGTAAGCTCTTGAAAAATGGAATTTTGAAGATTTGACAACAAAAGAATAAAATCTTTCGTTTCATATGAAAGATAGGAACATGAAAATATAAAAGGAAGATCTCCTGTTCTTTCTTTGCAAAAATAAGTTGTAATTCTTTTTTAATGTTGAAGACATATGGAGACTTATTTATAGGCCAAGGGAGGTGAGAACTAGTAACTTAAGTTAACAAAAATGATGAATTAAGGTTAAAAAAAATACGCTAGGTGGAAATGCAAGAGAGGTGGTCAAGTTAGAAAACTAGAAGTGACATAATCATATCATCCAATGTGGATAAACCAAGTAATAATGATCTTAAGTAAAAAAGCTAGGTGTAAAGAGAGGAATGGTGCTTTACTCCAAAGGATGCAAGTGGCCTCAAAAGTGGCTTAATAAAAGTAGCCAAAATGAGATATTTTGATTGAAATGTGAGAGAACTCCTTGTTGTCCAAGTAAAAGAAATGAGTAATTGAGAGCATTAACGGGCTAAAGTTGAAAGAGATGATGTAATGCATGATATCAAGGTTAAACTAAATTCAATGTCACAAACTAAGGATGTGGGGCTTAAAATACCAAGTGGAAAAATGAAGAAAAAAGTATATAAATTAAAAATGGACAAATGGCTCACCTGTATGGTTTCCAAATTAGATATTTTGGTTAAGTTATTAAAGAATCTTAAAAATCAATACATAAATAAGGAAATCAATGTCCATTTCAAGCATGGATAAATTAGAAAAATATTTTGAATCTTAATAAAAACATTAGTGAAAAATAACGGATGCCAAGAAAATCTTAATTTGGTAAATTTAAAACTTGAATATTGTCAAAAATGCAATTTGAGGACTACAACTAATATGTTGGTAAATTAATTATTGCCACTCAACATCGTTGACATACATGTCAATACCTATCAATTTAATCTCAAAAAATAGCACTTCATTGACTACGACCTTGGAAAATCATCCTAAATACTATTACTGAAAGTCGAAAATTATAGACGGCACATATGCATTTTTATCATTTGCAATAGTCTTAACTGGTGCACTTAAAGAACTTGTTGACTAAACCTATTAAGATTTTTTTTTTATGGGACTATTAAAATTAATTTTAATATGTAGCATATACGGTTGCAATATAAAGATAATTTCATGCCATACTTTAATAAATACTAAGGGTGCATGACAAAATTTCTATTCCAGAAATAATTTCTACAACAAAACTAGATTTTTCTATTTCTATTTCTAGAAGAGTTTCTAAGAAAAATAACCGTTTGATAACGACATAAAAGTTCTATTCTAAAAATAGAAATTCGTATGATAACTACACAAAATTTCTTCCTTTCGGACGGCGGCGGCGACGATCGGCGACCTTTAATATAAAAAATAAAAATAAAAATGATTTATTAACAAAAATAAATAAATAAATAAATAAAATAAAATAAAATAAATCATAAAAACTAAATAAGAATATCATTTTATTTTAAAATTAAAATATCCTTAAAAATAAATTTATTTTATTTATTCTATTTTATTTTATTTTACGAATAAATTTATTTTAAAATGAATAAAAAAAGAAAAATAAAATTATTTGGCAAAACACTTATTTATCATAAATAAATTATTTTTAATAAATTTAATAAATTTATTTTAATAAACTAAAAATAAAATGATAAATAAAAAAATTATTTATTTTTAATTTATTTTAATAAAATTATTTTTATTTTTAAACGAATAAAATGAATATATTTATTTTTATTTTTAATAAAATGATATCTAATTAAATTTATTTTTAATAAATAAATTTAATCGAAATAAATTAAAAATAAATTAAAATATCATTTATTAAAAATAAAAATAATATTTATAATAAAAATTTAAAAAATAAAATGAATAAATGATATTTTTATAATAATTTTTATTTTTAAAATGATATTTATTTATTTATAAGGATTTTTTTAATTTATTCGTAAAAAATATTTATTTGTAAAAATAAAAATAAATATCATTTTATTTATTCGAATAAATTTTATTTTAAAATTTATAAAAATAATTTATTTGGCAAATCCGGCGGTGGTAGCGGCCGACAAAGGGCGGTCGACAATTGATGGACGGTGGTCGGCGGCAACGGATGAAGGACCGGTTGATGAACGATGAGAAATTTTTTTATTTCTCATTTCTGTTCCAGAAATGAGAAGTAGAAAATTTCAACTTCTGATTTCTATTCCAAACCTATTTCCTAATAGAAATCTATTCTAGAAAAAAAACGGAATAAGTTTATCAAACGAATTTCATTTCCAAAATTGGTCTGGAATAGAAAAATTATTTCTGGAATAGAAAAATTATTTCTGAATAGAAAAATTATTTCTGAACAGAAATTGGTGGTTGTCATGCACCCCCTAAGTATCAAGTTGGTATATCCAACTTACGCTGTGTTTGGCAATCTGGATAAAATTCAAATTATGATAAAATTATCCTATCCTATGTTTGATGTCTATTTAAGATAGGATAAATGGAAATATCATGGGATATAGACCAGATAAAATTATGCATTGGGGGAAATGAGATAAAGATGGATAGGATTTCTAGTATCTATAATAGGAAAGTTATTTTTCTCGAATGACAGATTCTTTAAATTAACAAAATTAATATTATATCTCAATATAAACAATATTTAAATTCTAACATAAGAAATTCAAAAAAAAAAAAAACAATTTAGTTATTTTAATTTAATCTTATTTTCATTTGTATATATTCGAAATTAATTATATTTAAAAAATTATTTCAATATATATATTTATATTTATTATATATTTTAGGTATTTTACATATATTAGTAAAAATTACTATTTAATAAAATTTTATTAGAGAACAATGGGAGGGGAAAAATAAAAAATAAAATAATTAAAAAGAGAGGAAAATAAAATAAAGTAAGCAAGAGTGTCACAAGAGATAGTTATTTTCTTGATGGACAAGTTTTTTTTTTTTTTTTAAATTAACAAAATTAAAATTATATCTCAATATAAATTTTGGATGCCTTAAGCTCCACTAGTTCTCTTGTGTCTTATGTGCTGGGCCAAGTTGCTTGCAAGGCTTTGCTTAGTTGACTAAGCGTTGGGTTTTTAGATCTTAGCACCACCAACCTAAACTCTTTTCTTCGACACCTAGTTTAGCAATTAAGTCTCGTTTGAGTTTGTTTTCAGCCACTCTATTTATCCTCATGACGTCAAGCACCCTCTCCTTTCCCTTGCCCTTGTTGTCACGGCATTCTAATAACTTAAAGTTCCCCGCTCATGCTCTCGTCAAGTGAAGCCCATAGCAAAAAAATTAACAATTTAGTTAACTTAATTTAATATGTTTTTTATATATTCGAATTTAATTTAATTTTATATAATAATTTCAATATATAAATATAGATATATTTATTATATATTTTAGGTATTTCAATATTTTGGTTATATTAGTACAATCTACTATTTAACAAAATTTTATTAGAGAATGATGGGAGGGGAAAAGTAAAAAGAAATTAATTAATAAAAGAGAGGAAAATACAATAAAAAACCAAATATAATAAATTAAGTAGGAGTATCGCAAGAGATTTTTACCATCTTATTTTATAAAATTTTTGGTTCATTTTTACTAATGTGTCATTTATACAAAATAATGTACATGATATGATATGAATATATTCAACTTTATTACTGCAATCACCAAAGAGTAGGTATGATTTATCAAAATCCCATAGATTTTATATTTTATCTTATTTAGTTCTTTCATGATTAGAAATTTGGACAACCAAACGTAGCTTTAAAGGTTTTGAATTGGATTTCTTGGGTTTCCTTTTTAATCATCTATGAGTTTCATTCTTTAATACAGCTTAACACCTTCATCATTAAATTGGTTTTCTCATGAAAAGAAGCATTTTTAGATATTAATATATTATGATGCGGATGCGACTGCCTGGGAATTTTCTATTACGTTCAGATAAGTCAAAACGTGGTCAAAGAGCTAGGAACAAGAGATTTGATGATCATTTACGCCAGAATTTTCAAGAAGATATCAAGATGCAATGGATATTTTATAATAGGAATTTATATATAGTTTTGATATCTTCTTTGTCTAGATTTAGTTTTAAAAAAGGGATATCGATTTGCTGCTAATTTGAAATAGAGATTCAATATTTTCTCCTTCTCTCATCTTTTTTTTTTTTTTTCACCCTACGCTAATCCTACTCTAACACTCACTCTCGACTTTTGCCCCGCCTTCTTACAAGGCGTAGGAGTCGAAACCCACTCCCGAAATGAAATCTTCCCCACCCCAATCCCCCATGAGAATGTGGGGATTTGAACCCCCAACCTCCCCTTCCAAGATGGAAGGATGGCACCTTGGAGCGGACCCCCCCAAGGTTTTCTTCTCTCGTCTTTGAAAATTTTAGTTTTCTTCTAAGTTAGTATTTACCACATTTTCACCATATCATATTTTTATTATCATATTTTGATAGTAAGTACACAACAATTTCGGGAGGTACATGCTCTATGAGGGTGATCGACACCGGTCCGGTCCGGTCCATGGGAACCAGCCACTTAACAAATGAAAATTAAAAAATTAATTTTTTTTGGAGTTATTACAATTTTAGCATTATTGCTATTGATAAGAAATTAAAAAATATATATATTTAAAAAGTGTCGGTTCGATTCCCCCTCGTAACTAGGAACCGGCCCAAAAATTATTGGATCTATTTTTATGGAACCGGGAAACCCCAGGAATCAGCCCAAACCGGCCGATCCAATCCGATTTGAGTGATCCGATATGCTTACCGCTATCCTCTACACCGTTGCTCTTCACGCACTCTTTAAATCCACCCCAAACACTGCCCCATCTTCCCCATGCATTTGCTAATGTTGGGATTGTCGGATTCCCAAAAAACGGATTCGACACTAAATCGAACCCCTAAACTTGTGCAGAAGACGAGCCTGGGAAAAACACATGCATCACCGATCCTAAGGCATATCACAGAATTGAACGTACCTTATTAGCCACAGATTAAACACCAACGCCAATTTGAGGAAGAGAAACTGATCCCGTTCAATTCGATGACGTCAGTTTGCCTTGAAAGGAAGATGGGTGTCGCCTCTTGCGCACTGTTCTTTCTTTTGGAAAGTGTTTGAGGGAGAGAGGGAGGAGGAACGTACGTTATGCCAAAAGGTATGTTCCTCCCTCTTTATTTCCCCTTATATACGTTCCTTCCAAAAAGAAACGTATCCCTTCATCATATTCCTTCATCCATGGGCCCCAATCTTGTGGGTCGGGCTTTTAGGCCCAACATGGGTGGACGGGCCAACTTAGGCCCATCACCATAATTAATAAAACCATCATCTCCCACTCGCACATGGTGGGTCGAACAGGATCCTCTTTACCTCTCTTCAACATTCATATCGGTGAATAATCCGTGCGACCAACATACTTTGAGAGCTCGTTGCTATATATCTGTTAGGAATATATAGCAGCTCATAATGGGCATCACACTCTGAGTAGATTTAGTATGCAGTACTTTAGATCGATTGATCACATTTATATCTTTCTTGATCTCTTTTAAACAATGATATATATATATATATTATTGTATTCATAATTATGATTATCCCAAAGACAGTCATAATTGGTCGACCAGTGAATACAAAACTACAATGCGATTCTCCAAATTCGATCTTCCTCTTTTCTTCAAACTCTCAATTTCAGTTCAGCTTGCTTTTCTAGAAATGTCCCATTAGATTGAATCAATTCATGACCATTGGCAACATCCTAAGATAGCAAATACTAAATAGAAATCTTGAGAATAAGTAAAAGTCATGAGGGCACTAAAAAATTGAGGAACTCTTTTCCTCAAGAGTCTCACACAGCATAAAAGTTGAGATCAAACTTTTGCCACTCTTATTGGTCGTCTCATGCATATGTAGTATGAAATACGTATTACGATATTAACTCCTTTCCCATGGAACGTATGTCTACACCTTCAATACTGTACAAATGATAGTTCAGACATACCTAATGTCTAACTTGAGTTCACATATCTACTCATTCACAAAATTCATGAGAACTCACATCTGGCATCATAGACAGATAAAGTAAAATATGTGGGTTATTTTACTTTTGGACATAGTAACATCTTAACACTTAGTTAATGCAACATATATATTTTAAGCTTGAGCTCTCAATTATCACCTAGATAATAAGCTTAAAAACAGTCTCATCTCTATTTATTACACAGTAAATAGAGGCGATTACTCGTGTGAGTGGGCTAATCTTATATCTGTCCGACATACTTTCTCAACTTAAAGTAATGCACTGAGCATTAAGATGCATAAAGATCAAACAAAGATTCATAGGCATTAATGATGAAAACACATATTCATTAAATGTGAACAACTCAGGGAAATTACAATATGCATTACATCAGACTCTACGCAATCCTAGAGATTTTACTTGACCACAAAACACATCTCTAGGTATTGGCTTTGTCATAGGATCTGCTACCATTATATGCGTAGATATGTACAGTAAGTTCACATCCTTTCGTGCAACCATATTTTTGACAAAATTATAATCGGTATCTATATGTTTGGTATTGCCATGATATTTTGGATCTTTGGTGTATGCTATAGCTGCTTGGCTATCACAATTAACTAATAATGGATTTGCAGCTTTCTCAATAACATCTAAATGATCCAAAAATCTCTTAAGCCAAACTCTTTATTGTATTACTGTTGATAATGCTATGAATTCAGCTTCCATCGTGGACAATGCTATACACGTTTGTTTCTTACTGCTCCAACATATGGTGCCATTATTCAATAAGAAAAACAAACCTAGAGGTAGATTTCTTTTCATCTAAATCTCCTCCCCAATCAGTATCAGAATAACCTTCGAGTCGCAGATCATTTCCTTGATAACTCAGCGTATAATCAGCAGTTCCCTTTAGATACCTCAGTATTCTCTTAATGGCTTTCCAATGTGCTTGACCTGGATTGGATTGGTATCTACTCACCATTCCAACTACAAAACATATGTCAGGTCTTGTACACATCATAGCGTACATCAAGCTCCCAACAGCACTAGCATAAGGAACATGTTTCATTTGTTCCTTCTCTTGTGGAGTCCTTGGACACGCTTTTATGGCTCAATCCTTCACCTTTTGCAATAGGAGTATCTATGGATTTACAATCTTGCATACGAAATCGTTCAAGAACCTTATTTATATATGTTTCTTGTGAAAGAGATAACGATCTCTTTGAACAATCTCTTGAAATCTTAACTCCAAGAATGTATGCAGCCTCACCCATATCCTTCATCTCAAAGTTGGAAGACGATCAACTCTTGACAGTATTAACAAACTCCATATTGTTTCTGGCAATTAGTATATCATCAACATATAATGATATGATCACAAATTGATCTTTGGATCTTTTGATATATACACAATGATCCTCATCTATCATTGTAAAATCATATGCCATTATGGCATTATGAAAACGTATATACCACTATCTTGATGACTGCTTAAGACCATATATCGATTTCAAAAGTCGACAAACTTTTCCTTCTTTGGCATTCCATAATGAAACCAGTAGGTTGTTCTATATATATTTCTTCCTCTAATTCTCCATTGAGGAAAGCAGTCTTTACATCCATTTGATGTAACTCAAGATCCATACTAGCCACTATTGCCAGAATAATGCGAATCGAGGTAAATCTCACAATAGGAGAAAATGTTTCTTCATAATCAATTCCTTCCTGTTGATTATACCCCTTCGCCACAAGACAAGCTTTATATCTCTCTATCGAGCCATCAGCTTTACACTTTATTTTGAGAACCCACTTGTTCCCAATAGCTTTGCGACCTTTTGGAAGATCAACCTGTTCCCAAACATGGTTTGACTTCATTGACTCAATTTCCTCTCTCATTGCATGCATCTATTTTTCCTTACTAGGGCAACTTAGAGTCTCATGTATATTTCTTGGCTTATCCTCATCTTGTGGGGCAATCATAAAAGTTTCCCCTTCAATGTCAAAATGTCGACGGGGAACACTTTTGCGACTTGTTCGCTGTATGGGAGTTTGTACACATTGCACATCATTCCCCATAGGATTAGATAATGATAATGTTGTCTCATCATGCGGTTGTAATTGAGAATGAGTTGAATTCAATTAATCATTTCTCATATTACTCCCACTTGGACGAACTCCACTAATATCGTTATCTTGATTCAAGGTTTCAAATAAGGAGTTATCTTTCCCTATTTCGCCCTTCTTAGGAAATTCATCCTCTAAGAATGTGACATCTCGTGATTCAAATTCAGTTATACTCCCATTTCCCTGCTCACCTATGAACACATACCCTTTCGAGTGTTTGGAGTATCTTATGAAAATACTCTTCTTTTCTCTGGGACCCAATTTCCCAAACTTGTGAGAGGATTCATGAGTATAGGCAGCACAGCCCCATGGCTTAAGAAAACTTGAGTTCGGTTTTCTACATGTCTATAACTCATATGGAGTGGAAGTAACTGATTTGGAAGGCACTCGGTTAAGTATATAGGTAGCAGTTAACAACGCATCACTCCAAAAAGTGATAGGTAAGTTAGCATGCACCATCATGGACCTAACCATTTCCAGTAGAGTTCTGTTTCTTCTTTCCGCAACACCATTTT
The DNA here is from genome assembly GCA_014182715.1 of Eucalyptus cloeziana. Taxonomy (NCBI): domain Eukaryota; kingdom Viridiplantae; phylum Streptophyta; class Magnoliopsida; order Myrtales; family Myrtaceae; genus Eucalyptus; species Eucalyptus cloeziana. Next base: position 6,060,483 of record CM024641.1, read on the forward strand.
GTTGAGGAGTATATGGAATAGACAACTGTCTTTCTATTCCTTTTTCATCACATAATTTTCTGAACTCATTAGATAAATATTCACGACCTCGATCGGATCTCAATATTTTTATTTTATTGTCTAATTGATTTTCAACCAAGTTCATAAACCTTTTGAAACAATTTAATGCTTCAGATTTATGAGAAATCAAATAGACATATCCGAATCGAGTATAATCATCTATAAAAGTGATGAAATAAACAGCCACATACCTTCCTTTCACATTCATTGGACCACAGACGTTAGAATGGATTAAATGCAGAGGAAATTCAGTTCTTTTACCTTTTCCAAATGGTTTCTTTGTTGTTTTCCCTACTAGGTAATGTTCACATATGGGCAAATCGATTTTTTCAATGTTGCCCAACAAGCCTTCTTTGACTAGTCTATTCATACGTTATTGGCCAATATGACCAAGTCTAGCATGCTACACATTCACGTCATTATCATATGAATTAGGAGACGTGAGAAGGGAATAACAAACATTTGCATTAACATAGTCTATCTAATACAATGAAACCATCCAGAAAATAACCACAACCATAGTAGTTTGTATCAAAATACAAATCTACACCACTATTATGGAAGTTCACATTAAAATCAAACTTAACCAACACTAAAACAGACACTAAATTTCGACGATTCTCCGGAGCATACGATACATCATGTAGAAATAAAGTGCGTCCACCACGCATGTTCAGTTGGCAGGTGCCAATTCCTTTAACTTCAGCTCTGGAGTTATTACCTACATAGATCCACTTAGTTCCAGTCGGAACTCGTCAAAATTCTACGAAGGATTCTCTATCCTTCGTTACATGGTCTGTCACTCCTGAATCTATAGTCCACAAAGGATTAGATTCAGTCAAGAATACAAAACTTGACACATATGCAAAGTTCCCAATAGTATAAGGGGTGTGTACTTTCTTTGGCTCGCGACAATCGCGGGCATAGTGACCTCTCCGGTCACAGTTGTAACATTTCACCCTTGAAATATTCTTCACATGAGGACATTTTCCTCTCTTCACATGAGGACGTTTTCCTCTCTTTTGTTGGTTAATTCTTGGTTTCTTGCAAGAAGGACATGATCCCTTGCTTTCCCACATATTGAACGAATCAATGCGCTTGCGCTTAGAGCTTGATAACCCTACTAAGCTGAAAGCAACACAGCAAATATCTGTATCCCGCTCAAATGCCTTGTGGCGATCATCTGCTAGCTCAAGGTGGCGCACGACATTCTCAAGATCTTCCATAACATGGTCAAGAGCTTTTAGTGCTTCTTGCTTTTCCAGTACATATCGAACTCTCATATTCAATATTTCACTATTCTCGCCGTTCAATTTGTCTTCTTTGGTCAAATTAGCAATTATGTTCTTAGTTGCTGAATCCATCTATCTGAACATATCAGACATATATGCACGAAATATTAATGCCTATCACTTATGCATATATTTTGTACAAACCCATCATATTAATTAATAATTTTAAGTAAGGTTTCAGAATCAAAAGGTCACTATGTTTCCAATCATCTTCCAAAAATCCTAACTTAAAACTATCATTAATATAATTGTCCATGCAAAGTAAATTCTATGAAGCTACAAAAACTTCTATGAACTACCCACAACAGTTAACAACAACAGAAAGCAAATAATATTTGACATCCAATAATGATATAATAATTGTGCTTTCACATAATACAACTAATATATTAGTTGCTACATCAACAACAATCAGGTAGAAAATATTACATTAGATTTTCACAAAGCACACTTAATAAAGACCAATCATAACATCTAAAACCAAGGCATCATATAACGAATAGGAAAAGTTTCTACTTGGTTCAATTTCTTTTTCTTTTCCTCTGTAAAATTTTCGGGCATTCTTGACAGCCACGGAAAAACAGACGGATATCCCTTAGGATTTCTTCTACGCACATTCATTCCTCGCTTAATCGAGGTCATTCCTTGGGTCGCAGTCTTTGTGGCTCCAACCCAATGATATTCATCTACAAATTCCATTACTAGCTCCTTATAACTAGTAAATCCTTTGACCTCCCATAGGCGATTCAACACTCCTTGCCATTCTAATGGAAGAGTGTTCATAAAGAATCGCACCATATGAGTATCTGGCATAGGATAACCGTTCCAAATGACTTCTTGAATTTTTTTGTTAACCTCTACAACATGATCAATTATGTCGTCACTCTCCCATCGATAACCATTCGAATCGGCTATCAACCTTGAAAGCCTTTCCTTTTGTTCATTTGACATTGTGCGCACAGACGCGTGCGGCTTACGGGGAGGCATTGTTCCTACAACAAATGCAGAACAAAAAAAAGGGATTACATATAATCCACGTAGATATAATTGAAAAAAGAAACAAATTCCTTTTTTTTTTTTTTTCAGTCAACGGTCAACGGTCGCGATTAACGGTCGTGAACGGTCAATGGGTCGGTCGCTGGGTTGGGCTAGGCTGGTCGGGTCGGATCGGACGGACCGGTCGAGCCGGTCGGGCGAACCAATCGACACGTGCGGCACGCGTGCAACTGACGTCACGATGATGTTAGCTGGCGCGTGCCGCGCACGCGCCATCGGTGGCGCCTGCGCACGTGCGTCGCACATGCGCGCGTCGGCCCTGGGCGCGCATGAGACACACGTGCTTGGGCCTGCGAACTGGTGCATGCAACGCACGCGCCGAAGACGCCGGTTCACTCCGGCTACGCGTGGGGGCGCGTCCGGCGGCCTTTGGCGGCGTTCCACCACTCGTCACGTTCGTCTCAACGAGACCTTCCATCCAGAGCCATCATAATTGGATTTCGACTTACAGAAAACTCGAAAAAATTGATGAACAATGCTCGGGTGTCGGGATTTTTCCGCCCCAATCGGTGTCGGCCGATTAATTTCACGAAAAAACAATAAGAAATCATCCATGAACATGAAAGGGGTCGGGAAAAACATGGAAAAGGATCGGGAAACAAGAACTACGGCTCTGATACCAATGTTGGGATTGTCAGATTCCCAAAAAACGGATTCGACACTAAATCGAACCCCTAAACTTTTGCGGGAGACGAGCCCGGGAAAAACACATGCATCACCGATCCTAAGGCACATCACAGAATTGAACGTACCTTGTTAGCCACAGATTAAACACCAACGCCGATTTGAGGAAGAGAAACTGATCCCGTTCGATCCGATGACGTCAGTTTGCTTTGAAGGGAAGATGGGTGTCGCCTCTTGCACACTGTTCTTTCTTTTGGAAAGTGTTTGAGGGAGAGAGGGAGGAGGAATGTACGTTATGCCAAAATGTACGTTCCTCCCTCTTTATTTCCCCTTATATATGTTCCCTCCAAAAGGAAACGTGTCCCTTCATCATATTCCTTCATCCATGGGCCCCAATCTTGTGAGCCGGGCTGTTAGGCCCAACATGGGCGGACGGGCCAACTTAGGCCCATCACCATAATTAATAAAACCATCAGCTAAGACTATCTCTCTTTGCCATTTTCCTCAGTGTGGTCTTGGAACTCCAAGTTCCAGTCCTTCATTATTTTTTCAATAAACCACACCGAAGAAGACACAAGAAACCTCCGAAGCTACAAAAATCTTGTCTTTTCTGCAGAAATAGCCGAGTGACAAGAACATATAAGTATACAAAACCCAGCCCAAACAGTCCCCCTCTTAGTTGAACCTCGAAGCTAGGACTTGGACAGACCATCGAACCATAACCTCCCAAACTTCCTCATGTCAGTGAGGGGCTCAAGTACGTGAAGCTCGGCTTCCACTACCTCATCTCCTACACCATGTATTTACTCCTCATGCCAGTCCTTTAAATCTCCTTGGCCCACCTCTCGATCCTTACAGCTCCAGACCCAGCCCAACTGTGGGAACAACTCAGGTTCAACCTCGTCACCATCGTAATCTTTTCGACCCTTGTCACCATCGTAATCTAATCTTTTTGACCCTCATATTTCTAGTCACTCTCAACTTCATGAACCAGCCCAGAAAAGGTCTACCTTGTCGACTTCGCCTGCTACAGGCCCGACCCAGCCCAGATATGTACCAGCGAGACCTTCATGGAGCGGTTGGAGCTCACGACCACCTTCACCAAGGAGAGCCTTGCTTTCCAGCGGCAGATCCTCAAGAAGTTCGGGCTCGGGCAGAGAACACACGTGCCTGAGGCTGTGCTCCAGGTCCCACCGAACCATTGCGCAAGAGACATAAAAATTAAAGAAATACATGGATTCAAGAGATACATGAACTAAAGAGACATATCTCATTTTGCTAATTTTCATTGATCCATTAATGCACTATAATTACAACACAAAGAAGAATCCATCCACAGGAACCTATAATAAATCTAGGCTTGTTGTCCAAACCAATGAGAGCTTGTTCGAGGACAAATTAGAGTTTAGGCATTGAGGATGAGTGAGGGGAGGGCGATGAGCTAATGGCTTACACCTCGGAGCTTTGTCTTCCACCGTTGCCATGCTTGACCACGAGCACGAGATCTAGGTCTCAAATCAAGCATGAGCGTCAAATCTTAGATTGCTTGCGCTTGATCAAGGGCTCAAATCGATCTCAATCTGATGACGAAGTTGTTGGAGTTGCGGTCAAGGACAGTGGTGAATGAGCTTGAGGGCGTCAATGGGCAGTTTGGCGGGGAGAGAATAAGGGACTTTAGAGGAGGAGAGAGTAAGATGGAGGCGTGAGGAATTACGATGGAAAAAAAAAAAAAGGAAAGAAAGAAAGAAAACAAAAGAGAAGGAGAAAAAATAAGAAATTTTTTAAAATACCAGGACGATAATACCCCTGACTAAATATAAGATTTGACCTTTATAAGTACATATCTTTATTTGAGATTAAATAGGTCACTTCATATTCTTACATGTGATAAAGTGCACCATATGACCTCTTTTAAGAAAATGACTCACTTTAAGTCCTTATATGCAATTTTCTTCTAATCTTAGCAATAACCGTATAATAACTCCTCCACGCTCTCCACGCACTCTCTATAAATCCACCCCAAACACTCCCCAATGTTCCTCATGCATTGCTAAGACCCTCTCTCTCTCTCTCTCTCTCTCTCTCTCTGCCATTTCCCCCCGTTTGCTTTTGGAACTCCAAGTTCTCGTCCTTTGTTATTCTTAGGAAACGCCTCTGAAGAAGAGGCACAAGAAACCTTCGAAGCTGCAAAAATCTTGGTTTTTGTGCAGAAATGGCTACAGAAATGGCCGAGCAACAAGAACAGATAAGTTTGCAAAACCTAAGCCAAGCTTTCCCTATCTCAGTTGAACCTCAAAGCCAAGACTCAGACAGACCATCGAACCCTAACCTCCCAAGCTTCCTGTCGTCAGTGAGGCTCAAGTACGTGAAGCTAGGCTACCACTACCTCATCTCCAACGCCATGTATTTACTGCTCGTGCCACTCCTCGGCATCTCCTCAGCCCACATCTTGACCCTCACGGCCCGAGACTTGGCCCAACTCTTGGACCAACTGAGGTTCAACCTCGTCACTGTCGTCCTCTTCCCTGCCGTCATGGTGTTTCTGGTAACTCTCTACTTCATGACCCGACCAAGCAAGGTCTACCTTGTTGACTTCGCTTGTTACAAGCCCAATCCTGCCCAGATATGCACCGGCGAGACCTTCATGGAGATCTCGGAGCTCACAACCGCCTTCACCGAGGAGAACCTTGGTTTCCAGCAGAAGATATTTGAGAAGTCCGGGCTTGGGCAACGGACTTACTTGCCTGAGGCTGTGCTCCAGGTCCCACCAAACCTGTGCATGGAAGAAGCACGGGCAGAGGCTGAGGCCGTGATGTTCGGGGCCATCGACCAGCTGCTGCCCAAGACCGGGGTCAAGGCTAAGGACATAGGGATCCTTGTTGTGAACTGTAGCTTGTTCAACCCGACACCGTCCCTGTCGTCAATGATCGTGAATCACTACAAGCTCAGAGGGAACGTGTTGAGCTACAATCTTGGCGGGATGGGTTGCAGCGCTGGGTTGATTTCTATCGACCTTGCTAAGCAATTGCTACAGGTTTGGCTTCTTCTCTCCCCTCTCTTCTTCTATCCTTCAAAGTATAAGTTTGATAATAGGAACTTTTTATGAATAACACCCTCAATGATATCGAAGCAAACAAAGAATGAAAACTTCCATTGACCAATGAAATGCTAAATATAAGTTGGGTAGTAGGAATTTTTTTCTTAGGTTCACTAGAAAATAGCATCCATTTTGGCTGCGTTTGGTAATTAAGATACAATTTAAGATATGATAAAATTTATTATATCCTATGTTTGATACATAAGATAAAAGTCGGATATAAGGGAAAAATAGATTGGATAAAACTATCCTATGGGAGAGGTGGGATAAATGTAGATAGGATTTGTACCATCCATAATAGGAAAGTTATTTTTCTTGAATAACAAATTTCTTAAATGAACAAAATTATAATTATATTTCAATATAAATAATATTTGAATTCTAATAATAATTTCAGAATAAAAAATAACAATTTAGTTATTTTCATTTAATCTTATTTATATTTATATATTCAAATTAATTCTATTTCACAACATAAATTAAATATATAAATATAAAATCTATTTATATTATTACATATTTTAGGTATTTTATTATTTTAGGTATGTTTGTACAATTTACTATTTAACAAAATTTCATTAGAGAATGCTAGAAGAGGAAGAAAGAAATAAAAAGAAATTAATTAAAAAAGAGAGGAAAATAAAATAAGAAAAACAAATAAAAATAAAGTAGGCAAGAGTGTTGTGAGAGATTTTTACCATCTCTCCTTGTAAATTTTTTGTTCATTTAAACTAATATGTTGTTTATACCAAACAACATACATGATATAATAAAATATATTCGACTTTATTACTTCGATCATCAAACAATAGATATGATATAACAAAATTTTTGGATTTCATATCTTATACTATCTAGTCTCATCCTCTTTAGAAATCTGAACGATCAAACATAGTCTTTATGTTGATAATGTGTCATGTGATTTAAAAGGAAAATGCTTAGCTAGCCATATTGTTAAGCTTGGAAAACAGACGGCCAATCTCGAGCCACACATTTTAAATGAGAGAGAGGGAGAACTATGTCTTACTTGGGAATTTCCATGTATTGTGTTTGAGAAAGGAAATTTTTGTGGACATCCTTTGACTGTTACATCGTGAGACGGTGATGCTAGCACCATTCAATTTAAAAATATTTCATAAAATTAGAATCATTACAAAAAAAAAAAAAAGATGATTAAGTGACAGTTTTTAATCTAATGTGAAAATAACAGCATGTTCTAAACCACAAAAACCCATTCAACAAATAATTATAAATTATTTTGGGATCAAATCCTTTAAAAATTTATGGCTCAAAACAAATTATTATTTACATAGTAGCCCCAAGACTGTTATGTTAATAAAGTCATAAAAATAAACAATTTTATTTAGGTTGTGTCGACAGTAAAATTTTAGGTAATTACTTTCCTTAGTTTACGCTTTGGTTGGTAGAGAAGTAGGAGCTAGTGAGTGGTTTGAACTCGGAACCCTCGAAACCTAGATGTTGTTGAACAAAATGATCCACTGATAAGTCAACCCAAGATTTTTTATGCCATAAAATATAGCTAGATTTGAAATCATTTATGAATTCGATATATGACAACGAAATTGAACATTTTAAGCTTTGTACATTCTCAATGTACTATATGCTTTATCTACTAGGTACTCAAAATTTTTTCTTACTAGGGAGATTCAATTTATGTCTCAACAAAATTAAAGTTCAGCCAATGTTATTACTTCTCTTATGGGTTAATCACTAGGTACATCATAACTCTTATGCCCTAGTGGTGAGCATCGAGAGCGTCACCCTCAACTGGTATCTCGGCAATGACCGGTCGATGCTCATCTCAAACTGTCTCTTCCGAATGGGTGGGGCAGCCATCCTCCTCTCCAACCGATCCTCCGACCGCCGCCGCTCTAAGTACCAGCTCATCCACACCGTGCGCACCCACAGAGGCTCGGATGACAAAAGCTATGGTTGCTTGTTCCAGCGAGAGGACAAGAAGAAGAAGATCGGCTTGTCGGTATCCATGGACTTGGTGGCGGTCATGAAGGAAGCCATAAAGACCAACATCACGACCCTTGGCCCGGCAGTGCTCCCAATGTCAGAACAGCTCTGGTTCTTCATGACCTTGGTCGCAAGGAAGGTGTTCAAGATGAAGATTAGGCCATACATTCCCGACTTCAAGTTGGCCTTTAAGCATTTTTGCATCCACGTTGGAGGCCGACCTGTTCTTGATGAGATGGAGAAGAGCCTCGACCTCACCAAGTGGCACATGGAGCCATCACGAATGACTCTATACCGATTCGGGAACACCTCGAGTAGCTCAGTGTGGTATGAATTGGCCTATTTGGAGGCCAAAGGAAGGATTAGGAAAGGCGATAGGACATGGCAAATCGCATTTGGGGCCGGATTCAAGTGCAATAGCGCAGTTTGGCAGGCGTTGAGGACCGTCGACCCGGCGAAGGAGAACAACCCATGGATGGACGATATTCACGAGTTCCCTGTCTATGTTCCATAAGCATTGTCCATCGATCTAACACGAAATAAGCGCTTCGGTTGGGATTTTGCCAATATAGGCAATGTTGATTCAGAAGGATACGCAAATCCTTAATTATTCTGTTGTCTTGTGCTCATAAGCAAGCATCATTCCAAATCTTATGGTTACGTGGGTATTTAAATATGTCGAGAACTTTCTGATACTCGTGGTTATCTAAATATTTGAATAAGTCAAGTATTTGCGATTATCCAAGTGCTTCCTCTCTAAGCCCTGTCACTTGTGTAAGTGCATGTTTACACAAATTTTCAAATACTTATGATTATCTAGGTATTTAAATGTTTTATGTATTTGTGATAATCTAGATATTGATATTTGAATTTTAGTCGATAAGTTAAGCATTGCTTTAATTAAAAAAAAAAGAAAAAAGGAAAAAAAAGGTTAGTTGGTCTTTTACCCTATCGGCGACCAACCTGGTGTGATACGTGACTTGATTGACTCGCAGTACCTTCTCCACCCATGGTTAAGTCAAGATCCGTCTCCACTCAAGGCTTTGTTGCTATCCCTAGCAATTTCGATGGGGTATGGCAATTATGCCTCGTTCAACATGTTACGTCCAATCATCGAGTTCCGGTCGGTCCCGATGCGGTTGGAGCGCCAGCTGTCCCTCTCGCAAGAAATTATTACGCATCGGCTCTCGCGCTCCATGTTAAATTGGTGACGACGTGGCTATACCTTATCAAACCCGCTGTTTCCCCAGTTGAGTAAACGATTCAACGCCTCCCGAACCGAAAAAGGGCATCCATTCAATGCACACGCTCATCTAAGAAATTAATTGTCCTGTGAATTAGATGCTGCTCGCTCTCTCTCTCTCAAAAATACTCTGCTTTTGCATGACATTTTACTATGAAATCGGAAAATGTTAATAAGGCTCCCCAAAGCAATTGCTAACGATCTTTAATTGTACTTTTGAATTGTACATTTTTTATATTTGAAGTAGGTGATTTCTGGAAAAGTTCACATGTCAAATTTTAAAAATGCACGGATATGCCTTTTTATCATTTGCAGTACTCTTAACTAGTGCACCTAAAGAACTTGTTGACAAAACCTATTATGAATTTTTATGGGACTATTAAAATATAACTTAATATTTAGTGGATACGGTCATAATTAGAATTAATTTTGTACCATACTTTTTTGACTAAAATTTTGTACCATACTTTACTAAATACTAAGTTTCAAGTTGGTACATCTAACTTAGAGTTTTCAAATTTAAATTCTTGGGTATCCTTTTTACCCACCTATGAGCTTCATTCTTTATATACAACTTAACACCTTCATCATTGAATCAATTTCCTCATGATAAGAAGCATTTTTAGATATCAATATATTTTGATGTGGATGAGATTGCTGAGAAATTTTCCGGAACGTTCAAATAAGTTTAACATAGTCAATGAGCTTGAGACAAGTGATTCAATGAAGATTTATGTGATCTTTAAACAAGATATCGGGATGTGATTATTTTTCAACATAGTAGAAATTCATATATAGTTTTATATCTTCTTTATCTTGATTATTTAGTTTAGGTTTTTTTTTTTTATTTTATAAAGGGATATTGATTTGCTGCTATTTTGAATTAGGGATTTGATATTTTGTCCTATGCTTTTTTCTACTATAAATAAGTGCTATGTATCGCGAATTGATAGCTTCTTCATCTAATCAGTATACATTAGAGAGAACATTTTTTCTTGTGTTTGGAGATTCAGTTTTCTCTAAATTAGTATTAACCACATTTTCACTGCACCATATACTTCTCCTTGTATTGTGATAGCAAGTATGCAAGTACACAACAATTTCAGGACGTACATAGGTTTTCAACCCATGGCAATGGCAGCCACTCCACATTTAGGGTCCTCCCGGAATGAGAACACATCTCAACCTCATTTATAGATAAGAGTTCTCTGTCCAATTTCCCACACCTTCTTTCACCCATTTCGTTCTCTCATGTAGATTGTTTCTCAACAACTTTTTATTTGCAGAGCTCGCTTTGCATATATTCAAATCTACGTCATCAAATCAATTCCCTCTCGAGAGGAAACATGAAGGTCATCATATGATAACTCATACTTTGGGAGTAGATTATTATTCTTATAATCCCAAAACGTGTACTTTCCACTTAATCTATGTGAGGTCCTCATCATCCAATGATTGCCACAAACTAGTTCGACACGTGTAACACTCAACAGGTGTTTGACCTAAATTAATCTTAGAGAAAATTCTAAATAAAAGCTTAAACAAAACCGTTTTTTCAAAAGATGGTTTATAGTGGACCTCGAGGGCCAACTTAGTTTCAAATAAGGATTTAAGCTCATCGGCCGATCAAATCTTATATAATGCCAAGGGTATTTTTGTTGATGGATATATTTTAAAATTTTCTTTCATTTTTTCTTCTTCTCTCTTTTTCTTTTTAAATTCTCTTCTTTTCTTTCTTTTCTTTCTTTCATCTTCCTCACACCTCCTTCTTGGCCCTACATCACGTCCATCTTAATTTACAACCGCTTAATGGTTGATACATAAGTGGAGATTGAACGACTGAAAATTTATATAACCTTCTAATCACCAAAGACACTGAAATTACAAACACTCAAAACCCAAGTAAAAAAATTCTCAATCTCTCTCTCATCTCCACAAACCAGCTGCTATCACCTTCAGCTGCTCTTCAATTTATAGTTTCTTAGGGATGCTTTGATGGTCTGCGTTATCCGATTCATGACATTCATAGATGTAGTTTGCATTAAGGTGGAATATGTGGTTTCTTGAGAGGGTCCCAATTGTGTTGCACATACTTAATGTCTACTCATAGAACGAATCAACACACATCAAACTTGTAATGTGATCAAAATCATAAAAACCCCATACATTTAGAATTATAAACATGAATAAATAACGCAATTGTTGACATTTTAGAGGTGATTTATCAATTTTTGAAAAGAATCAAGATGGAGAAATGGTGGAAATAACAATTCTGGTGGCAGAGGAGTGGGAGAGGAGGATGAAGCCGAAGGTTGAAGAAGGAGAAGTAAATGATTGAAGGGGATGAAGATGAAAATCCGGCCACAAAAATCTCAAATAAATCCAGTCTCATTGACGAGATTGACGAGAGGTTGCTCGTCGATGAATTTGAGTTTGAAGGGATCGAAGAGAAAAATCTGACCACAAAAACCTCTAATAAATCTAATCTCATTGTCGAGACTAGGGAGAGCTTGCTCAAGGACGAATATAAGTTTAATCATTGAGGACGACGAGCTAATGGCTTACACCTTGTAGCTTCATCTTTCACCACTGCCATGCTTGACCATGAGCATGAGATCAAGGTCTCAAATCAAGCATGAGCGTTAGATCTCAGATTACTCATGCTCAATCTAGGGTTATGATCAGCTTGAAGGGATTGAAGTATTGGAATAAAATAGGCAAAAGATCTCTTCAAGTGCCATAACTTGGCACAAGGGACATTTAAGTGTCATAACTTACGAAAGTAACAGTTAAGTGCCACATTCAAAGAAAATGGATTACTTAAGTGCCACTCCGGCCAAAATCCAGCCAAAATACGACGTGAGCAATTTCCAGCGAAATAAGTGCAAAACGATGCCGTTTTTGCATGCTGACGTGGCCAAATAATGCAAAAACGACGTCATTTTGATGCTGACCTGGTAAAAAATAATATAAAAATAATTAAATTTATTTAAAATATTTAAAAATAAGAATTTTTAATATTAAATTTTTTAAAAATTTTAAAAATAAAAAATAAAAAGAAAGGTGGGGGGTAAGGCGGTTGAGGGCTCAACCCTCGGCCCGCCGCTAGGAAGGGTTGGCAACGGAGGGGGGAGGGCTGGCCGAGGTCGTTGGGCCCCGGCCAAGGGCCTCGGCGACCCCGTCGATCGGGGCGGTGAGGTCTCGCGAGCCCTTACATAGATCTAGTGAGGGCTCGGCAACCCTCGCCTAGCCGGGTTAAGGGCCGCCAACCCTCCCCATATATGGGTGAGGGTCGCGAGCCCCGCCACAGATTTAGGCGAGGGTCGGCAGCCCTTGCCCCGATCCGGCGAGGGCTCGCGGGCCTCGCCACCGCCGGGTCGGGGTCGTCGGCCCGGCCGAGGCCCCGACGATCCCGGTCGACCCTCCCCCTCTATCGCCGGCCCTTCTCGGAGACGGCGGGGAGGAGACGACGGCGGCCGAGGGCCGAGCCCTCAACCGCCCCCTCCCTTTTGTTTTTTTTTTTTAATAAATTTTTAAAATTTTTTTAATATTAAAAATTATTATTTTTAAATATTTTAAATACATTTATTTTAATTTATTTTTATATTATTTATTTACAATGTCAGCACTAAAACGACACCATTTTTGCATTATTTGGCCACGTCAAGATGCAAAATGGCATCGTCTTGCACTTATTTCGCTGGAAATTGCTCACATCAGCATTTTGGTTGGATTTTGGCCGGAGTGGCAGTTAAGTGATCCATTTTCTTTGAATGTGGCACTTAATTGTTACTTTCGTAAGTTATGACACTTAAATGTCCCTTTGTGCCAAGTTATGGCACTTGAAGAGATCTTTTACCTATTATATTTCAACACTTCAATCCCTTCAAACTGATCATAACCCTTGATCAAGCATGAGTAATCTGAGATCTAACGCTCGTGCTTGATTTGAGACCTTGATCTCATGCTCATGGTCAAGCATGGCAGTGGTGAAAGATGAAGATCAAAGGTGTAAGCATTAGCTCGTCGTCCTCAATGATTAAACTTATATTTGTCCTTGAGCAAGCTCTCCCTGGTCTCGACAATGAGATTAGATTTATTAGAGGTTTTCGTGGTCGGATTTTTCTCTTTGATCCCTTCAAACTCAGATTCATCGACGAGCAAGCTCTTGTCAATCTCGTCAACGAGACAGGATTTGTTTGAGATTTTTGTGGCTGGATTTTCATCTTCATTACCTTCAATCATTTACACCTCCTTCTTCAACCTTTAGCTTCATCCTCCTCTCCCACTCCTCTGCTACCAGAATTGTCATTTCCACCATTTCTCCATCTTGATTCTTTTCAAAAATTGATAAATCCCTAAATATCAACAATTGCGTTATTTATTCATGTTTATAATTCTAAATTTATGGGGTTTCTATTGATTTTGATCACATTACAAGTTTGATGTGTGTTGATTCGTTCTATGAGTAGACAATAAGCACGCGCAACACAATTGGGACCCTTTCAAGAAACCAAATATTCCACCTTAATGCAAACAGCATCTATGAATGTCATGAATCGGATAACCTAGACCATCAAAGCATTCCTAAGAAACTATAAATTGAAGAGCAGCTGAAGGTGATAGTAGCTAGTTTGTGGAGATGAGAGAGAGATTGAGAATTTTTTTACTCGGGTTTTGAGTGTTTGTAATTTCAGTGTCTTTGGTGATTAGAAGGCTTTATGAATGCCTTTTTTTTTTTAATTGTTTTAAATAAATTTAGTTTTAAATTAAATTTAATTAATTTTTATATTAATTTTTTTACCACGTCAGCATCAAATGACGCCGTTTTGGACTCGCTTCGCCGGAAAATTTACACGTTAGCGTTTTGGCAGATTTTGGCCGGAGTGGCACTGAAGTGATCCATTTTCTTCGAATGTGGCACTTAAGTGTCACTTTCGTAAGTTATGGCAGTTAAGTATCCCTTTGTGTTGAGTTATGGCACTCCAGGGGTCCGCGTCTCGAATATAATATATCGGAGGAAATATATGTAACACTATTTGTATTAACCAAGAAAATAAAACTTAGAGAAAGCGGTAACAACTTTAATCATGACCAATTGAATGAGGACTCAAATGCAAGTGAAGAGTACATCAATGCAAACCCGATAGAGACTAGCAAAATTCCTATAAAATTATAATAAAATTGAATAGGAGGTGAGATATGGCCAACAAAATTTCTTTAAGGTGATTAGTTTCTATCAATGGCCTAAGCAGCTCCATGAAAGCATCTCTATGAACTATGCCTTGTAAGTTAAAACACCTTGAACCCGTTTAAATTAGTATTGTACAACTAGAACTCTATCGAACACTTTTAAAAAATTAGCACACTTAGAGAAAATTGAAGTAAAGAGATGAGAGTTTTTGTTGTTGTATGAATAAACAATAGTTCAAATTAATTTATAGAGTTTGAGAAGTCATGTACTAAAATGATACATAAACTCAAGAGAAGTGAATTCAGCACACTTAGAGAAACTTGAAGTGAAGAATGAGAGTTTTTGTTTTTGAATGAATAAAGAATAGTTCAAATCAATTTATAGAGTTTGAGAAATCACGTATTGAAAAGATACATAAATTCAAGAGATATAGAATTCAAGAGAGATATGGACTCAAAAGATATACGAATAAAAGAGATATATGAATTCAAGAGTTGTATGAATTGAAGAGATGTATCTTGTTTTGATCATTTTCATTGATCTATTAACCCACCATAATTACAACATGAAGAGAACAATCCAGCCACAAGAACCTCTAATAAAGCTAGTGTCATTGTCAAGACCAACAAGAGCTTGTTCAAGGACAAATTAGAGTTTGAGCATTGAGGACAATAGAGGGGAGGGAGACGAGCTAATGGCTTACACCTCTAAGCTTTGTCTTCCATCTCACCATGCTCTACCATGAGCATCATGAGATCAAGGTCGCAAATCGAGCATGAGTATTAGATCCCGAATTGCTTGTGCTCGATTTAGGCCCAAAATTGGCTCCATCTGATGAAGAAGGTGCTAGAGTTGCTGTCAAGGGCAATGGTGGATGAGGTTGAGGGCATCATGGAGGGAGACAGTAAGGGACTTCGGAGGAGGAGAGAGTAAGATGGAGACGTGAGCAACACGATGAAAAAAAAAAAAGAGAAAGAAAGAAAAAATAACAAAAAGAAAAAGAGAAAAAGAAAGAATTTTATTTTAAAAAAAAAGCATTTGGCCGAAAAGTATCCTTGACTATATATAAGATTTGACTTTTAATAGACCTTTACTTGAGATTAAGTTGATCATTTCATATACTCATATGAGACAAAATCCATTGTATTTCAAAAAAAATTACCTTTAGGTTCTTATTTAAAATTTTCCCTTAATCTCAGTAATTAGTGTATAATAACTCCTCAACGCTATCCATGGCTCTTATTTAAATCCACCCCTAGATACTCCCCAATCTTCCTCATGCATTGCTAAGACCCTATCTCTCTCTGCCTTTTCCCTCCGTTTGCTTCTGGAACTCCAAGTTCTCGTCCTTTGTTATTCGTCAGGAAACCCCCTAACCTGAAGAAGACACACAGGAAACCTCCGGAGCTGCAAAAATCTCGTCTTTTCTGCAAGAAATGGCCGACCAACAAGAACAGTTAAGTCCACAAAAACAGATCAAACAGTCCCGTCTCAGTCGAACCTCGAAGCCAAGACTCGGACAGAACATCAAACCACAACCTCCCAAACTTTCCTCTCGTTAATGAGACTCAAGTACGTGAAGCTCGGCTTCCGCTACCTCATCTCCAGCGCTGCGTATTTACTTCTCGTGTCACTCCTTGGCATCTCCTCGGCTCACCTCTCCACCCGAGACCTGACCCAAATCTGGGACCAACTCAGGTATAGCCTTATCACCATCGTGCTCTGCTTGACCTTCGTGGTGTTTCTGGTCACGCTCTACTTCACGACCTGACCCAGAAATGTCTACCTTGTTGACTTCGCATGCTATAGCCCCGACCCGGCCCAGATATGCACCAATGAGACCTTTATGGAGCTATCAGAGCCCATGACCGCCTTCATCGAGAAGAACCTCGCTTTACAGTAGCGGATCCTTGAGCGGTCTAGGCTCGGTCAGCAGACATATCTTCTTGAGGCCTTGCTTCGGTTCCCCCCGTCCCCGTGCATGGCAGAAGCATGGGCGGAGGCTGAGGCCATCATGTATGGGCCGCTGACCAGCTGCTGGCCAAGACTAGGTCAAGGCTGGGGGTGTTTAAAAGAACTGGAGCCCGCCTAGACCGCTTGGAACCGGTGGTTCTTAGGGAAACCGGTTCGGTTCCCGGTTCTAATTTATGGGGGCCGGTGGGTACCAATCCGATTCCCAATTCTATGGGCGGATCCACCCATCCGCCCACCCAGACCGGACCGATTATATTATAATAATATATTAGTTCTTAATATTAATTTTTTTAAATTACCAAATTTGAAATTTAAGGCTCTAATCTCTCGCTGACTCGCTCCCGCTGGGCTACTCCATCTCGTCTCTCTCAGTTGAACTCTCCCCCGCTCCTTCTTCCTCTCCGATTCATCTCTGAATATGCTCATCTCCCTTCAAGTCCTAGTCTAGAAGCAGTTGGCTTGGCAAAACGGTGATCGATTCTCTTTTCCTCCCTCGAACTTGAACTCTCTCTCCACGTTGTAGCTTTCCTCGTCACCACCTCCACATTCATTGTCACTGTCGTCCTCGTCGTTGTTGGGCTCATCCACTTACTTCTATGTCGCCGCTGTTGGGTGACGAGCTTCATTTCAGCTTGGAGCTCATCCTCCTTTCCCTTTCACTAGTGGTTTTGTTGCTTGGGGTCTGGCAATTTGGCAATGTTTCCTCGCTCCTATTGCGGGGCTTCTTTTGTCGAACTGTTCGCTTCTGCTTTTGTGTTTGTTCAAGTTCATGTGAACGTTGTTTCATGTGGAACTTGACTTTGGCTCAAATTAAATGTGTCAAGAGCTGGTTTCTCTTTCGTTTCATGGGCGATCTGACACTTGAGTTTAATGATTTTTCCTCCATGTGTCTTGTGTGTTTTGGCCGCTACTGTCGAGTGCTGGCTATGGAGGGTAAATCAATGGTGGGTTTTTATCTTTAGTAGTTTTGAGATGTAGATAGTACAGAAGAGAGAGAGACTCATTTTTCTTTTTGAGTTGGTCTTTGTTGTTTTGTATGGAGCTTGACTTATGCACAAATTTGATGTGTGAAGAGCTGGTTTCTCCGTCATTTCATGGGTGATTTGGCACTCGTCTTTTGCTGAGACCGGTTCTAAGTATCCACCTGGGAATCGGACCAAACCAGTGGTTCGGTTCCCAAGTGGATCCATGTAACTAACTGGCAGTTCCCAATTCAAATTTTTTGGAATTGATCCTTAACGAGCAGTTCCCAGTTCTAGGTTGAGAATTGCCCACTCGGACTATGCATACCTCTAGTCAAGGCCAAGGACAAAGGGATCCTCATTGTGAACTATAGCTTGTTCAACCTGACTCCATCACTATCGGCAATGATCATGAACCACCATAAGCTTTGAGCGAATTTGCCAGGCTACAATCTTTGTGGCTTGGGTTGCGGTGCTAGTTTGATTTCTATCGACCTTGCTAAGCAGTTATAACAAGTTTGGTCTTTTTTTTTTCCTCTCTTTTTCTATTCTTCAAAGTATAAGTTTGATAATAAGAACTTCTTATGAACAGCACCCTCAGCACTATCCAAGCAAACATGGAATGAGAACTTTCATCGTTGAAGGAATTGCTAAATATAAGTTGGGCAATGTTGACACCTAAATTTTAATTAGATTTTTAGGCCTTAATCTCTCTTTTAATCCTTATAATAAATAACAAAAGAAAAGAAAAAGCAGTAGGCCACTAGGGGTTGGGCCTTTGCACCCAGCCCCCTTTTCTTTCCCTTTTTCCCCCTCCGTGCGGGCCCAGGCCCAGCCCTTTTTTTCCCTAGATCCAGCCTGTCTTCTTTCTTCCTTCTTCTTTTTCCTCACTCCTTCCTTCTCCACCTCTGTAGACCACGCGCAGCGACGATGACGAACTCGAGGATAACCTACGACAAAGAGGGGAAGAGTAGATTGGTAGCGGACGGGACGTGCAAGTTGTCACGCCCTGATTCTTGGGGATGCACCCATCCTTCTACTTGGTCGATTTTAGAATGCGATATCCTAGGACTATGTATCGTTGACCTTTTCTTTTCATTTATTTGCACATGCAAAAGCAATTATAAATCCCTAGACAATAAAACAATGGGATAGAAAAGCAGGTCATATCTTTCATATTGAAATTCACAACCACACTTTTATACACACGCACCTCATGGTATCTTACAACACTATTAACATAGGTTAGATCTAACCTTATCCACAAGTACACAAGGTTCACAAAACGGGAAGGGATCTTAGTCTTCATCCGGGTCGTACTCGAGATCATCATCCCGATCCTCGTCAGACTCTTCTTCACTAAGCTCGTTTTCTTCAAGCTCTTCCTCTTCTGCTGGCTCACCATTATGGTCATCCAATGGGTAATTCTCCTCTGGTCCCTCTATAGACCTGAAATGGTTATTCAATAACCAATGAGACTACGTCTCAGCGAGTTCTACCCACTAAAACCCGATTAGTAAGCCAATATACTATGGGCTGCCTAAACACACACATGTCAGAGGACTTACCTTGGCCTCAGATTCCATCTACAAGTCAGTAAATTTAACATCATCACCCATTTAAACCATACGGATCGAACTATGGATCAATC